>JAFMSR010000008.1:41319208-41766152 GCA_022818135.1 Saxidomus purpurata | reverse complement strand
TCACCATAGTCCATTAACAACATGTGGTTGAAATTCACAATTTATTTCAGGATGAGCATTTACCATTATCATTTGATAGATGATCAAAGCTGTATTCCCAAATGTTACAGATTAAATTGTATTTATCTATTTCCACTGAAAAAGAGTTTATAAATATGTATATGTACACTTATACTTAAAAATTTCTTAATTATCTTAAAATCTCTGAAAAGTGTTTCACAATCAATTTTCTTTGAGCAATATCTTCGAAAGGTTGTTTACAATTCAATCTATCAGAGTTAGCACCACAGTTCATTTACCTGAAATTGATAATACAAGTACAATTTATAACTTAAAATTTGATATTAGAGTAACAAATTCCAAAAATGGTAACACAAGCGACTGCACCAGTATTTTATTTTATGTTAAGGATGTTTTCCTATGATGTTGTGCCGTAAATGATGTAACGTATGTAAACAAGCCTGTCAAATCACATATCGCGTATGAGTTCAATAAAGTTCGGATAGTTTTCAAAGAAAATAATGTGACAATATTAGAATCGAAACAGTAATTCGTGATTCGAAACAATAATTTGTTCCGTAAAATTTATTGTTGAATAAAAACAGTCGTTTGGATATGAAAAATTGAATCACAGGAGATTTAATAACTACTGCAGTACGCACCCAAACTCCCGACTATGTTTTATTCGATGTTAAAATACAGAGACAGATTATGACTTTAAGTTAAATAGTGTTCTGTACAATTGTATAAAATAGTTATTTCAGCTAAGGCAATATAAAATTGACTGAGCACGAAACAAACAATGTACCGAAGACAGCAGTGGTGATTCCAGTAAGGTTGCCCCTTATATGTTGTCCTCTTTGGATGGGCCTGATCCAGTTTAATGTATGCAGCTAAGTATCAACATGGATTTATTCACAATTTGCATCTCTTTTTTGGCACCTGGAATAATACCATCTCGGGGATCAACGGGTTGGTCTTGCGAAAAAGAGTCAAGATTATAAAACTTGGCACGCTAATAAAAACGATTGGAAAAGTTCAAGTTGAGGAGTGTTGCACCCCACTTCAATAACCATTCATTTAGAATTTGAAAACATAAGCAAAGGGACTCCGAACCAAACCTTAACCATGCAAATGTGTTCAAAGCATTATAAACTATAATATCTTAATTAACATTTCACTACAAAAGCAAACAAACGAAAACTGTTCAAAATCAAATATTTTATTTTGTAAGCTGATCAATCAAAAGGCTTAATTTAGTCGTCACAACGAAACTAAAGTATTTCTGATGTAGATCTTCATTATTTCCTTTTAAGTTTTAACATAGTCATGTTAATAAACACCAACCTACCACGTAATTCTCCGTGCTGACACCAAGTGTTTTTATTGATGTAAGTATTAACTGCTCGATCTCGATCTAGAAGTAATGATTTCTTTCCAAATTCATCAAATGAATAACTACGTTGTTGTTGTTATTGAATAACAAAAATAAACAGGAATTACGTCAGTGCACGCGATTTGGCTGTGATGTATCTTTGTGGGCGGAGTTAAAGTGCTTTCTATTATAGGTGTTGTGGTGGCCGAGTGGTAAACGCTCTGGACTACCAATCCGGATGTACCTGGTTCGATTCTCGGCCGGGGCACTGAATATATCAGAAACGCTTTAAAGTGTTTCCCACCTATCTGATATGAACTGGTTAGAAACCCAAAGGTAGTCTCCAGTGTATCGGTGCCATACACTGGGCTGGTACCCGGATTCCCTTGTATCTGCTTCTGGCTCTAAAATAAAAAGGACCGCAATGGAAATAAGAGCTTGCTCTTTATTGTGTTATCCTTGGTACTTGGTACTGTAAAAAATACATACATACATACAACGAACTCTTAATAAATTAAGTGATTTCAGTAGGAAGTTTTGATAAAAAAAACAACGTTTATTTGAAAATCTGAGCGATTTGATTGGTGAGCAAATGGGGTCAAACACTAATAGGAGTATTACAGTTTGTATTGCATTTGGCAAATGTTCATTGGCTGCTTGTGATTCAGGAAGTTCGGCTGAAATATATATAAAAGAGGCTTTTCCAACAAAGAAAGAATATCCGGCAAGATATATGCTTGGAAGAGTAAACATCGTAAGTGTTTTCTTTTAGTTTCTTTTTTTTCATTTACTTAGAGTGAATTTGCACTTGGGTAAACTTGTTTGCTGATAATACTATTTCACTGACTTAAGTATACAATATATGAGGAAATTTGTATGTACAAAGAAAAATAATTAGATCTACGTGATATTAAACGGTTAATGGTACGATGTATGTTATTTGTATATTATAACAAAAAAAGAATTTCGTGTGACTGTTTAAGTTTACGTTTAAGTATTCTTTAGATGTAAGTACAAATATATTTGCAGTCAAATTTAAAAACATAATTTTAAGCTTCATTCAAGAATTGCTACAACTGAAGGGTGGCGGGGCTACTGAAGTTTGAAAACAAGACCGAAACAAAACAAACCAAGAAAGTATTGACATAACTTGTACGTGTATAAAAAACGCGATGTTTAGTAAACTACTGACAGGCAAAATTGCTTATTTTTCTTGTTATAACAAATTTCACAGTTACAAAAATAATAGTTTTGGGTCATAATAGTGTTTTATGTCACTTATTGGGTATAAGACATTTGCGAGGTAAGCCGGAAGGCGATAGCGAATGGCAGATTGTGAACAATTTATGGGGAACATCTCAAAATTATACACATTTGAAATTAGTGATTTGTTGTATAAAAGGTTATTTTTGCAAAGAGCATCATTTCGGAGACACATCATTGCACATATATCTTATAATTGCGTACATAGTACTTAATTGATTAGAGCGATTTCATTTCACCTGCAAACAAGAGATGCATATATTCTAACCGTAGGGGGAAGTAATTGTCTTGGGTGCGCCAAATCAGAGCTGATGCTCCTGCAACATTTCATTTAAAAAATAGCATGTTCGCCCTTATGTCTATAACGGGCTATATACCTATCCAAACGATAGCACTTCCTTCTTTCTTGACCAGGTTTTCGTCGCAACTGTGCCGCAGTATAAGAAGTCATAACAGGATTTCTATTTGAACAGATCTTGTGGAAATAGTAAATCATTGGCAATTTGACGCATAAATCCAAACTGCTGGGCATCATTTTGATACCCAAGGTAGCCACATTTTAGACACAGATATTTGGTGTTTGGACAGAAAAAATAATTGAAACTCATTTACACTCAGAAGTCGATTCCTCTGCAAAATTACTATAGTGTATCAACTTATCGGTCTCATCTGAAAGGGAAAACTGTTGTCTGCAAGAGTTAGTCAGGATACACATCGAATCCGGCCGCTTCGTATCAAAATTCTACAAAAACCTGCAAATGTGGTCTTGTCACATCTCTCATTGACTAGTTTACATGAATTTTTCTACTTCAACTAAAGGCGTGGGGAACCAGCACGTGTTTATAATTTGCACAGTTTAAATACGGACTCATTTTTGGCGATTTGACTGTGTATAACACGTTCTGGCTCCCCGCGCCTTTAGTTGAAGTATAAAGTGAAGGCGGTACCGATAAAATCACGTGAGTGATACTTGTATATATATTTTATGATTGCTTACATAAAATTTAATGATTAGTAATACAGTATAAAGCTAATAAGTATAAATGCGCTCTGGCGTGTTCCACATCTTACAGGCTAAAAACGAGAATTTGAAAAAAGAGTTTCAATCATTTTGTTTCTATCAAGACGGTATCTGCGATTTTAGATACCGAATTTTGCCAGTGTTATCTATTATTTACTTGAATCAATCCATTTATGTCACGCCTATGTTTTGCACGCAAATATCGTGCGGATTGTTCTGACAGTCTAAAGCGTAATACTGTAAACAGTATATATTATGTGGGCAAATTAATTCACACTATGATATTACACAATTTTCAAGTCTGGTGAAAGAATCTTGATATTCAGTCAGTTTGATCAGAAATTAATCATATATAAAATAAGTATATAGCCGTTATAGACATCAGGGCGAACATGCCATATTGTGACATGAAGTATTGCAGGAGCATCAGCTTTGTTTGGGCGCACCCAAGACAATTACTTCCCCAGACAGTTGGAGTATGTGCATCTCTTGTTTGCAGGCAAAACGAAATCGGTTTAATCATTTTATTTCTATTTACGCAATTATGAAATATATCTCCGAAATGATGCTCTTTGCAAAAATAATATTTTATACGTCAACTAATCACTAATTTGAAATGTGTATAATTTTGAGATGTTCCCCATAAAATGTTCACACTCTGCCATTTACTATCGCCTTCCGACTTACCTCGCAAATGTCTACTAGAAATTATGTTCGGATGGAATAAATGCGACACTTTGGTTTTTTATTTTTATTTCCGTCAATGTCGCAATTTGCGACTTGTTTTTTAATTGAAACTATAAGCATGTATATTCTCATCTATAAAAGCACTTAGACCGTTTTAAAATAAATTACAATATTTACTATGTCATTTGTAATCTAATTCATGGATATAATCTTTTCTTCTTTTAAATAAAAAAAAAAAAGATATTAACCTCAATAATGGCCACACTGTATCTATGACGAATAAGATGCTAAAAACGCGTGAAATCCATTAAAGAAATACGCTTTTATAGAAATGAAAATAGCGTAAGTTCCAATGTTGACTAGAATGTCTCATTCGTAAAGTCACATTAAGGGGGGTCACTGGTGAGGTTTTGGATTTGTGCACTTCCGGAAATTTACATTTGTTGTATTTCAAAAATGATGAGTTAACTGGAAAAAACAATTATGTAGTAGTGAACTTAGACACAATAGAAATATTTTAGCGTAAAAAAATTGAACAGTTTTGAGAAAAAATATTTTGACCTCACATTTGGTGACTAAATTGACAAATTTTGTCATATGCCAAAAATGGGGGTAGGGGTACAAAAATAGTAATTTCTCAAAAACCATTTAAGATATTTACATAATTCAAACTGTACTATACGAAGAATTGTTAGGATATAAAAATTCATCAATAACTAGTTTATTTTACAGTTATTTGTCATAGACATATGCCGTATATCTCAAAGCTCGCCGAAATCTAAAAAACACATTTTTTGTCAGTTTTTATTGAATTTCTTTCTTATATGCACATTGACCCCCATTTTTTATTTTTGCATTCTAAAACAAAGGTTTTAATCAAACTGCAGACAAAATATCTGAAAAAGCTTGTTACTCCTTTATCATGAAATATTCATTTATCAAAAATTGAAAAAATGAATTTTAGTAAAGTGGGTGGGGTAATAATAAGGAGCTTAATATTTATTCATATGATGATAGAAATACCACTATCTCTCATTTTTCATCCTAAAGTATAATATACTACATAAGAAAAGATTAGAAAGTGATATCAATTCTGAAACATACACCACATACATAAACGTTTATAATACCAACATTCTAGCTAATTCTGCATTAAGCACCTTGATCTGATAGTGTATCACTAAATATTAATATTGCGAAAAAGTTAAGTCATTGACCCATCATTATTTTTCCAGAAATTAACTAGCAATATATTAGTCTCAATAAAAAATAGGGTCAATAAAATTTCTTGTTATTTTGAATTTCAGCAGTGACCCCCCTTAAATTACAGTTTCAAAATACATTTCAATTTCCATGTAAACCGAAATCCAAGTCCTTGACAGAATCTTTTATTTTTATTTTTTTTAAATGACCACTGTGACAATGCATTACTTCGTAAGATGCTTAAAACGCATTAAATTCACGCCGCAAAAATACGTTGTACTCATATACATGTCGTTCTGTTTAAACAAATAGAGATGAAAATAAACACAAATAAATAGCGTGAGTGTGAGTTTTTGACCTGAATAGTAAAAAAAGATATTTAGATTTTCATTATATTCAATACGAAAGAAACTGCTGAAATGACTGAAAATATTTGATTTTAACTTTGCTAACATTCCATTCATCAGTGATAAAAGACTTTTTGTTAACAAGAATGGTGATGGTATAGCGGAGCTGTATCCGAATCAAAGCATATTCAAATTCGAATAAAGCTCCCCTATATTACAAAATTTCCCTAGATTGAAATTAGGAACCTAAATAGCCTAAAACGTCTAACACCTGTTCAATATACTACATGTAACATTTATTTCGCCTGTACGCCCGCCACTGTATGTTGAAAAAAATGTCGGTTAATTTAAAATTAAAAGACTTAATAACCCCTTAAACCGTCCATCTGTCCGACCATCTGTCTGTTGTCCTACCTCTTCTGTTGTCTTATTCATTTGTATGTAAGGCTTTACATTCTGGTGCGTATGAGCTTCATTCCGTCAACAATTTATTTATGAAATAAGTATAAATCCACTTAAACTGCCGCCTTATGTGCTACCGTCATATGAAAACAAATGTAGCATCATTGAAAGAAAGTAATTTTTCAATATCAAAAAACGTTATTAAACCTCACATTTTTCATTCAACTATCCGTCCAACACGGACAAACAAAAGGACATTGTATATACTGCATCTTAAATAGCGATATGGATACTTATTATTCTATAATGCTTATTGTAAAATATGTGAAGCCCAAGCGGGCTTTCGATCAGGATATTGCACTGTAAATAATGCTTTTATTCTTCAAAACAAAAATAATATCAAACAGGGAATGCCACGTACCAAAAACGCAGCCTCCCCAAAACGAACCCCACATCACCCAGAAGCCATTGTAAGTAAATATTTATGTATGAAAAAGAAAACATTGAACTTAGCATTTATTGATTTTCAAAAAGCGTTTGATTTTGTGGATCACAACATATTGTATGAAGTTCTAAGAAAACGTAACATAAAAGGTCACTTATATAATGCAATAAAGTCTATATATGTTTCTGTAAAAGTGTGTGTTAGAACTAACAATAGTATAACAAAAAGTTTCGAATGTCCCATCGGATTGCGTCAGGGCTGTAATTTGAGTTCAATTCTGTTTGCATTGTTTATCGATGAACTGTACTCACTGTTATGTAAAAACAGAGTAAGAGGTATACAACTATTTCCTCATATTGTAGAAATATTTTTGCTTATGTTTGCAGATGACATAGCCTTTATTTCCGACACGGTTGTCGGACTGCAAAAGCAATTTAATATATTGAAACATTTTTGTATAGATAGTAAACTTGTTGTAAATACAGCTAAATCAAAAGTTCTTGTTTTTAAACGAGGAGGTAGATTAAGTGTAAAAGAACGATGGAATTACAATGAATTGGACATAGAAGTAGTTAATGGTTTTACTTACGTTGGAATATATTTTTCAAATAAGCTTTCTATGTACAAAATGGCAGAGGCCATGTCGCTTAAGGCAAAGAAAGTACTAATGCATTTATTTAGTTCATTGTACAATTATCCATGTCTTCCATATACAACGTTTTTTAAAATATTTGATTCAAAGGTTGCATCTATTGCATTGTACAGTTCTGAAATTTGGGGTCTTAAGCAACTAAAATGTCTTGAAAATGTGTACATTTTTGCTTGTAAAGGTTTATGAAAGTGAACAAAGGTGCATGTAATGATGCAATTTTAGGTGACTTAGGCAGATTCCCGTTGTTTGCAGTTAAATATTGGATACGTTTGTTGAACTTACCCGAAGATAGATACGTATGAATGTGTTACAATATGCAAATGACAGTATTGGTTATAATAACTGGGCAACTGATTTACGAGCTCACTTGTATGTAAATGGCTACGGATATGATTGGGAAGCACATAATGTTCACAATCCTAATCTGTTTCTATTGCAATATGTGCAGCGATTAAAGGACCAGTATATCCAGGAATGAAGGGATATATGTTATCATAACACAAAACTTTTTTATTATGCAAAGTACAAAACAGTATATAAAGTTGAAAAGTATGTAAATGTTGTTGATATCAACAAATTCAGAAAGTGCATTGCAGCATTTAGAAGTTCTTTTCTTGCATATCGGATTGGCATTTCCGGTGATTTTGCCCATGCCGGAACAACCGGTCTGGCACCCCTCCTATGCCAGACGACTCTCGTGAATCACTTATGACGTAACGTTATAAATATTGTGACGTCAATTTCCCAAACACAACGTCGGAAAATCGTTTGTTTTTCATGATAATTCATCGTTTTGATAAGTTTGAATTAAGAAATCTACTTTAAAATGCAAGACGGCATGCAAGAAAAAGTTTCCATCATGAGCACGAGGTTCAGATCGAAATATCCGTCACCGAGGGTAACTGTTTTGGCGGGAATGAGGCTCTGAAATTATTAGTCATTCACTCATGATTGAAAAGGGTAGACATTTTGGTATTGAATGTTATTTTGAAGACGAATACCATTTCATACTTTTGTGTCCATTATATAGCAGCATTCGCTGTAAATATATTCCTAATACATATATTGAGAATACGTCAATTTACAAGTTAAATAACTTAATGTCTTCTGAAAATGAACATATCATACGCAATGTTGCCATGTATATATATTATGCATTACAAAAAAGGGAAGAGTACTTATCAGTTTTTCAATAATCTGATCAATACTGAGATATACAAAATTAAGTACTTTGTCGATACATGAATCTCTGTATGATAGTCAACTTTGTTGTATTTACGTACATGTACCTATATATTAATGCACTCAGTCTATGTGTATGGGCCGGAGGCCTTATTATACATTAAATATATTGAATTGAATTGAATAATAAATTCAGTTCCGCGTATTTGTATAACGGAATGATACACGTCTATGTTGCATCGGGTCAGTGGTTCGAAATTAGGTATAAGAATCCCTAATACAGCTCCCATTTGATTAGGGGAGCTGTATTCGTCAAATAGAATTCATCGGGAGCTGTATTCGTTAATGTGTAAACAATGTTATGCTATAAAATAGGCAGTTTAAGTGGACCCATTCAAAGATATTTCTTTTTACTAGTTTATCTTGCATTTTATATAAATAGTCAAAACAAGGTTTATACTTTTGTCATAAAAACAGGTGCCACAGAACAGCTAATCCTTACCAAAGATGAAGTTTATGTATAGAGTCGCTTGTACAATCTTAGTACTGGGAGTGTTCCTAAAAGGAGCTGCCGGCGACGAAATGCAGGTAACTAGAGTTTATAAAGCAGCAACTTTGATCATTATTGTTGTTTTGTTTAATTATATAAACAGCATAAGTTGTAAAGTTATGGAAACACTATCCACACTGTTGCAAGTAGCATTTTCACAGGTTGATAGAATGGGAGAGGAAGAAGTCGCTGCGCACAATGAAAGTGTGTTTAGTATGAATGCATTAATACTTTGCATGTATTTCAGAGTGACAGTCGTATTTGATGCGTCAGAAAAAAATTCAACAATACTTTGCTAGAAAGTAGGAGATTAAACATGGTTTGGATTAAAGCAAAATTTCATAACTAGATCAGGCGTGAAAAGCTTGCAATATATTTGTACTGAACCATAACATGTGTTTATGAAACAAATTATTCTAGAAGGATGTTTCTTTTTTTTATCTGCTGATCTGCTCAAATGTGTTTTACTGACAGATCACGAGTTATTTGATGTAACTGAATTAAGACAAGACTGCAGTTTATCCCTCCCACCTGCCTTTCACACGATATATTTGAAGTCACTGGATATAGCAATACCCATGAATGATAAAATCATTATTTTAATGTATGTTGACGGAACATTTGTTTAGTTGAAAACCATTATGGCATTCAGCTAGTATTGTAAGACTAAAATAACTGGTGTACTAAGGATAGGTGTATTGATACATTTAGTTACAGCTAAGGCAGTCGCACACAAGCTTCGAAGTCGATGTTACACATCTATGGTTGCTGTTTACGGGTTGTAAATGCCGCCACTGATAAATAAAATTATATCACATTTTCGGCTTAGAGACACAGTTGCTTTTCTTTATCAATGTTGCTCAATTCGTGATCGTGTATGCCTTCCTTAACTATCTTAAGCACGATGTTTGGATTTTGGAATGTTTGGAATAGAAAGATTTGTACTTCCAGGAGGACGAATTCAAGACTGAAGTGCACGAAAATGGTGACGAAGAAGAAATAACAATTTTAGACAAAGATGGTCAAGTAGTTGGAATTGTCGACTGGTTTGAAGATGAGGTATCGATTTCAACATTTTGAAATTAAAACCCGCTACAGTTTCATTCGGTTATGTTTAGCTTACCTCTTAAAGAATTATTATTTCATAAAAAGGGATCTAGCAGATACATGAAACTATAAAATATATCAGATTTGAATATGTAATTAAGTAAATGCTATCATCATCATTTTTCCCTTTCAAAACAAATAACCACTGTTATATTGTCCACATTATTAAAATGAATCAACATTGTTATATTGCCCATATTTGTCATTATGTATTGTACTGGCCAAAAGCATTTTTGTGCTGAATTTGCCAAATAAATGAATTGAATTAAATTGATTATAATCTCATAAACATATAAAGTTACAAATTTGACAGGGATATCAAATTGATAAACCCACGGATGGCGAAGAACATGTTTGTCTGTTAAGAAAGATTGACGAAGTGTCTGAGGAGGTATGCATGCTTTTAATTCTTTTGTTTTTAAACATAGTGTATTGCTTCAAGACACATGAGTACGTGCAGAATATGTCAGATTGCGTTTATAATTATGCTCTTTTTCCTTTATGCTTTTAACATTCAATACATCAGACCATCTCTTACGTGTCATATAAGATTTGTTTTGCAAATTGTTTAGATTTTCAAGTCTTATTTCTGTATCGGCTGGTTCCAGATTGATATCTAATCTAGGCATACACATTTGAAGCCAGTATCAGACTCTTGGTAGGTCTTATCTTATTGTGTTAACGTAGGTAAAGGCAAAACTCTCATTGTGTTAGCCCTACTTCAAAATATGCATTTCATGCATGTTCAAGCATATTTACTTTCATGCATTGTTCAAAGCATCCTTCGAATCTAGCTTCATATCCCAAAACTGCATACTATTCATTTAATTACTGAAATACATAAATTTGCTCACTTATATCACGTTACTTTTCTTCTGTAAACATAATTCAATTATTACAGGACAATGAAACCGATGTTTGCTACAAACGTAGTCTACTCTCACAAACAGAGATCATAGAAACGGATATTTCCCGAATACTTGATCACTGTGGAAATCGTACTATCTACATACTTCAACCACAGGATTGTGACAGAATATATACTACTGAGACAGGTACATAACCATAAGACATAATATATCTCTACAAATACAAAAACATGCATATACGTATTGTACCAAATTCAGAACTCTTTTACAGGTATATCGCCCCTAGAGTGAAATGGTTTTGGTTTTGGACAAAATACTCGAAAATATGTATTTTTTTAACATTTGAAAACTCGTGAAAACTTCGACTACCTCTGTACGGTATAGTAGATACAAAATAAAAGCCTGTTGAAATATGCACATCTGATAAACATGATATAAAACTCTGTAATGTTACCTAAAATAATGTCACGCACCACGACCACTTCAATTTCTTTGCAAACAGTTAATTAATATGTATATTATTTTCTATAAGCTTTAAATGTATTTAATGCACAAATGCTTTATATTTTCGATATATATTACATTTTGCGACGTTTAATGTGATCTTTCAATGGCATGTTTCCTAAATGGTTATCACCATGGTACTAGCCCTCTAGATTTCAGAATTGCATACGTACTAACGAATTGCGCTTTTGGCTAATCAATACTCTTGATAAAAAACGGCCCATTACAATTTAAGATCACAATATTTTGTGGACAGGTAAGATAGATCGATATTATTTCAAAAAGTACCCAATAATTTTGACAGTTGTATTTTGATTCCTAAGCAACTTTAAACTATAAAACGGGCTAAACTTTTCATTTTAAATGCTCAACAATCTTCCTTTATTCGCAATATTTCAGCAGCAGGTCGAAAAAAACGTTCTTGGCCGCATGGAAACTATTGTTGTCACTACAAAACGTACACATCTGTGAAATGTGTGAGGGTGGTAAAAACAAGCAAATGTTGCAAAAGATTTCTTGGTATCTGTATACGACGATGCACGAAATGTGTCACCTACTCGACCACATCTTACACCCAGTTATTGTGCCATTACGGCTAGAAGATGAAAACATAACACAAATTTTATTTGCTGTGATTTTATTTTTGGAACACTCTTTTTTGACTGTTACATAATATTCATTATCTTTTTAGAACTATGATGTCATTGTTCTCTTACTGTTTAATTACTTGATCTATATTGTACTTTTATAAGACAGACATATTTTGTAAGACAATTAAGAACGAGCATTCAAAGTTATAAGACTTAGCTATAAGTTACATAGGTAATAATGACTGTTTCATGTAATTATAATTTCATCTAGTGGGCATTCGAATTGTAGAAAATAACTTCTTTTGGTACTCACGAGTGAAATTATCGTGATATTACATCGAAACCAAATTTATTTCTGTTTATCTTATGTTTAAATCTTTACTTTTGTTGAGATGTCAAATATGGCGAGGAAAACGTCACCAGAAAGAAAGCACTCGTGCCATAATTCTAATTACTTCTACGTCGTTTACTGTCCGGCATGTATTTTTCTCATTAATCCGATAGTTTTATTGTCTGAAGCAGTGACTTCATCTGGTAATAATCCATCTTATATTTCAATAAACGAACGACAAACATGATATAAAATATATAGTTAAGTCTTATATGCATGTGTACATGTTTGTACATATTCGAAGCCTTTGACTTTAGCATCTTAGTCTTGGCATGTGTTGTCAGTTTTTCTTTACTCTCTGCTATGAATTATATACATTCCTATTAAAGCTTGTACTTCGTAGTAGTTTTTTTTTCAAATCACTGTAATATACATCCAACTTTTAATTTATCTAATGTAACTGTGTAACTGTTAAACTTTGTAATGTTTGGGCCATCCTTGGAAATGACTTTGTCACAAGAGACGTTGTAGTTATAAGATTTTCATCAAATTCCTTGAATGATGACCTTAAAGACATAAAGTTTCATTGTTTGTGAAAAAAAATCTCCAAGAAAAAGCTTGTACCGCTACTTGAGTGAGCGTAACTCTGAAATGTCGTTGAGAGAGTTGTGTGACCAGTCACAGCTATGAAACACGTCTGTCGAGCTTAATGTAAATTTTTATACTGTTTAAGATCTTGGTATTTGGTGAAAACATGAACCAACGCCGACGACGAAGGTGGCTGCACCGATCCCAACATAAACATTTCCTGTCTCAGCGTTTTATTTTGTAAAAGCTGTCTCCTTTTGACTCCCACGAGGGACATAGACAAACAATATCTCTTTAATGCAGACTTACAAAAATTGTCATGTCCGGCCAATTCAAAATGAAGGTCGACATTTGGCCATACATGTATGTTCCGTCGGAATTCATGCTAAGTATAGAGTTCACAGGCACTATGCCGATTTTGTTGAGAAACCTGTTTAGTTACCGAAATAATAGTTGAGTGTTGATAGTTTCACCATCACATTAACCTGTTGATAAGAGGTAGCGCCAGTGCTGCGGAAGTGGCGCTTAGAAGTGGATGCGGAGCAAATGATTATTTTATTCTATAGAGATAAAAGCCCAAAGCTATTAGCATGAACTGACCAGTTTACCCTAGGTCGCTTCTAAGACTACAAGAATTGCACTTCTGTGGTAAATATGTTTGCCTCATTAAACGGTTCATTATTACTACCGAGCATAGGTTCCTTCAGTTAATGACATCATACATCAAAATTTATGTTAATGAAAACTGTTTTCTTACAACAAAAACTTAAAAGATATCCATCTGAATTTAAAAATAAAACATTTTCAATTTAATCAATTTCATTACAAATTGAGAGAGCTCAGATTTTAATCCATTTTTGGTCGTTTTTCCTCTTCTATCCATGAATACCTTTTAACAGTGTCTACTTATGTGACTACAATGTCCAACAGAAAAAAGGTGCAAAGTATAAAATCGTATAAATGTGCACTACTGTATAAACATAATAACTGACGAAACCTATATTTGGGCGTTACCACTAACGAACATGTTTATGGTTTTAATCAAAATATTAAAGTGCAAAAGAACAGAATATCATCATCAAATTGACTTATGTGTGATCATCTAAATATTTCTTCGAGAGTGGAGTGTAATACCTTGCATATTAGTATTCGTCATATTTTGCCTGCCACAGCCATAATGACTGAAACAGGATGAAACTTATAAACAAATTAAGAAGGTCGGTGACTGCAATGTCCATAAAAAAGAAATAGAATATTGTAAAGCATAATATCGTATCACGTGAAAAGGATGTCATTTGATATTACTGTTTACTTGCATTAAATGAAAACACTTATCTTTGGGCCACTACAAACTGTCTAATGAGGCAAAGATGTGTGTATTCTCTAACGGAATGCTGTTCCTTGGACAAGACGCTGGTTGCATCGTGATAGCTTAATACACTAGGATACGGATTTAAACTCCTAATAAATTAAAGAAGCATTGGCCGCGCCTTCAGTACTTAGCTCTATCTCCGTAACACTGGCAAAACCTGTCATCGTAAAATGGATGAATGTACGGATGAAAACAATCAACAACATAATATTTTTTTGGTAACTACACAGGCTTCTCCACAAATTCGATATGGTGTTTGTGAACTCTCGACTTTGCATGAATTCAGGCGGAATATATGTCGAATTGACAACGTTTAGATTCAGCTTGACATGACAACTTTTGAAAGTTCTCACGTTTAGAAATACGTACTCTTTTTTCCAACTCACCCCCAAAACGAGATTGAGCTGGTGTATAGCATACCGTATAAATAAGGTACTGACATCGAGCAATTGGTTCGATCAGGCTACTAAGAGGGATGAACGTTCACACCTGAACCAT
The DNA here is from genome assembly GCA_022818135.1 of Saxidomus purpurata. Classification (NCBI taxonomy): domain Eukaryota; kingdom Metazoa; phylum Mollusca; class Bivalvia; order Venerida; family Veneridae; genus Saxidomus; species Saxidomus purpurata. Next base: position 41,751,166 of record JAFMSR010000008.1, on the reverse strand, counting down.
CTGATTGATAGAATTTCGAATAGCACCCAATATTAGATAAATTAACTTACCTTTATACCACAGATGCTTGGCGTTTTATTGTTGCAATCTGGTCTCAGACTTGTTATCTTGTACGGAACTTATATAATTCTAGTTTGAGAAACTAGAAATTCAATCGCATATTTAAGGCATTCGTGTAAATAAGGGAGACAAATTCTCCGGTTTTTCCGATATAAAGCATATTGGTAAGAACCTATCATTAAAGGTTGAATTAAGATTTCGAAAACATACTTCTGTCCTTGCGCACGTTAGTATATTAAGTTATAAATATAGGTTCCCCAATCGCAGATATGCAATAGCGTGCGCGGGGTACCATTACGTTTACAGCGGGGATTTTGTCTGGGGAATGCTATATAGAGCGGTTTTTTAAGCAGTTTATAAATAAACTACTGGTTACAATTCTTATTGCCTAAATCGTTACTATTTTTAGAAACGGTAAAATGTCAATGTGAGAAAAGAAACATTTGTTTCAAACTTGTATTTTGTACATTGCATAAACATAACTGTGATCGAGGTAAGTAGACGGTTGCTTTGTAATCGGTAAGCCAACACGTGTGGATGTATATAAGGTACTGCCGTGACAAAGTCCGAAGGCATAAGGGGATCACTCCCGACCCCAAACATCTGTGATTTATCCCTCCAATAACTTTTTTATGGTTTAGGTCCACTATCCAAAACGGCGTTTGATTGTTACGTTCAGACTGTTAGCTTGTGCTTAATTTCTAGGGCATGATAATAGTTCGATCAAACTAAGGGCTAAATAAGGGAGACAATTCTCCCCTTGTAAGCATGTTGCTTATCCGTGTTTGCCAGTTTAATTAAACATATACAATTTCACGCCATTTTAGAACTTCAACATTATATACACCGTGTACACCTCGCTATTAAGCTGCTATTTACGGTCCAATTGCATTTTAGCTTTACTCTATTGTTGGCGGCTCGCCGGTATTACGATAGGATTTTATTATGAAAACAACCTGTAACTGCAAACCAAAGATAAACGCTGATTTGTGTTATAAAACTTACCAAAAGAAACAAATTTTACCAACTTATTTGGAGCGTTCATCCACGCAGAATGATCCAGCAAGATCTTCTGCCTGTTGCTAAAGTCCCAGCAGGTAAATAAAAGCAGAGAAACAATAATTTATTTTAAAAACAAAAATAATATCAAACAGGGAATGCCACAAACAAAAAACCCCCCCCCCCCAAAAACCCCCCCACACCCCCCCCCCCCATCAAACAGGAAATCCCACCAACAAAAAAAAAACCCCCCCAAAAAAACCCCAAAACAACCCCCCCACCATATTTTAAAACTTCTTAAATTATACTCATTTGAAAATAATTGATTATTTCCAATGTTTAGTTTTAGTAAATTTCCTTCTTTTTTGTTGCTCTTCCGAAGATGGTCCGAATTTCACCCGTGTCAAGCCGGTTTCCGGCGTATACCTGTACCGGCATACGCAATAGGTTTGAATCCTGTAAGTACGGACTCTACTGTTTTCTTTACAAAATCGCTGAAATACATACTTTTTGTGATGATTTCCAGTCTTTCACGTCTTGCACGGCTATCCTTATTTTGAAGATCTATCTATATACAAACAAAAAATAGCGAAAAAACAGCATGTTAACCATGATGCAAGAAAGTCCTATTCAAGTGACTGGAACATGTGCTGTAAACAACATATTCTGCGAGTCATTGGGTCAACAAGCTCCATGCTACAAAGATTCCATACCGTTTTTTCAAAATTTCAAATCTCCAAGGGTCCCTGTCAAAATGAAACTTGCATTCCCGGCTAATTCTAGACAGACATGCTTTCGTACTTGGCAGCCATTACGTCACTACTGCAAGGTCAATGTCACTGGTTTTACTTTCATCAAATCACTAAATCTCAATACTTGACAATGAAAATGCATATATAGCATGTATTAATATTATCAACCAAGACCATGCACTTGGATCTGCATTTTACCTCTAATTTGTAAATTTAACCCTGGCCAATTCGTCACTAACAGCCTGAAACCGTATACTGCCTCCTTAACGACAGAACATCAAACAATAGACAATCTGTCATGAAAGTTGCTTTTAAATACGGAGGAAAATAGCATTATATCTTAATAGGGACTACGTTTGAGTGGACCGCGGAGGAACACCGCTTATTTGCAGGTTTCATACCTGGCATCAGACCACAGTTATTTGCCCTTGGTTGACCATAATACGGAAGCAGTTATAGGTAAAATAGTGCTTGTGTTTGATGCTGGATATTTATAATTTTTTGAATGAAAGATATAGGATAAAGGGCATTTATTGGAAGAGGAGACCTAAATTAGCATGAAAATGACAATTTTATTGAAGTTTTTATGTCAGAAAATATTACTTGACTGCTTGTTTACGGTAGTGATTTTGCATGGTTCCGACCATTTACAGAGATTATTCATACTCATGAACTTTGACCTGAAATGATGAAAAAAATGCCGGTCAACCTATAGTTTACTGGAGCTTACAATGTTGCACTTGGATGATATTATTCAGAACAGGTTAGTTTTATTTGATTGGGATGTCAGAGAAATTGCCAGCTGGCATAGTGTTTATATAGAACATATAGTAAAAATAACTGTGGTCTGAGGCCTGATATAGGCGGGAAGTTTGAACAGTGGTAATTTTGTTTGAAATGGAATAACTTGTTTATTTTCAAAGATATCTTTATGAAACTTGGTCATAGTGCAGACAGATGCTGTAAGAACATGTGAATTGCAGAAATTATATATAATTATGAATTTTCTTTATATTATTTCATATTATATAATAAAAATATGTAATATTTTTCTGAAAACTGGGAAATGGCTACTTTCACTTTAGCATGTCATTTAAAATTAGCCCAGAGATAATTTTTGGTATCAAGTGCAGCTAAGTTTATATATGGGGGTTTAAATTGATGGATATTTGAAAGAAAAAATAAAGAAAAACATTTGAAATATCAATTCCAGAAATTCAGAGATGCCACATTTGGGCAGGGCTGTCACAGTGAGCAGTTGGTGGGATGTGTGGTATTAATCAAAGACCAACTTTATCAATGCAACACTGCACATAACACTTACCGGTAAGCTGGGATACTTTGTCTGCCACCTTATTTGATTGTTGGACCCAGTTGAATAGATTTAGTTTGACTTATGTCATGTACCGCAGAATTTGATTGCAGAGCATTTGATCTTTGTACCTGATATTGCCCACACTGAGGGGCTGAAATGTCTGAGCCGGAGGAAATTTTCAGGCCAGAGGGTCTTTTTAGACTGTCTTCTGCTTGGTTGTAAGTATTCGCAAAGTACTAGACATGTATTTGAGATGGCAAAGGCAGTTTTCCTCTACTTTATGATAGGTGTCCGGGAAGACCGGCAAGTCTGGTCAAGGTTATTTTCAGTGTTTATTTACTATTTTGCATTAAATTGTTTACTGTTTTCTGTTACATGCACCCATTCATGTTTTGAGGTGTAAATATGTAGTATCTGGTGACTTTTTATTGTTCAATGACAGTGTTTTTATTGTGAAATCAGTCAGTTCACATGTACTGAGCTTGTGAATTTTTCATACAGGCAGCCGCAGTAACTGGAAACTTGTGGAATTTCACTGAAAACACTCTTTCAATACAAGTGAAGACTTAAGTAAATGTTTTTAGTTGACAGTTCATTAATTTTTATTCATAAATGACATAAAAAATGATAATATTTTCAAAATTTAGACTTAGAGCAACGTTACAAGGCATCTGGTGTAGCACATATAGAATTTGAAGTCAGCCGCAGTGATTGAAGACATCTATTCAGTGCCAGATATTGATTTGTTCACTGTTTTGGTTAATCTATTTCACTTTTATACAATTAGAAATTATTTATAGGATTTTTCTGCATGATTGCACAGTTCATATGTGTTGTAATACTAAAATACAGTTCAAGGGAGGTAATTTCATCTACATTTGTAATGACTATGATCTGTATTATGACCCATGGATATTGATTGACAAGGGTCAAGTAAGTCCAAGCTAGTGAATTGACTTGGTAGAATGTGTTTTCTTGTATTGCAGATGTCTTTAAGTGTTCAAGTCCTTTTGACAGCAGGTTGTGCTTAATATTTATCAGTATTTTGCAGGGTTTGTTTTTATATTCCTCATTTTCTTTGAATTTGACCGAAGGAATGAGATGCTTATTCAGATAGATGAACTTTCATGTACTGGCAATTGTTTGCTCTCTCCACTACACCATTGTTATGCGGATGAATTGTGGATGTAAGGCTGTAATTTGCATTATCTGTAAAGTAATTATTTCTTCACAGATAGACGTTGATGGACCTGTTCTCGGCATTGCATTCCTGCATGCTTGTGCCAATATTCAGTTTCTCTGTTGCAGTTGCACTCATATTTATCTTCACAATATCAAATATTAACTGTTTTTCACTCTCTTCCAGGTACTAGTTAGTGGTACAGTGACTGACAAGGAATAAGGAGCAGTTTCATCAGCTTTTTGTGACTGACTGCGGCACACTGGTACTAGCAACAATTACACTTGGAGCAGTCCCCTAAAAACAGCTTAGTGTGGTGTGAAAGACACAAGGTACTTGTGTGTAATAAGTCATGACATAGCTTGACTAAGGCTACTGAGACCTAGTATCAACTGGACTGGGGCTATTAAGACTTCATTCAGTGGTTCCTGGCTGGAATTTGGATGTATTCCTGTTTGTGTCCCCTGTCATAGGTATGCGGTAGACGTGAATAGTGCAAAAGGAGATATTTCCTGAGGATAATGAGTAACAGGACCTTTATTTCTACTCAAAATGGCATCATTGCAGTAGCAGAAGTTCTCTTGAAACAAAACTTTGAGATTTAAGACTTTAGATCACCAGTAGCATCTGGTAGCCTAACTTGGGAATGATGCATATCTAGCCGCTTTGATAATTTGGCTGTCTCAAATGCTGTATAGAGGCATTTTCTATTGCCCATATCTATAGAACTAGTGGTACTAGAAATATAAATGAGCAATCATTTTAATTGTTAGATCATAGCCTTTCAGAAAAGTATAAATTTGACACTTTTAAATTTTTTAAGAATGATATAATACAATGATACTATCACATAACGTATCATTTTTATCATGTATTGGGTCAAAAAATAAAATTTCCAAAAATATTGCATCCAGCTAGGATTTGGAAGTATTTTCTAGTAGACTTTGATACACTGAACAGATTGCTTTTTACCAGATGAAAAAATTCCTACAAATAAAAAAGTTATTGCAGTTTAACTTTTTGAATTTCTTAGTTCGGTCAAGCCGCAGTCTGGCTTGAGAGCTGAATATACTTGTATTAGATAAAAGGCTCTAACTTCTTCAATACTCATGATTAAGACTTCAAATTTTGCACACTTGTTCATAATACTCAAGAGGTCATGTCTGATAATTTTTATTGAGTTCAAACAAAAAATCTTGGTTAAATAGGCATCAGACCACAGTTATTTGCCCTTGGTTGACCACAATACGGAAGCAGTTATAGGTAAAATAGTGCTTGTGTTTGATGCTGGATATTTATAATTTTTTGAATGAAAGATATAGGATAAAGGGCATTTATTGGAAGAGGAGACCTAAAATAGCATCAAAATGATAATTTTATTGAAGTTTTTATGTCAGAAAATATTACTTGACTGCTTGTTTACGGTAGTGATTTTGCATGGTTCCGACCATTTACAGAGATTATTCATACTCATGAACTTTGACCTGAAATGGTGAAAAAAAATGCCGGTCAACCTATAGTTTACTGGAGCTTAAAATGTTGCACTTGGATGATATTATTCAGAACAGGTTAGTTTTATTTGATTGGGATGTCAGAGAAATTGCCAGCTGGCATAGTGTTTATATAGAACATATAGTAAAAATAACTGTGGTCTGAGGCCACCTAATAGCCCCACCGCCGCCATTACGAATTAATACAAAGTATTCAATGACACGGAAAGGAACATCATGAATTAACATGAAGTATTACATGTAAATAACACGGGAAGGAACACCAAATGAATGTGATTTGATTTTTTTTTGTATAAAGCATATGAAAAAAATCAATGCATGTGTTTTTCATTTACTAGTCAACAAACACTTTAAACAACCTTCACATTCTAATTTCAGTAGAATAGGCACAGCCCCACCTTATTATATTACATTTAAGTAACGTCACGTTTCATCACATACTACTTAACAAAAACTAGTTAGTTGCTAAAAAAGCATCCACATGGGTAGCATGCATGCATATAGAAGAGACCCAGGATGGCCTTATAAGCTCACTTGAGAACCAAAACGTGTGTGGTAATTAAGACATTTTTGGAGCTTGCATGCAGATTCTTTATACTTGATTGGTGTTGATGGGAATGAATCCCGTGACAAAAAATTGATGCAGAGAGAATAGTTCAAATATTAAAGCTGGACATACTGTAACAGGAACGTTGACCATCAGTCAAACATACAGACAAATGGGCGAACAGATGGACATTATGTATATTGGTATAGATTAAAATATGTTCCCGCTCGCAAGCTCGTTGTTCCCGCGACTTCAACTCGTTCTTAGTAATATTTCGCCATACAAGTTTTTATTAAATACTTTCATATTGAATATGGATAAACAAAATGACTCTCGGTTACCAAACACTAGTAAATCAATCTTTTAGTCTGTCAGAAAACTAGCGTACTATTTACCACGTATATTTTCTTGATTGCGTATGATTACCTATATTATTATATTCTTTCATATTGCCCCGGTTCACTTTGCCGTAGAGAGTTCGTTCAGTGCGGTTTCAGTACGGTACTGCACGTTGGCAATATATGAAACTGAACGTTGGTATGGAGGACGGTCCTAACGATCAGCTGTACGGACTATTTTTATTTGTTTACAAACTTTGTTTTAGTGAGGTGTATATGTAGAAGTTCGACAGTTTTTTTTTACAATTACATTAACTGTGGTAAATAAAGAAAATGTACATGGTAAAATAATACGCTAGTTGTCTGACACATTTCAAGATTTTGGCCCTATGTCGATAGGAACAACTATAGGTATAGCTGTTCAAAACATAATCTGTCGTTCCTGTTAGCCATTTTTGCTCATCCGTGCAATTTTGAACGTTCCAATCTTCGTTAATCCTAGGCTTGTGAACGAGATACTTCACGGTAGTTTCAAGGAGAATTCAGATGTTAAGATAATATGCCAAAAAAACTACATTATTCGTAACACTGGGATATTATTAGGCCGTTTCGAACTGTTAAAACGGTTTTCTGTTGCTTAACTCGTCGTATTTGCTTGTTAGTGCAATGGTACTCCAAGAAAAATACAAATCGGAATCAAAGTGGCCGCTTTAAACAGGTGACCACTATCTCCGGGTTTCCATATTCAGGCATACAATTAAATAGGCAAACACAATATTTGAGTAGGTCCCACTTTTAATATGTCTTCTTGTTCACAAGTATCTGATAATTTTACAATATGAAAGGCAGTATACATATACATTGTAAGGCAGTATACATTTTGTAACAGGAATAAAATTGTTAAGAATCGACCTAAGTGTATATCTACTTCCAGCGTCGTAACCCACGGTTATTTCTGAACCGGTTCTCTCCGGCGTGAGGAATAGTCTGGGTTACCGAGGATAATCTACTTCTATGTGATTGATGTTCTTTACATAGAGGCTATTGCAGTACAGTATGGGTTTTGGTTAACTAGATTCGAATCGCGAACTGCCAACTGGATTCGAATCGCGAACTGCCAACTGCGAACTGCGTACCAACTTTACGGATATTTTTGGTTACCGTATCGAATTTTTTTCATATAATGTTGATTTTACTTGAGTTGATTTTCAAAATAGTTTGTTTCAATAATAAAGTCTTTGTCGTTTTATGTCACCATATGCTTTAAACGAAACATGTTCACAATATGTACAAATGCCTGGTAACTCCTAAGATGTTGTTGTTGTAGGAGTTAAACGCCCGTTGCAACCATATTTTAATCATTTTAACAGGCGGGCAGTTTACTTATTACCTAACCATCGTTCCTCGGAAAAACCAGTACTGAACACCCTTATTTTATTCTTCACATTTACATGTACATGTATAGGGTTCGCTACACACAACGAACGGATAGTAACCGAAATCGAAGTACCACTTACACGACCCGGTTTCAAACGAAATCGAGATTTTATTAAGAAAATAATCAAACCGAATTTCATGAAATTTTGACAAACACAAGGTAAAACGTTTTCACGCGGTTAATTTGGGACAATGACTTACGACACCGCCATTTTGAACGAATATACATCAAAACTCCGCTTGATAACCCGCGATACATGAATAATGTCCGACCGCCCATTTAAGGGACTTCCAAGATCAAGAGTTATATGTGCAGATTTTAGAGGTTTTATTCGTTTAAAAGCCATATACTGTTAACGTGTAAGCCAACTTACATAACAATTATTTGTTTTTCTCATCTACGTCACTTTTATTTTAAAATTTGAATTATGAAACTGTTTATTGTATGTGTGCATTGCTATGAACATTGTCGCTGACAGTTTGTGAAACACAGTTGAACTAGCATACATGCATATTTGTAAGCGGTCGGTAATTTTCGGATGAAAATGTAACAAACGATTAATAATGAAAATCAATTTCGTACTATACCAGTATCGCTTTCCAAAATGGCGTAAAGAATCGGGCATTTGACTACCAATCCAGCGTTTGCAAGTTCGAGTCTTGCTTTTTTTTTAATCGAAACGATTTTAATATGATAGTTGCATTAAACCTTTTCAGTATTGTCCTCGTTGAGCATGGCATTTTCAAGACTTTCAATGACTATTTGAACATTTTTCCTCCGTCGTCCTGCATGTATAGAACTGAAAAATAACACACACTAATAAAAGCCTAAAAGAACAAAACGAAATTATAGAATATAGAAAACTGTGTCCCGAATTAAACAAATATAGCCATCCAGTAATGAATAACTTTTAGAAATATTACTCATCTGGGAAGGATTCGAATACATGGCACCTTGCGCACTAGTTAGGCATCTCACCACTACGCCACTGTCTATACTTGGTGAAACGTATTTGTTCGATACGCTGAACATAGCCGAAGATATTGGCGAAGATTAATGAATGCCAGTTATATTGTAAATATTTTCGCACAATATATCCATCTCTAGACTTAATTACTTCATCACGTTTAACATATTTTTCTTGACTTACCAGCAGTTTTCATAGAACTGAGACAAAAAATAGAAAAATGATATCATCCAATGCTAACCTTAACGTTACTAAAAGATTGTCTGTATTTAGCCTTCTCTGTGCAACCTTTCTTATTATGTATGTTTACGGAATCCTTGGGACTATTTCAGTCAGATCATTTCTTGTAAACCTAATTAATGCGTAATCAATGTATTTGTACAATCAGCCGAATAAGCATGTAGACAGCATGCGGCGTACGCCGCTTGTTTGGCTCCCCCTTCTGATCCGCCCTTTATGAAACGCATTATGTCCTGGCATGTAGAACAGGTCAATTTACTTTACACTATATTTGCAAGTGTTAACACAGAAGTTAATTTGTATTTGCCTTAATTTGTACGTGGTGCGTGTCTATTAGTTATGGTACGGATATCATTATAGATTTATGCAAGCAGTAATCAAAATTTTTAATGATGAATGCGTGTTTTACCTTGAAACTTTGAAACCTTGCCCTACTTAGTTTGCGTCGGATGTGTACATTAATGGCGGAAAGAGGACCATTGAAATAGCTATCGAAATGAACAAAGTACGATATGATCAGGGATTTGCAGGTGAGACCACTGATTTATAGAATTAAAAAAAAAAATAGCGACATACACTACCGTAGCCGTAGTTGTCAATAGCACAAATAGCTTAATTTAGTTCGAAATGGATGATGTTTGCAGTGAAAGTGTAATTGAAGGTTGTTTATTTAATTTTAGACTAGCATAAATAAGTAAGCTGTTCAACCTCATTTAACACACACACACACTTATCAATAAAGGATGTCCGTCGTTCATGCACATCCGTCAACAAGTGTTTGTACTTGTCATACTTATCTAAGTATAGGTTATTGTTCATTTTGACACATAAACGAACATAATTTGGTCAGGCGCGGCGCATGCCGCGCGGCCAACTTATTGTAGTAAATGTATCAAAATATCATTAATCTACTAAATGTTTTAAATTATTTCTTGTACATCAGCATTGTTCCCCATTTACTGACTCCGTATATAACAATTGATTTACCCAAGACAAAGTGTAGAGAACGGTGCGCTGCGATTGGACAAAAACGATTTCAAACACTAAGTGGATGATGAGGATCAACAGATAAATTGAAATTTCCTAGTCAGACTATCAGTTTAGTGTATAAGTCGTTACCATACACTACATGGGAAATATTAATCATGTAGAAAATATTAGAGCATGAATAAAATATATATTTTAGGATAATTAGGCACGCACTTAGAACCACTCATTTACTACAGTAAACTCCGCTTATAACAAACACATTGGGACCATTTATTGTGTCCCTTATATCCGAAGTTCGTTATATCCATATAACATTTTCATAAAGAATAAAGTAAAAAAAATCGGGCAAAAAAATGTGTTCCTTATATCCGGATTTTCGTTATATTCGGAGTCGATGTACACGGAGTTTACTGTAGTAGTTCCAACATATACATGTAGACTTTATGACCATATCTGACATAAAATTAGCGACAGAGAGACCAGAGCATTTTAAACTTTAGTGCACACATGAATAGTTTCTAAACCTTGATTTGGACTGGTTCAAATGCTTGCGAAAATCGAACTAGGAACTGTCTTAGACTATTGAATTATATTGACCAATTCTCCATGACATAGATATAACTGGCAGATTGAAACAAAAGTAGAGAACATGGACGCTTAGGAACATGGTTTTGTGATGTTTTTCAAATGGCTACCTCCAATATGCTTAAAGTTTTCAACGTTTCTACAAAGAGTGTTTTGTACAGTATTTGATACAGATTTCTAATTTTGTTTTAATTAGTATAACTATTAATTGATTACACTGTCACATATTACCATTCTTTGTTCTCATAAAATACATTAGAACAGATCATGGAGATCATGGTATCAAAGATATGGTGACAAGAACTTGTAAACTGCAGCAACTGTATTTCTTTCAGACTTTGAGGAGGTCATCAACCATCATTGTGTGTAGTAAGCGGCACATCTTTAGACTAAACCAGTTGTTGTTTCTTAAAGTGCGTAATATAATTTGTATGTATATTGCAATTGTATATGCAATCATTGTTCGATGTCATTGCATTTAGCGGCATAATGTTCGACTATTTATGCTGAAGGTCTGACCGTTTTAAATGTTAAAGAAACTATATAACTACTGCACTTGGTTTGCGTGGAAGAGTCGCTAACTTATATGTCAACAATCGCTAATATATAACTTTTATTTTAATAGTGTGTACAGTTTATCATTGTTTTTCAACACTTTGTTATTCATACAGTAATATTCATTTTTGTAATGTTCATTCAATGTTTTGTTAGTCATATTTTGCATGTTACGCTTGGTATTCTATACGTCTAGTATACATGTACTTAAACATGTATACATTTAACATAACTTCTTATTGTTTGTTCGATCTTTTCTTGGAAAAACAATTTTATCGTCATTGTTATTTGATATTGTTATTCAAAGTTTCTTTAAAGTTGTATTACCCTTCAAAATTGTAATTTGAATTATGTTCAAAACACAGTGGATGCTTTAAAAACATGTAAGAAATATTTTTTACCAAGTTATTTCTGTTATTGATAAATACCAATTAAGATAAACATATTAACCAAAAGGGTGGACTTTTTGTCGAACCGCTTGCGAAAGCTCGATGTAGTTAACGTATCCATGGATCAAGGGATTCTTAAATAACTTGGCACAATGGTTCATCATCATGAGACGGAGTGTCATGCGCAAGAACCAGGTCCCTAAGTCTAAGGTCAAGGTCACACTAAGAGGTTAAAGGTCAAATTCAAGAATGACTTTGTCCGGAGCATATCTTTTTTATGCATGAAGGGATTTTGATGTAACTTAGTACAAATATTCACCACCATGAGACGGAGTGTCATGCGCAAGAACCAGGTCCCTAGGTCTAAGGTCAAGGTCACACTTAGAGGTTAAAGGTCAAATTCAAGAATATCTTTGTCCGGAGCATTTCTTCTTCATGCATGGAGGGATTTTGATGTAACTTTGCACACCACTATGAGCTACCCTTGTTTTTAGAATTACTTCCCTTTGTTTTACTATAAATAGCTTATATTTTAACATTTTTATTACTGGCCATAGAGAAAAATCGAGACCACTTTTCTGTGGTACAACATGCATGTTACATCCAATATTTAGGTGTATTTTGACCCATCTGTACTTGGTAAGGAGTTAGCCCTTTTGACAGCTGGCGGCTCGACATGTTGCACGTGGGCATCTAGTTTATTTTTGACTTGGATTTTTTTTTTACAGATTTCCAATACAGTCAATGTGAATGAATCTGTTATAGAGATCGTTATTTTTGGGTTATAACTATGGCAATGTTTATTTTTCTAGGAGTATATATAACTGATTAACGTTTTATTTAAAATCATGATGGTAACTTTGAACAGTAATATCACTGTAACATTTATATTGTATTATTCCAGGAGGACAGGTATCACTTACACTTTTCTATTGTACAACGTTCAAAAGCCGCAAAAACATATGAGAACAGAAATCAACCATGTCGCACACATTGCAGTTGAAAAATCGAAAATACAGAAATTGGGTAAGAGCTGCACTTGGTCTAAAGTATGTTAAAGACGGCTTAGTGGATTTTGTTGACGGTAATCTTAAGCAAATACACAATGGTATCATCACTAACATACAAAATGCAGGTGGACTTACAGCTGTATCTTGTAACCAGTGCAACATCAGAAATATCCAACCAAATCATAGTCGCGGAACAGACAAACAATGTCCATTTAGGTTTAGTAGCTGCAACTGTCAGTATCCAAAAGGAAAGAATGTTTGCCCACAAGGAATATGTGGCGCAATCTATGACGAAATCGTACAGCTGCATGCCTCTGCACCTCCCTGTCCTTACTGGAAGAATGCAAATGCTAGGTTATGGAGCAGTGATTACCTGCAGGTTGGGAAATGTTTTATCAACGCTCCCGGGTATACAGACAAAAACCTAGTCTCCGAACTCGATTGCTCTGGACTGCTACATATCGTGATAAACAACAAAGCCATGCAAACGCATCTTAGCTGTACAATCACCGGAAATGATGTTTTTTCAAAGGTAATTGGCAAATAATATACCGCTGGGACAAATAGTCTTAATTTATGGCACTAGTCTAAACGGACTTCATTCTCTTGATAATCTCTTCAAATATCGCTACCTCACGTTTGCACTTATTTCTATGTCGTATTCTTGCAGAGGTATTTCAAAGATTCAGATTCAAATTTTATAATTAGGATTGGCAAATGACTTTTTCAGTAGCAGAAATATGTGTTAATAATCATTCAAAACAGTAATATATATGATCAAAAGGTAAAGGACTAAAGTTAAAGTTTCATTTGAAGATGCTCCTTTTGCATAAAGACAAGGTTGCTTGTCAAATGAATAAGATCCCATTTCCGCCCTGTAATTACCTTACAATAAAATGAGGTACACGTGGTACTTGAAAGGGAGACATTTCAATAGTGGTAGGACAATTTTGTTTTACATCATTATCAAAACGGGCGTTAAAAGCCAAACAACTAAAATATAATTCACTCTATTTTGACCGGCATTCCTATTTTAGACAAGACATGCTAGAAACAGTATTCTTCATTCTGGAAAAATGGAACTTGATGATACAGAAGTCGATAGATACATTGATGATATGGTGACCCTACTTCGAGATCGGAAAGAACTTCACTTAAAACCAGCAGCAATCAAAGCAGTAGACAAGCTTGTAAAGGTGTGTTGTCTAACAGTACTAATAACTGACTCTTTTGGAATACAATAGAATCTATCACTTAGTGCTTTATTACATTAGTAATACATCTTTACATGCTATCTTAGTGAAATATTTTCTTTCTCACCTTACTAATTATTTATTATATTTTATGATTGTGTAGCAGCTGCCTCTTGTTAAAAGCTATACCACAAACAACCCCAGACAGTTTTCTTAATTGATTATTTGTTCAGATTATTAGTGGGGGTATGATGATCATTTTAGGCTTGTGAGCAAAACAATTTTAAAGGTAACATTTTGCAGTTGAAGGAAACAGCGTTTTGTATCACTGATATTGACGAGGCTGAGATTATGAAGGATGCACTACAGGCCATAGAAAGGAAGAAAGAAGAAGCAATTGAATCAATCGAACAGACGTTTGAAGAAAAGAAACAAGAACTTGGAGACATTCAGTTTACCCAAGAAGGAACGCTGAAAGCCTCCAAGGATACAATGAATCGTCTGACGGCACTAGAAGACCAACTTAAACAATTTCAGAGTGATCACGAGGACTTGAAAATAAATGTTGAAAGTTTACGAAAGGTTATTTACATACTAATAGATTTTAATAGATTTTTTTATCATAATACTCAGCCCCACATCCCCTTTGTCTTGCTTGGTATAAATTTCTTCTAAATTTGCTAGAGTGATCCATCGTCTGCGCACATTTATTTGTATATGTTATATCACGCGTAAAAACAAATACTCCGAGAATCTTAACTAATTTCAGACAGGAGATGTGTTGCCACATATATCGGTAAAAATCTATTCTAAACATATATCATTAAAGTGACATTACGCGCATTTTTTTCAAGTAAAAATCCAGCTGAATATGGTGTGTGTGCAAAAGCGTAGAGGAAATAATAGCTTTAACCCAATACACCAAACTCTTCACGCTACCAGTATGAAATAATAACTTTCCAAATATTGATTTACTTATTTGACTGGGAGAGTCAGAACAACTGCATGCAGGAGTTGCTTCCCTTCCACTGCAACATCAACAACGACACAATCAACTATCATTTTATCAGTCCGATTTTTTTTATATCTAAAGCACCAACTTCAAATACTAATGCGGCATAATCATTAATTTAACACATTTAAATAAACAGCAACCAAAAATTGCTTTTATAAAACTGTCACCAAAAATACACTATGTGCAGTAAGATGCGCATAATGTCACTTTAATATGTCTTCAGACTTCTTCAGACAGGAAGGTGTACCTGGAAATATTGTGAATTATATGTCCATTAGAAAATTTTATTCTTTGCTAAAAAGAACCAATCATCCGTAGTAATTCTACTGGTTTAAAAAAAATAGTAGTCACTAGAATAACCTTATCATAATGTGTAGAAAGATATTCTGCATTGATTTATACTCTTAGGATATAGATACTATCAAAGTTAAAATGTAATGTTTTAATCTTCATACTGCTTTATTTCTTATGAATCCGGTTGCGAATTGATTTTGCTGCTTACCATTTAACTTAGTTCCAAATAAACATCACACAAGTCATGTAAGCAGAACTTACCAGACTGTAATAGGGAACAGTATTTGTTTTCGACATATTCTAGAGAGATTGTCACATTTTAATAGAGCTCTCTAATCTGACTCATTTAGTCAATTAAAAATTTGGCTACAAGTTATATATTTTATGTTGCTCAATTACTATTTATGTGCTCCACTGCAGGAAATGTCAAGTTTAAGATTACAAATCGGCTCACTTGATGTAGCACAGACACTAATTAGCGAAAGGGGAAAACACCTTGAGAAACGAGCAGGTACATGTTTATTTTTCCGGTGATATGCTCCGATTTTGTACCTGTAAACCTGTATGTCTGTTTGCCATTATGAAGGTAGTAGTAAAGACATGTTTTCCTCTGTCTTCTGTAACATTCCTTGCTTTTATCTTCATTTACTACTGAATAATTAAGAATTCAAGAATGGTTTGTGTTCACCGCTTTTGAACTGCACATGCTCGACGTTCTTTTTTAAATTAAAGTGAAAGTGAATTCTTTATATGTTATAGGTATATATTTCATAGTTATGTTTATGTGTTTAACATTGCATCTCGATAATAATGCCAAACATCTCTGATTTAGAATTTCAGAGGAGTCTGTTAAAATTATACAGAAACCATTGCACTAAAGTTTCCATTATGCCATCATCACCAGAAGAACAAGATGTTTGCATTGATGAAGTATATGTCACCCCATGGATGGTAATGCAAAATCAGTGTGAAAACGAAGACGAAAATACAGATGAAGAATCTCAAAACAAATTAAAGCACACAGTCGTACATTCATACTCACAAATTTTCAGGAAAGGAAACTCCAAAGTGAAAAATATCTATATAGTAGGAGATGCAGGCACCGGCAAAACAACTTTCTGCCGAAATATGCTGGATAGTTGGTGCCAAGCACACGATGGGAAAACAACAATCCAGTCTGCAGATATTGCTGAAATGAAGGAATTCGATTTTCTATTTTTCATATCACTCAGGCATGCTCATTCTGAAAACCACATTAATGATATGATAAATAACCAACTGCTCATATGCTGCGAAAATCCTGAAATACTGAGCGAGGTAATTGAGAACGACTCCGAAAAGTGTCTGATTATTCTTGATGGTCTTGATGAATGGATGCCGCCTGAAGACAACAGACCTATCTCCCCATATGAAACGAAAGGTCTTCCTAGAAGAGACATCAGACAGTCGTACACAATACTTACAACAACAAGGCAATGGAAATTAGGAGTTCTACACCTCACAAGTAAAGACATCGAACAACAAATATCTTTGTTAGGCATGGATGATAAATCAATTGTTTTAATGGGCAAGAAGGTCGTGCCAAGACTCAACCAAAGATTTAAGAGGAACAAAAGCATAGATGAATTTGTCGCTGAGCTGGAAAAATCAAATATAACAGAATTAAGGTTTATACCGATAATGGTTCAACAACTGTTATGTTCATGGCACGACGGGCAATCTTTAAGTGGCTCCAGATGCAGTACCTACTGTTCGATGTTCGACATGCTACTATGCTGGAGCGATAAACGGGGATCAGGTAATGAACGTTTCAGAACTTTAGTCAAAACCGTCCACTCTATACTGAAGCAAAAGGCTGAGAGAAGCAAATTGATGGATCTTGCACTACCAAGTTGTTTCAATGGGCATAACCATTGCCAGATGTTTATCCTGCTGATTTACTACCTTGGGGAGTTGGCTTATCACACTTTATTATCCGAAAAGGGAGAAAGAAAGTTGTACTTCGATTATGGATTTGCCATTGAGCAAGGCCTTTCAGAAGAAGAAATCGAGTTTGCTCTGAAAATTGGTGTCCTTACAGATGACAGAATTATGACCGCAGCCAGTAAAGAGCGCGGCAGATTTATCGCATATAAACACAAATCGCTGCAGGAGTTTCTCTGTGCCTGTTTCATAGCCATCCATGCAATGAGTTCAAAACCAAAACGCTGGTTTCCATTCTTCAGTCCTAACAAATGTGAGGAGTCTAGCCAGACCGTTGTTTTGATCACTCAGATGTTCAAACATCTGAATACAACCGACAAAATTCTTGAAATGTCAAATATGCTGTTGTTGCTTTCGGGATTATATCCGCCACTGTATGAACACATCATAGAAAATGTATATCAAAGAGTTTTAGAAGATCATCGCTTCGATTTGTGTGCAGGTTATGCATCCGAAATGCCACACATAGTTAAAGACATACAAGAGTTTGTTTTAAAGTGTGTACATGAAAGAGTAAGCAATGATATCCCGAATGCTTCGACACGACTACATGACGTCAATGTAGATTCACATGTAAATGGAAAAATGCTTGATTATATCAACCCATGCAGTGTGAGATCAATTGTTTTCAATGGATTGTGTAAGACCTCAAATGTGGTAAACTTCACGGCCAAAGTAGGAGTTTGTGAACGCCTGCAGTTGATTAGAGCGAAACGTCTTGACAATAACACCACAATTACATTGATAAACAATATAATAACACAATCTTCTGCCACTTTAGAGGTGCTTTCAATAAGAAATGCATTGTTTTACCTTGAAGAGGAAATAAATTATGTGCTTCCAGACATGCGAGTACTGCGGACTCTTCAACTAAAGTATATTTTGCTAACCAGTCAACAGTTAAGAATACTGTTCTTATCTCTATCCGAGATGAAAACACTCTGCCATCTCGAGTTGAGTGACATCCAGGTTATCGAAACCAGTTCTGTCTTTCAGTGTCGTTTAGATTGTAGTGCTCTCGACAAGTTAGAATTTTTGAAACTGGAAAAGTTTCCTTTTGAAATTGAGAAACTCAGTACAGTCAGTCTTTTACATTCAGAGCTTCATTTTATTGATCTCAAAGTGAGTGCTTTTGCAGTCAATGCCATTACATGCCTTCGTAAGGCTAGCAAATTAGAAAGGTTTGCAATGTCATTTTCAGGCATCGAAGCATCAAGATATAACGCTAGTGTACCAGACTGTTTGGTGAAAATATTGCCAACATTCCACCAGATGCAACATTTGTCCATTAGAAATATGTGCTTTTTCGACACAAAACTTATTTTCACCCCAAAAATGCATTTGAAAAATGTGAAACTTTTCTCCATAAATATGTCGTTTGAGGCATGGATAAGTCTGCTCTGCAGTTTATTATATCTACCAGACCCTGTGCAAGTGACGACTGTAAACTTAAACATTACACCACGCCATCAGGAACCATTTGCTTTCACGTACATACGGAGTGAAGTTGGTAAATTTGCGATTGTTTATGAAAAACATGAGTCGTCGGAAATCTGTTTTAAGACCATTTGTAGTAGTGAAAGGATGTGAAAGACATGACTAAATATATATTTCGAGATTATAAAAATAGATTGCAATAAAATTAACGAAGCAGAGAAATTAAAACATCACAGAAGTAATTGTAACTTATTAAATTGCAATACATTATTGATTATATGCCAACAGCCATTTCTCATAGACTCCCCATACAGGAATGACAAGATCGAACTAGATTACAGACAAACAAAACGACTATAGCGATAAAATTTGAAAACATACTTGAAAATTACCATACAAGATATATTTTCAATTCTCGTAAAAGACTCAAAAACGAAGAAGTAGACTTATTGTTAATACTGGAAAGTTAAATCACAACGGTTTAACTTTTCTACACAAAGGATTATATAATTTACAAACGTCTCTCTCTCTCTCTCTCTCTCTCTCTCTCTCTCTCTCTTTCTTTTTTGCGTAATTGTTTTTGTGAGTTAATGGAACAAATTGAAGGAAAGCGCTATTCAACAACTGTAAGTTGATTCTTTTGAATATTCTGTTATTTTACATAATCTTGCTTTTTGAGCTATTTCCAAAGTTATTGAAGCACGCAGCCCACCTGAAATGTTCAGATTTACGTATAAATTTTAACATTTCGTTTCTGTTAAACCTCGTATTATACTTCCAGAACCGCTCTAGTTACGAATATGTTACACCACTTGGACATTAGAGTTCGTCATTGCCCTGGTTCCATCTTTCTGGCATTTTCATCCCCCGCTTTAGGCGTAGGATATTGTTTTGGTGGGTTTCGTTTGTCTGGAGCCATAACTAAGGGGCCAATTGATAGAACCCTTCGTGTAACTTTGTCAAGATTGTCTTCGTGTATCCATTGTTATTGACATTTTGTTGTATTTCTTATATATTCAATAACAAACTTTAAAAATTCTAAATCCGGTTGTCAAAATTTAATTGTAATTGGCTCAAATAGTCTAATGCTTACTTTTTCTAATGTCTATACCCTACACACCACGAATTTTATATGCTAGAAGACATTTAATATAAAATTTACCATGATATACGCCCACATTTACGTTACGACAGGCGTGTTAAGAAAGGAAAATATTCTGACCGATTACAAGTCTAAAATCGGTTGAGGACAAAAACTGTCCTTAGAGTGTTTACAAAGTTTTTCCCGGGACTTGTAGCTTAAATTTGAATCCATATGACACAGTTTCAAACACGGCATTCAGTTTTTCATGACAAACATTTGAAAATATTTTCACGATTATGTTAAAGCCCCATGGTCTAGGTTGTGATCTAACGCGATCTTATTTAAAAACTTGACTTAAAAATTATCTCATAACACATTCTGGTCAATTTTGATAATCAATGGCTTTGCCTCCTAGATCATTCACAAGGATTTTGTTAAGACATGTACATGACCTAGTTATTGATCCCGCTTTACCTTACCTAGAAATTTTAAAAATAAACAACCTGAACGATTTCTACGGTGATTAGATTTAGGTGCAAATTGTTATCTTTAGACTGTTGCTAATGTAAATATGGACTGACAGGCGACAAACAAGCGATCACTAGACAGTAATAGCTACATTAATCTTTTTTTATACACAGACACTATGTACACCCCACGAATAACTCGAGCATCGGTTACTCGATAACACGATAACTGCACCCCGTCGAGTAGTTTTCTTACTAATTCACCTGCGGCTACTCTTAGTCGCTGAGTAAATAAATATATTCACACTTTCGCAGGCGCATCAGTAAGTTTTATCACGGCGTGAGAACATTTCTATTGTTAAATGTCAATGAGTGTTTGTTAAATGCTGGTCGATGTAATTGTCTCAATTATAGCTACTTATTACTTTCATTCAATGATTTTAACATTAGGAGAGCAATCAGTCTGTGACTTTCGTGTTTTGTGTGAAGAAATTAAATCAATATTTCATTACATTTGCACACAATTTGAAATAGAATGTAATGATAATTTCTTTTTTTTTTTCAATGACTGCAATAAACTGCAAAGGCGCTATCGTAGAGGACGTTTATAAAACGTTTCTGAAAATGTCACGAGTGTTACTCTCCGTACAGAGGAAATAAAGCGGGCATTTTTATTTAATAAAATCATCATGATAGTACATTTGGTAGATAAGTATATTTAAGATGAATAGCGGCATTACCTGCCGAAACAGATAGGGGCACCAATGCAATAAATTAAATAAGACCCATAGAAAAATATATTTCCAATGTGAACGCCTGGAGTTCGGATAGCTTGAGATCTTCGATAACTCGAGCATTTTACTCTGGCCCGGGCGACTTCGAGTTATCGAAATTTTACTGTAGATATTAATAATGTAGGTACCATGTTATTAAAAGAATACCACTTTTCAAACTGTTTACATTCTAGTATGAACCTATATGTGTCATTCCTATAAAAAAACAAACTATGCAAACTGGACGGGAATATTACAGTGTAAGGTCTTCAATTCATAAGAATATGTGTATTATTAACCTTTACGTCCTGCTAGTACATTAATTAAGGTCTCTCAATTAATTTCAAGTGTGGCCTAGTTTTATAGGCGGGCGTCTGTTGGCGAACGCCTTAATAGAAACGAAACAATTTAGCGGGAATCCGACCACCAGAGACACTAAGTGACAGATTTGTAGCGCGAACCGTTTACACAAAGTAGTGCCGGATTGTTTCTTTGCTTTTGTGATGTTAAACACAATCGTGTCTAATTTATTTAAGCACGATAGTGCAGTTTGTCGTTTCCTTACAGAAAAAAGATAATTAAAAAATTTAATACAGCCATGCCGCTAACGTGTCCAATTTAAACGTCGGGAAGAGATGCAGAATCGTAAGACCGGAGTAGCTGAAATGTGTAAATATATAGCTAATATCTCTAAAATAGAATTTCAAATACGAAAATATTCTTTGCTAAACTGGTAAAGCAATTCAGACCATCATGTAAATAATTGAATTTGTAAATTATTGGCAAAAATGAATGGATATACATTTTGTAATTATTTTTCTGTAAAGCAAGGCTGCTCATGCGACCATCTTTAGGTACTTCCGTAATTTTATTAAGTAAAATTGCAAGAGGAATATTGAATAGAAAATACAATAGACAATAAGATGGGAAAATGCAACCAAAGGACAATAATATAAAGACGGATGCAACTAATAAAAACTCAAGTACGTGATTAAATTTCTATGTTTTAAAAGCTTGCCTGGAAAGAAAGAACTATGACTCGTGTCCTGTAGAAATCCCCATTGACCGTTTGAATGAGGCCTTCTGATATTATTCTGGCGAATATATCATGATCAGACTGCATGGGTAGGATTAACCACTTCGTTAAGGAGCAAGTGTCGCTAGTTAAAAATTATCTTATCTGGAAGTCACATTGTTGACATTGTCAGAAACCCTTACATTTATCATCGTGTGTGTTATATGATTACTTGCAGCAATTTACAAGCTCTCTGCAGTTTTTGTTTACTTTTCCGTCTTGTTTTTATCGATTGTAGAACACCGGTTGCTCTTACTGAAGTGCACTAAATACCTGTTTTAGCTAATTGTGATTACTTTCTCTGGATATAATGATATTCAGTCTATATATTTTCAAGACAATAATACAATGTATTGGTGATCTAGGTGCAGCAACTTAGCATGGATTTGCGTCCTTTCGTAATAAGCTGCAATAATTATTTTACTGGTGTTTACCTAAAAAAAAGATTGGAACCAATAATCACAGCAAATAACCAACAAATAGCCATGGAAACGCCATGCAAATGAGCTAAACAAATACATGTAACTAAAGCAAATAAGCACCAAATCATTTTGCTGAAAGTAATTAACAAATAACTTTTGGAATGGGGAGCATCAAATAATGAAGAGGTGTGGCTTATATTTCAAACAAATAAGCACCAAATAATTCAAGGGAAGGCAAATAATAAACAAATAACTTTTGCAATGAACATCGTATATCTAACAAATAAGTATCAAATAATGGAAGAGGAGTGGCTTCAGTTCCTTATTAGTCTAACAAATAACCACCAAATAATCTCATTCCATCCCCTTTTCTTTCTCTCTCTCTCTCTCCCTCTCTGTCACACACAGTCTACACCGTCACCGGGCAGGTCACAACAATCAAGGAAGCTGTCGTTTCGAGTTCTTCCTTCCTGCCACACACCTTCTCTTCCAGAGTGGTACAGTGTGGCCTGTCAGTCATGCATACAGGAGACATATCTGAAATAAATCACAAAATAACAAAATGAATCAAAGCACTGAAGACGCTGGATTTGTTTGTTTATTCAAAATATTTGTCCTTTGTTTGTTGCCGGCTATTTCAGTCTGTAATCTTCATAAGTGAAGGCTATACCAGTTGGTAATAAGATATTAACAGAATGCAACAGTCATAAATTGTATTTTGGATCGAATTGTCACTGTTTCTATTCCCGGTACACACAGACAGCAGGGATTTTCACTGTACTGAACAAAATGTTTTCACCTACAGTTCTACTGTCTAAAACCAGACACTGGTCGAGCAGCTAGTTAGTAGTTACGGCGCTTCGATAACACAAACGAGCAGGCAATAGCACCGATCTATAAGGGGATCAATTTATTGTGCGGACCGACAAAGTAATAATGCGTATTTATAATGCCACAATATACGATGTTCAAATGTTTTTCTGCAGTCATTGATATGTATTTTAACAAAATAGCTCATTCGATGCGTTTCAAGATAACGAGGCCTACAGTCGAATATAGTGTATATTGCCTTCTACTTAAACAATCACCACCAATGAAATATAACATCGACATTAACGTATGCCAACACTTTTTTTCTGCTTAAACTCTAATACTTTTGTAATATTTTAGTTTAATCATCTAATACATTAAAAATAAAAAATATCTGACTGTGTCATTATGCAGAAGACGTCAGATTCAAAACCTAACAAAGCAGGCAATCGATTAAATGCGTACCGCTAATTCCAACTGTACAACGTTTTAGCGTGAAGTAATGACGTCATTGTGATGACGTAAACGTGTTCATTCATTGTTTTGTCTCCCGAAATAAAAATATTGTATGACTTTTAATGCTGAATGTCTTGGCCTTTTTAGAGGAAAGCAAGGTGAAGGTATTCTAAGGCTTACTTGACGTAATCAAAAACAAAATTTAGGTTCTTAAAAAAACATTTTCATGCGCCTGATGTATTTATACTGATATTATTTCTATTTCTACATCTTATTTAGTGCGCGGGAGTAAATTAGAAAAGTCCGAAGGAGCTAGGTTCATGTCCGAAACTCCGCCTACTTTTCAAGCACTCGAATTGACTATAGAAATATATCGTAGGCATATTAGAATTGGCCCTAAAATACACAAGACGTAAATAACGTCGATTTTGACTGGGTCGTTACTACTTGTCTTTACGATGACGTCAATAAAATGACATCGCAAACTACGTATAATTCGCGCTAACAAGAGTTTTTTCTTCAATTTTAAGCTTAAAATGTCAATTTAATTTAGTACATTCGCGCAAACAAGTGTCAAAATGTATATATTAAAAGGGTCATTAGTATAGTAACGTGATCCATAGGCCGAATTGGCTCACGTCAAGGTCGGATCATACTCGTACTGCGCACTCGTATGATCCGACGCACGACTCGAGCAAATCCGGCATGCTGGATCACGTTACTGTACTAATAACCCCATTTTATACGCGGACAGATATTTGTCTAAGTCTGGTAGGGGCCGTGTCTTGAGAATATGAAACTGATATTAGGAAACTATTATTCCTAGGCCAGTTGTGTCGTTTCACTACGCGTCATATCTCTAGAAATGTATTTACTTACAGGTTGATTTCTTATATTGACTACAATACAGAACAAACTTCTGGGTTCGTATTCACACGAATGGCACATAAATGGCAAGGTAAAGTGTCTTTGTATACGAGTATGGTTACCCAAACCAAAACAATCCTGAACAAATAATGGTCAAATAATAATTACCTACAAATAATAACATTCTTATTGAACTTGTTACATTTTCATTTAAAAAAAAATAATTAATAACACAACTAATAAACAGCCTTGCAGAAAGTTATTATTGATTATTTGTTACTTCATATTTGATAGTACGTATATTCACTGGAGAAATAGTATCATTCACAAATACATTAACAAAAAAGCAAGCAACGAAAGGTATACACTACAAAACGGTAGCTGTTCATAATTGCAGGAAGTATAACCCCATATTTTAGTAGTAGGAGAAATAGTATCATTCAAATACATTAGCAACACAATTTTTGGGTATTTCTCATTGCATTGTGCTTCTGAAAAATTCAACCAACATGTGTATCTAAAACTACATGTACACGTTCGTTGTATTTTCAAAATGACACTTGGTTAATTTACTCAAGGTCTTTCAAATAGTACTATTTGAAAGACCTTGATATACTATAATATTTGTACATGTATTTCAGTACTTATATACCATTGAGTACTCAAATAAATATACAAAATAGTAAAGCTGTATACATCTAAACAGCTACATTCTTATGACAGTTATGTTTGTGAATATTTTATGAAAAGAATTTGACAATACTATGGATTGTTTAGCATCACACCTGAAGGATTCAATGAGGAGCAAATATATGCAAAGGTATTTAATTTCAGACATAGACTTTTGTGTAAAAGCAGGATTTACAGAACTGAATTGTTGATTTTTATCGGATTTTAGTTGATCTTTTATCAATATTGATAAATAAAAAGTTCACGGAAGTTATTAATTTCCAAATTATTTAAACTGCTAATGTGCAGTTCAGTACAGAATACATGTAGTTTCTGCAATTAACAAAGTAAAATGAACAGATATATGTATGATATCGGTAATGTGCCTGCGTACTTCGCCCTCGTCAATTATTCCGCCAGGCACATCGCCTCCGGGAAATGCTTCAATTTCGATAAAGCACTCCAAGCCATAGGTTATTTCTTAATTGCATGCACCCTTACAAATAATGCCGCACTATCCGTATTGCACGTACATACAATACAGACATTTTTTCTGTCAGGCCGTATTTGATGATTGAATAATTGCTGTATTTTTGACAGAATATTTATAGGTATATAATAATAAATCGGGATATTCTGAATAAGTTTAATGCAAAATCTGTGCGCTTTCTCTAACTGCAAACGTTGACTAGCGCTTGTATCCGGCCATATTTCACAGCCGTACAATGCTCTTGGTAAAACTACCAAATTATGTAAAATTTAGAAGTTAAATAGAGAAATTTATACAATATAGAAACCCAAAGGAGGGAGCGCTATTCTATTTTAGCCTCTAACTGACATAGTGTTTGCCCTACATTTAGTCTTTATTTACTTCATTTGATGACATCATGCGCAAACAGGTCCATAGAGCCTCGCTCTAACAAGATAGAGTGATACATAGAGTACCCTGTCAGAAGTTTATGGTTAATAGACAGGGAACATTTTAAATTTTTAGATATTTTCATTGGACAGAAATGTAGGGCAAACACTAAATATTTTAATTTTATTTTGTTAATAATTATCAACATGATCAGAAGCAATGCAGATTCTCATTCATTAATTCTCATCATTACATTTGATGTTTCATCTACCTATGTTGCGCCGCTCAATAACTTGTAACTTTTTTTGTCGAAACAACAAAAATTCAGTTTTTCGGTTCATCTAAACAAATACAGACTTTCGTATTTTTGTCAGATTCAAACTTCATCTAAGTTAAGACTTTTCTTTGAATATTTTGTGTACATACGATCTGTATCTCATATTATGAAAAAATGCATACTTTCTTAAATGAAATGGTTACACATTTTTCACCATTTACAGTACCTTCACGTCAGAGTGCTACCGCTCGCTCCCTTAGGGTTTCTTATTTGTTAAAATTTGACTTAACAAACTCTAACTTATACTAAGTACATAGCGTTTAGTACAAGTATAATAATATTTGCGAGTACGATTTATGGTAATACTGGCCAGGAGTTGTACAGTAGTGTGGGCTTTATGGAGCGCTTACCTATAAATACACCGAGGCAGAAGCTAGTACTCGGACCTGTACGAACGGCGTTATCGGCTAGCAATGCAAATTCCTCAAACCACTCTGCGGCCATCAACTTCAAGGCATGAATTTTGAAGATAACGCTAATTTACAATAATAAATTAGTAATTTAAAGATGACGGTTTTTTGCAAACATCAGTGAACATGTACTTCTTTTGCTGAGATAATCAGATACATGTACGTGCTTGTTAAATACGCTTTATGTATGCATGGAGATTTTGTTTGTATGTTAGATGTGCTTATGGTCCACCATCCTTATTCAATGTATATACGGTGCAACCTGTACATAGACAGATAAAGATACAAGCGAATCCGGGTACCAGATCCTAGCTCTTTTTACGAATAGACCCCTTGGTTCTTTTCTACGTGTATAGCACCGGTACACTATCCTCCGAAACCTAAAATAGCTAACCTCTCCTGGGGGCGTTGGTCACATGGAAAACCGGTACCAACGATAAAGCCCTAATATACATACATTGTACGTAGGTACGACTTTTATACAAAAGAGTTATCAAGCTATTTATTCTCGATTGCGAAACAAGTTCTTACAACTTAGATAATCGCTGTCGAGACTCACTCCAGATGAAATCAATCACGAAAAGAGAATGAAAGAGAGAGACAGAGACAATATGTAAATATTTGTGTCTTGCCTAAGTACAAAATCGCCATGGCACTGGTTTGGATCGAACCGGGACCATCCGAGGTGAACGCGCCCGCCTGCGCAATTACGGCTCCACAGAAGGGAAACTACAGACACATGGAATCAATGGATGGAAGGCAATTGAAAAAATTTCTTCTTTACTTTATAGCACATACCACTGGTTTCATTTTGCTTTTACAGAAAACAAAAAAGAATGTAGCTTTATATCCGGGTATAACGAGAAGTATTTTCTGGACTATTCTGTATAAAAAGAAAACTTCTTAAAGCTGAGTATGGAAGCCTTGGAGGGCCACTTTTGAGTTTCAACTTACGGGTGTTTTTGACTTTTAAGTTATGACTTTCGACTTTTGACTTTTGATAACCCTTATTACGTTCTTCCTCTTGTAATACCTCCTACGAGGTATATACCGTCGCCTTTTCGCTTCGCTGCGATCATTCCCAAAAGCACTGCTGAATTGCCTCTTTGGCATTTTTATTAGAACAATATAAACACGACCACACTCAATCAAATATAAATTTTAATAAAACCAAGTATATATACATGTATATAAAAATCACATTATTTCTATAAATAGTAACAAAATAAAACATGTTTGAACACACTTTTTGTTTTGACTTTTTAATTATGACCTTTGACTTATTACTTATTACTTATGAGTTATGACTTATGACTTATGACTTTTGACTTTTGACTTATTACTAATGACTTTTGACTTTTGACTTATTACTTATGGCTTATGACTTATGACTTATGATAAAATAAACCCTAACCCTAACCCTATACACGGTCCTCATTGAGGACCTCCAGCGGCAGGTTCAGGTTATACTAGGAACCTGCTACCGAGGACCCATCAAAATAACAATATACTTATACATATTACAGCACTTTAATTTGCTTCAGTATACCTTGTGATATTAACCTATAGATACATAAAAACATTTTTTTAAATGTTACCATAGCAACAATTTTTTTCTTCAAAATTTCATTTCTATTTACAGTGTCTTGATAGTTGGCTTTACGCCTAGGGGGCCAATCCCCCAATGAACCCCCGCTTTAAGGAAGAGGACACCCACAAAGCCTCCCGAGCCGAGAGTTGCGTCGCCGCTCCCTCCTGACGAGCCGACACGGCTCATTGAAACTAAAATAAATGACAAAGACAAAAGTAACTTAGATCATTTATTTACAGCAAACAAGTTTGCAATGCTACGCACAAACATCATTTTAAAACCTTAATACAGGTTCGAATCCCAGTTTATTTTGTCACAGCAGATCATTATGCTTTTATAAAGCTTAGCATAAGCCAAAAGTCATAAGTCAGAAGTCATAAGTCAAAAGTAAAAAACACCCGTAAGTCGAAACTCAAAAGTGGCCCTCCAAGGCCATAGAGACAGCATTTCATTATGATAAAAGTGATGGCTTAAATCGGTGTGTCTCTAAGTACATTTATGAGATATTTAAACTGTAATATCTTATGTAACCCGATTGAATCGCTTGTCTGGTATTGATACTAGTGGCCGCGTTTCATCATATAATCTTTTCTTGCGTGCTACTGTATCAGGAAGTGTGTTGTTGTTCGGTTCATAAACTAGGTATCTTTCATAATCGATTTTGTAAGTAATTTATAAAACACTGTATCAAAGTTTAGGTAAAGTCGATACTGGCAAGAATCCCGCCATGCGCAATGTTGTCCTGTGCATACGCGCCCATTCTTTTATTGAAAATACAGAGATATATCGAAAATAACACGAAAATTAACGAAAATACACCTCCCCGCTAGGTGTCGCTTTTAACTCAGTTTCCGTGGAAATATCACTTAATCGTAGTTGTTATACAAAAGTCAATTAGTCACGGGAGTGTCATGCAAAATATCTAAAATCTGCGTTGCCTTTTAAAATCAAAGGACTGAAAGTGCTGGAGGATCGATTGTCTCTGAACAACACATTCTGGACAATATAGACTGTACACATACATGTGTGAATACCAGGACAACACTTGCACGAGTAAAGTTATAAACTGGAGACACAACTGTCAAATTTAGACCTTTCACCAGTTGTGTAAACTTACTTTTGAGATAGGAACCCATGTGCTTACATTATGTCATTCAGTGACTATGTTCAACTACCCTATGAAGTATTAAGCTGTGAATCGTAACTGAGAAATGGATTTTGACAAAACTGAACTGAAAATGTATGGTTTGAACAAATTTTAATGTCATTTAAAAGTTATTGGATATGCCCATAAGGTTGATTGTATTGTGCCAATTAATTCAAATTAAACGTCGCACCCAACAGCTAAGGTCATATTGCAACTAATCGTGGAGGAGGAAGACCCTGGGTGCCAATTCCCTGTATCAGAATTAGGGGGTCATTTAGAAATTCCGAGGGTCATACCCTTTATTGTAAAAAAATAAAAGGCATGACTATATGTTAAAGAAGTTTTATTCAGTTTACTTCTGTAAAACTGCATGTAAACAATCACAAAATGGTGGGTAATCAAAGGGTTGGCAAGACAACAGGTGTTTCTCTTTGGATGCTTTCCATTTTGTCACTGCATCTCAAAAGTCAAATTTGTCCACAAAGCGAATTTTTCATAAGTGCATTCAACCATAGACATTAAAGTTGGATATTATTTGGCACACTGAAACCCCTTTCAATAGTGACAGTCTGATCGAAATTACTACAAAATGATCATTAAACTCACTCAGAAAGACTTTTTTGTTTCCCCTTTTAAGGTTCGTCGACCATCTCTTGTTGTGCGTCTATGGTACCATGATGACGGTATCATAAGAATCAATAATGGTACAAAATGCGGGTCGATCCTAAATCAGACGACAACGACGACGGAATAGGGTCAAAATCAACATATCCCATACCGGAAGCGTATTTTATAAACAATTTATCTTGCATTTCGAAGCGTTTTGTAGTAATTTGATCATACACATTTCAATTGCGTCATATGAGACGCTCTCTGCTATTTCTGTTGCGTCATTGACAAAATGAGTGCGTCAAAACCGCAGAAAACGCGCTCTCGCGGAAACACTGAATTTAGTGTATCCGGTGTAGCGATGCGTATTTGACGGGTCTTACGTTGCTCATGTCACACCGGTCTGACTAGAAAACTATTTGGATAAAAACCGCGTAGAAAAATAGTTCTATACAGAACACTGAGAACAGATACCTCGTTGATTTAAGTTACAAATTATAAGAAAAACAACAATATAATATTATGCTATTCTGAAATGTTTTGATATTATTTAGATCTGTTGCTATGTAATTTTTAAAACAGAGGACAGTATAATTCGTAACAACGACATATATGGAACTACTTGTTTGTATGTAAAGAGTTCGACCGTAAGGAAGCTATACTCTGTTAACATTGGATCCGATTGAATAAATCAATCGATCCAAAAATGACCCAAATTATGGGGGAAACCCGCGAGCTACCTTAAAATGCCGCGAATGCTTTAAAAATATAAGACTGTTATAAATAACAGTAATGATACGTCTGTTGTGCAATTTTCTCTCTAAAACTGAAATATCAAGAAGTCACAATTATCTGTTAGTCATATAACATTTGCATTTTAGCTATTAAAGATGTGCAAAAATTCCAAATCAACATTTTGCAGAAAGTAAATAAGTCAATAAGCGCTAATCAAAAATACAAATTATTTATGGTACTGTCCTTGTTCTTATGAATATATATTGACGATAATACACATACATACATATGTACGTGAACTGTGTTTCTTTTCTGTCTAAGGATTGATGACACCGCGTATATTATATATATGGCATAACATGTATGCATAAACGAAATCTGGAGTGCATGTGATAATAATTGTTTTAAAGCCGGTGTTAAATGTCAAAAGTCTTTTAATTTACAGCTAAAAGATCATCAGCAAATTTTAATGTATCCCATTCATTGTGTTGTGCATGTTTCAGAGGTAAGACTGTAGAGTGGCTTATTTTGAGTTCATCTCTTTGTACTTGAATTTAAAAATATAAAATTTCCTTACTTTCTCTCTATAACTCCCACACTCTAGAATATTTCAAACAAGACTTGAATTCCGTAATGCACATATCGTATCTATCCTGACTGATTCTTACTGGTATAAACGGTAAAACTGTAATATCATTTTATTAGCAGAACTTATTACTTCTTTATGCATTTTGGTATCTAGAAAAACATTTTCCATCCCCGGTTAAAATGGAAGCACATCTTTGACAATGCCTTTAAACAGCTTGCCTGTAATGCCTTCAAATGTATCGGCTTGCACGTAGTAAAAAAGCCACTGACAGTAAACAGCACCCTCCATGTTAACATTCAATTGGAATGTCTATGTGTGTTTTGCACTGTTTATGCAGTCAGGTTAATTTTATAAAATCAGTCAGAAGTCAAATACAAAAAGTAAATTCAAAATATTTTTTGTTATAATTATTTACCTGTCATCACAGGACATATTCCATCGTCACGCGGTATCTTGTGTGCGCAGTGATTTTTTGAGAGTTCACCAGATCGAATCGTTGTGAGGAGTTTTGATTGTAAAATCTTACACTTTTTCTCTTAAGTTTGGCAATTTTGAAATCAGTATCGCTGTGTACATTTTAATTCGGTCAGGTAATATGCCTTTATCAAGTTCGATCGTTTGACAGAAAGCAGAAGCTTTACATCAGAGTTTATCTGAATCAATTAAATAAATTTGGCAAACAGGTTTCTTCATTATTATGTCATTGCCTGCATCTATAAATGTTTATGCTTGCTTTATTATTTTTAAGTGACATATTAGTTTCCTCATTAACTTTGACTTTTAC
The DNA here is from genome assembly GCA_022818135.1 of Saxidomus purpurata. NCBI lineage: Eukaryota > Metazoa > Mollusca > Bivalvia > Venerida > Veneridae > Saxidomus > Saxidomus purpurata. The sequence goes on along the minus strand of JAFMSR010000008.1, from coordinate 41,718,684 downwards.
ATAAAGTTCCATTTTTTTCTGTATGTATCTTTTATTTCATTAGTGTATGTTTGTCCGACAGCAAATGCATGAACAGTTTAAAGTATGGATTGTGCAACAGCTTACTCTTCGTTATTCACGGTCTGTCTTTTGAATACTTTCAAATCTGAGCTGGCATTTTGATATAAAACTGTTTGGTCGGTCAAGGTTGTTTTTCTTGGCTTTTTTCAACTGCTACTTTTGGGTTTTACAGCTGTGTCTTTTTCCTTGACCAGTCCTTCTCTGATAATGTCTTTTCTTTGCTTTAAATATTTTTCGAATGTTTTGACATTTCTTGCTTGTTTCTAGCATTCATTACAAGCTTAACAGTAAGGACATCATTTCTTTTTGGCCTGGGGACTGAAAGTCCCCTAGGCCTAAGTTAGTATACCACATTTCAAACCCTGCAAGAATTTTAGCCGTGCTATGTGCGAATAACAACTGTAAACATGCGCTATGCGAAAGTAGTGCAAGGCAGACCAGATCAATCTTCTGTTTGAATACCGCATATGATAAGAACATGTTACAAATAAAAATAGTACATAAAACTTCAAACGACTGCAGGAAGGTATATAGCTTACGGGCTGCATTACACGTTTTTTCTGTTTTAGAAATCAATGCGCTGTAAGCTGATTACGTAAGATAATCATATGCATATCACGGAAAAGTACGGATATTTACGGAAATTTACGAAAACGTACGAAGCTCGATATAAGAGTTTGTAGTTTGATTTTCAAATTTCCGATGTTATTTCATTGACAACTTTGTTATTTACGAACGTTACAATATATTTACCTAAAAATAAATGTCTCTAAAAAAAGATATAATTTACGTACATTCCCGAGAAGGAACTAACGGATCAAATTCACCCGCCATTTATCGAGGACGCTGCATGTCGAGGCCCAGTGAACGGTTTCACTGATTACAACTACAAGGTAACCCAGAATCTTTTTGGTTTTCTCTGTTACACTTGTACAGTACTGCTTTATATTTCATTGCTGGTTTGCTTTGTTTATTTCTGTTTCAAGGTCTTGTCATTGGTACACAAAATTTTCGATCCACATCATCAGATCATATCGCTTGAAGTTGTACAAAGCGCAGATCGAATTATTTGTACTGGCTTAAACATTTTATAATGTTGACTATGTGATTATTTTTCATTTAACGTACTTTCAAATAAAATAACTCCCTGTCACCCATATTTTGTGAATCATTCATTCTGTGTCAATATTGAATTCGTCCTCAACAGTTTGTGTTGGTATGATTGCGAGATTATATTATTTAGATCAATTTATCATAAAAATGAATTTAGTCATTTTTTCTAAGTTAATGTGCATAGGTTGTAAGTACTTCTTATAAACGTTCGACAGATACAGCATTATGGCACTTAAGTTGTCTGTAACTTACTACGTAGTTTAGACATTTAATAAGCAGCCGATCAAACGCGCTGAAAGTGACACACCTCATATACCATTTATACTGGCAATACTTTACCTACATTGCATTTATAAACGCCATTTCATCTGTTATTTAATGAAAATGTAGGTTTTGATAACAGACGGAATATCGCTCTGGTTAACTACGCGGTTACGATATGTTTTCACTCCAAAATCGACAGTAGCGAAGTCACGAAGATACCACGCAGTTGGGAGTTTGAAGATAATTGTTATTTAACTATAGACTTTATGTAGAAAAGAGCGAGTTTTTAAGTTGCTGTCACTATTAGCGATAATTGTGAAATATACCCTTTAACTGCCATATTCAGGGAAGCACCGTGGTGTGCATAGTTGAACATGCGAAAAAGACTGTTTAAATACACCGAAGATTTTGTTAGCAAGCTAGTAGCAAAATAGTTTCGTCTTAAACCACCTTTTCAACAGTGTCTCAATAATAGGTATCCTAACTATTGTTGAATGAAAATATTGATTGAATACTATGATTATTTACAATAATGTACTGTGATTCATTCATTTTGAAATATCTACCATTACCATTCGTGTGTTCTGCATGGTTCAGTGTAATGAAATAACAAAAATTGAGCCACGTCATGGGAAAACCAACATAATGGACTTTGCGACCATGCAAGCAGGCTGGTCTGGATCGATACTGGTCGACCATCAATGTGTAAGCAATTCTGTTTTATGTTGTGTTTTATGGTATATGTTACATGTACCATACGACTGTTTTATCGTGAACGGGCTAGATAGGAATGTTCGGGTTTAACACCCGTCGGGAAACAATTTCTTATGAATGGAACACCAAAGAAATTGTTTTATTATTTCGCGTATATTATGTATTATACCATGAATGCAATCGATCATTACTTTTCATGTTGATATTAAAGAAATGTGTTGTGTTAATGTTTACAATGGTGAAAAAATGACGTTGTAAGCCATGCTCAAGTGCTCAGTACAGTGTATACTATGTATTGAATATTCCGACTTTGTTCTTTATTCATTACTTAGTCTAGAAAAAAGATCTACGTCAAATGAAAAACATATCAGTTACATGTACGTTTATTTACAGGCGGCCAGTTAATCTTACGATAATTCCTGGTAAGGACCAGTACTATAACTATTATCTTCTTAAAAAACTGCAAACTTTCTCACATAAAGAGACGTGGTCAGTAGCGGGGCTCGATCTCAGGACTCTCAATAAATGAGAAGTTTCAACTTTTCAAACCACTTGACCTAGGAGGAATCTCAACATGCTGTTACATCATGTGGTCAGATGTTCCACTTAAAACTATCAGACATATTGCAAAACATTCAACATTCCTCTCCTAAGTACCAATCCTTACGATCATCTAATGTTTTAGACCGAACATTTTCAGTGCCTTCAGCGCTTTGATTAATTCTGTGAATGCTATTTTAATGTTTTATGGGCTGGACATGCATTTTAATGTTTTAAAATGTATTTTAATAAAGTCGGTAGAGAAGTTATTCATGTTTGCAATGAGAACTGGCGTGATTCATGTCATCCCCCGAAAATCCGACCACTTCGGAAATCCGGCCGATTTCGAGGTTCTACTGTAGATTTTTCTTGCTGTTTGTACTGTTGAGTGATAATAGCCTGTAATTTGTAACTAACTGAGATCATTCTTTTTTTAAGACGGCACATACATGTGCTAGTTTCCATTGTGACTGGTCGTTACCAGAGCTGATAGATCTTTTAAAAAGTTTACTAAATGACTAATCTCATTAATGATCATGTTATTAATGTTGTCCGGTCGAGCGACTTTATCTTATTAGTATGATCTTAGTGTTGTTGTTACTTCTTAATCTGTTATGGGGATTGAGTCTTAGGTTTGGATGGTTGTGTCTTATTTGTAACAGTTTTTTGTAATTTAAGCGTTAAGTAGCGTTTGTGACTGACAAAAAGTTATATATTAGCCTTGTTTGTGTCTGATGTAACTAGACTCCCGTAGTCATTCAGTGTATGTACAGTTTTATTGGTTGTTGGTTTAAGTATTTAGTAGTCAGACGTTTTAAATGTTTTTATTTTGAAATTAATGTGATAGTTTTTGTGCAAGGTCTGTTTTGGCATTCTTTAAAATTGAGTAGTTATGTTTCTTATACGTCTATTATTGTTCCAGTGATGTTCAGTTTGCGTTCATTTGGCTTTGTCGCGTGCTCTGTATGTATTTCTAATTTGTTTTCATATTTCATTATGCATCCAGGAAAGATCTGGTTGTCTGATGGCAACAGTTTTGTTTGGAATATGTTGTTGGGATACTTTTTTTTCAGGGATGTTGCTTGCATATGTTTCGAAATTGTCATCAATTAAGACGTCCAAGTTGAAGCTGCTTCTTGCCTCAGACTTACATAGGCTTCCTGGTCAAATGTCCACTTCCTGCACCTGTATGATTTGGAAGAAGGTTTCGAGCAATTGAGACATCAGATTACAGGACAAAGAAATCTAATATTTTACTTGAGAAATGGATCGCCTACTTCTGATATTCGTTTTCAACATGTTGAAGATACAAGATCGAGGTCTATAAGGGAATGCGATGATTCTGTGTAATGTGTTGATTCTCTTATTATCTGTGTCACGTTGTATTGTGTGGCTATGACATTTATTTGCCTTTTTGTGACAGGTTTTAGCATTTCTAGGTTAAAGTCATCTGTGCTAGTAATAGTGTGTATGTTTTTGCTGAAAGCTAGGTATATATTGGACAAAAACAACGGAGAAGAATTTTGAGAACGATAGAAGGTACCAATACGAATGTTTTATGCAAAAATCTAATTTCTATTCATGTGCCCTCAACTCCGCCTATCTCTAATCATATCTCCTGATAGCAGGTATGTGCCTTTTTAATAAAACCAGAACAACACCGCGGTTGCCATCCGTTCTATCCTTCCTGAAGGGTGCATGGTATTTATCAAACAGAATAGAGTACATATATTAAGCTTTGTTTCCTTGACAAGTTTCTCTGAATAAAATGACACCAAAATGCTAGAGTTCACATTGAGTATACATTGTAGTGAACAAAGGATAGGGAGTTGTTCAAACCATCTATACTATGAATATTTGACATGGGAGAGATGAAGGATTGAGTATTGCTTATATCAGGACCTGGGGTGTTATGGGCATCTCTCGCTCGATGAAGAATCATAGCCATCCAGGTTATTAACTTAAACTTTGTAAAATTGCACATATCCCTTGTCTTCATTTGATAAGATGTAAACACTCCTATCCTTACCCTATATAAGGCTGTCTAATCATACATGATTTTTACCAGGACTGAAACCATGATATTGTGCATGAAGTGACGTTGACGGATATAAAGAAGGGAAGGGGGAAATAGAATTTTGAGTAAAGGGTAAGTCAGTCAATTTTATAAGATAAAGTGAATCTAACATGTTCATGAGTTGTGGATAAGGAAATCCCACCCGAGGGTTGAGATACGTCCAAAAACGAGGCTCTGCCGAGTTTTTTGGACGTATCTCAACCCGAGGGTGGGATTTCCTCATCCACAACTCAATGGACATGGTAGATTTATTTTCTCACCGTTTAAATCGCATTTTCACACAAGTAAGAAGGAATAAGTGCAAATACAGGATGGGGATGAAAAAATGAAAATCAACTTTTTCTCGAATTTTACTTCAAAACTGCTATAGATGGATAGAAAATGATCTAACTAAGAAAATGAATACCAACAACCCTATGTTTATTTCAAAAATAACAATTTTACAGTCATTTTTCGATTTTTATGTCTGCTTACAATGAACGTAAAAATAGTCCGGCAGCGATGTGAGATAAGCGATGTGAGATAAGTTTATCTCACATGGGTAAATGCGCGGAAATATGTATCTCATAGGTGAGAAAAATTATAACGTTGTTGCGCATTTTTCTGTTGTTTGATCAATTGCACCAGATCTTGTAATATCAGTTACGAAGCAATTCCGTCATCTCGCTCTGAGATAAATTTGTTCATCTCCGTCCCTTGTTTAATTTGGTTGATGGGAAAACTTGTATATTTTTGTAATGTTAACATGTGTCAGGGGCGCTGAATGAATTATACATGATGCATGGGGCACTTGAGTAATCATCAATAATAATACGTTTTATGGATAAAATATCTTAGTTACTAAGTGATAGTATTGTACAAAATATGTTATCGAATTGATAATTTATTCTAAAACTGTTTGACAGGAGAAAATATAAAGCACGTGGCATAATGTATTGACTTAATGTTATTAAATTTTAGTTGAATGTTACTAAGACCCAAAGACTATTTTGTTGTGAATTTTGGAACTTGTCTACTAGAATCTAGCTGGAATAAGTGTTTCATGAACAATACATAAAATGAGTGATCTTAGCTTTTTAATTTTTTGTGTGTGTTGTGAATTCTTGCGGTTCAAAAATAATGGATTTTACATGGACATGAAGAACTGATATCTGATTTTACTGTAAGTGAAGATCTATACGGAATATTAAGACAGTCGGTTGATCTGCGGCGTCGTATCTTTTGAGCTGGCTGTGTAGTTCCGGATCACACTAGAGGCGGAGCCTCGAGTGAGATCCTGATCTATGCAGCCAACGAGAAAGATACACACGCAGATCAACCGACTGTTACAATATACATTTTACCGAATATCATATATTAAATTTTATATAAACGTTAATTTGTGTCATTAATGGCAAAAATCAACATAACGCGCTATTTCGTGTCACGTTTTATATGACGTCAATGACGTCACTTCCTTCTTCTAAACAAACAAAATTAATAAAAAGCAAATGCAAAATGTAAATTATCTTTCTTGTTTATTTAATGCGAAAAAGACGTTGTATTCATTTGTCTTCAAATGTGACATTAAAAAAATGTGACGACAATGAAACTACTCTTATTTTACTGCATCAATGTGGATCTTTTTTTCAACTTTTAGCGTAGGAATATGATATGAATATGCATTTGTGTACAACTTACACGGTGGACAGATAAGATACGGCTAAATTCATCTGATACGGAAAATTTGATACGGGATGTTGTATTTTACTGCACAAATACTAAAGAAAATTCAGATAAACATTAGTAGGTATATAATAAACTATAGTATTATGTGTGTTGTATGTTTTACAGTAAATTGTTCTTCTTAATGCTCATTTTGAAGATGTAAGTTGTATTACAGTTAATGCATTGCATTTCTGACATGCATGTTGTAGGTGTAGTTAGTACTAGTTACGCTGTAACCTATAATAACAATGTTACTAACTTAAATAGATCTAATCAAAGTGTAATTGCTGTTCAATTTGACCTTTAGATTTGAACAACTAAACATTTTAAGATTTATCAATTAAGCGCTTAAACACGCGTGATAATTACAGTTCACAGCTAGTGTTTATTCAAAGTTGCATCTAGGATAAGCAAATATACAGACAGTAATAATACAAAATAGTAAAAACCTATAATTTACAGCGTTTTTTATAGAAACTTAATTTCAGAATACTGCAAACTGCTCAGTTTGAAGGGCAGTTAAACCTTTCAGGTGACATATTATATATGCAACACATCTGCATAGTGTTTCAGTATGGCATGGCCTTATCATTTTTATGTTTTGGTAGCTTTACAACATTGAAAATTCAGCCTGGGATACATGTTATTGCAAGTTTTATCTTGATGATCAGCCACTATTACCGTCATTTTAATTGCAATGGTGGTTTCGTAGTAGTTGTATTGAGAAGTTAATAATAATAATTCATACAAATTACTATTATTAACTTTTGTTTGTTACTGTATCAATATGTGAAATTCTTCGCAGCTTGACAACTTATTTAGTTCTTTTTATAATAATACATTATTACTGTCGATCTGTGGGTAATAAACAATGCTGTACAAATGTATATGCATAAATATATAGTAGTACTTACAATTCCAGCATTTCTACTTGTAATAAACATTTTGTAACTCATCAACTTCATCATCTCATCATCATCATCATCATCATCATCATCATCATCTTATCTTTTATAAATATATAAAAATAACGGTTACATAAGTTTATTCATAAAATAACTTATACATGTATACTAAGTATTACAAAATTATGTATTTAATTATTTTATTAGTTTTTCTATTCAATTGCTGTATTACAAAAATAGTTATAAATCACATCATCATCACAATCAATAATAGAAACAAATACAAATACAAAACACATGTACATGTACACATTAGGCGTTTATTAATTTTTTGTAATTCAATTACGTATTACAACATAATAGAAAATTGGTTATTTAATACATGTATGTTAATTCATCCACCTCCTCCTCATAATCATATTAATTCTGCTAAGAAGGATTGGTATTTAGTGAGTGTTTTATCATATAACATTATGCTGCATTATTAGATGTGTTGAATGTCACTGTTTATAAGTGTTTTCAGACTGTTTCTTAGTCACTTGGACACTCAGGCCCTGTCTGTTACTTTGTCTAGTGTTATAACTCAGTTGTCTTTACTCTGAATTGGTTCAGATCTCCCTTGGTGTGTATTTTCACCATTCTATTATTTTCTGTTTCAACGAAGATTGTACCATTAGAATTCAACATTTGTTGTGCTATATTTCTTCATTAGTCTTTTTTCAACTGCTGTGTCACTTTTATGTTTGGTGAGGTCTTCACTATTGTAGTGTCTACTTTAGTGTATTTAATTGTTTTATCCCATTGATGAACATTATTTCATCCCAAAAGCTGGTGAATTTTATGATAATGTCATTTCTTTTATTATCCTTTTTACCCTACTCTGTGACAATTATCAGTGTCGGATTTGGTGATCTTGGCTTTACTAAGTTGGCTATATCTTCTACTTTATCAGCAACATTTTAATTATTTTCTTCATAATTTGCTACCCTTATATTGCATTTCTACTATACTTTCTGCCTCTTCTTATTTAACGTTCAGCTCCTTTGTTATTTTCAATGATTCTATCTCTTTTTTTAAGTTTCACCATCTCATTTGCTATTTCTTCTGTTGATGCTTTAAACATGTTGTTGAACTGATGTTTGTTTTTCACCCATTAACGCCCATTTTACTATAGATGTTATTTGACAGTATCCTGGTCAGGGATACTTGTGGATGCATTTTGTGATGGGACAAGAGGAGAGGTAATAAAATGTGGCATTGGTGCAGACATGTAATGTAGTATTGGTCAGTCTACATTGTACATATCGGTACATTTTCTCCTGTTTCTTTTTCAATTTTCATCAAGAGAGGTAACTTTTCATTTTATACATGACGACCTACTATGGTTGTTAATACTGTATTAGAACAAGATGTTTCACTCCTTTGTTTAGTACCAATTGCAATTATTTACTTCTATGGACATAATAAATTTATCAAGTTTTGCACACAGATCTTTCTAGTATCATTTTTTCACCTCTAACATGTTTTTCATTTCAGTGTTTAGTTTAAAGTCCGAAAATATTATCAGTGACATATAAAACAAATTCAATATGTGTATGAAGAGAATAAATGTCTGAATATATGGTAATAAAAACAAAAAAGAGGTAGCATACACATTGCAGTTTAAAAAAACAGCATCTGAAGCAAATTCAAACACTAATATGTATGATTGTGTTGCACATATACTGAATAAATATGGACACTTAAATTTCGGACATTTAAGTCATATATCAAAATTGCTATCAGTTCAGCTTCCAAACATTTCGTGACCATCTTATTACCTCTTACTATAGCATTTTATGGTCGTGGAATGGAAGTCTCTTTTTACGTTTTTTCCTTTTTGTTTTTTTATTTGAATGTCGATATTTGTTGCCGGAAGTTTGAGGTCGAAACCTCAATAACAACCAAGATAAGTTTAATACACGTGAAGGTACTTAAAATACTCAAAACGATGACTTTAAATTTCAAAAATAAGAAAGACGCTTTGCTTTTAATCGATAGTTCAGATTTCATAAGCCTAGTTACTATTTAAATCATCACGTTATCAAGATTTTCCAGACGGAACATAATCTATTTGTTTAAGGGGAAACTTAAAACTCCAGATTTGTTATCTCCTACAATGCAATTTAAGGAGCATATACACAGGGGATTGATTTACATGTTTGCATATAAAGGAAAGAAAAAGTACAAACTCTTGTCGAAACAGGACAACTTGTGTTGCAACAAACAGGTGTAATTTATATTATACAATCACTTCAATGTACATTTATAAAAACAATATTTTGGCGGTTTCGTCTGTCGGGTGTCTGAGGGTAAATAGCCGGCTCGGAAAAATCAGTGATTTCCTTTTGGCGCACCTGGCACTTTGTTCCAGGATGAGCTTTTAGGATGGATGATTGTCCGTCGTACGTCAACATTTTGATTTAAAAGACATCTCCTCTGAAACTATTGGGCCAATGTTGATGAATCTTGGCAGAGATGTTCCTTGCATGAAGTTATACCAAAATTGTTCAAAGACGTCCATTACAAGTATAATTCTGACATGTAGAAGTGCCTTGTGGACCTCTACCAAAATTATTCAAATCATGATCCCTGGTAAAAATACATTTTCTTATAGACATAAAATCTTCTTCTTAGAAACTACAAGGTCTAGAGATAAGATACAAGTATGTAACAGTGTCTAGTAGACCTCTTCGAAGTTGGGGGGGGGGGTCACTTGGTTAATGTAAAAACTTTCAAAATCTTCTTCTTCAAACCCAAGGAATTGAATTATATTTATTTTTAAAAAATCTTGATATTTTTTGTATAGTTTCAATTCAAATTTCTGTTTATCTAATTCCCTTCAAATAGGCAAAAATAACTATTTAACCAGCTCGCCATCAGCACTTTGTTCACAGGTGAGCTAAAAGTCAAAACGGCTACAAGTGTATAACAATGTACTACACAAATTTCAATCAAAGTTCATATATGCACTGTGGCCTTGGCCGTTGTAATCGGGACACGGTTCCTGCACGTGACTCATCGGGTATTTTATACATGTACATTTGTAGAAAACTTCATCCTAGACACACATTTGCTCAATTTGAAGCCTTAGAATGGCAATAGTTCCTGTAGTAGTTCGTACATTGTAACCGAAATCGAACTTGACCTATATATGATGATCGAAAACCTATATGTAAAATTTGAAATTAAACCCATACCATCTTTCAAAAGTTATTGATCAAAACCACCATTTTGCTGAGTCGTAATTTGGCCATAACTCTTGTAATGACTTGTGGATTGTAACTGAAATCAAACTTGACCTGTATTTTATGATCATTCACCTACATTTAAAACCTTATTTTAATCCATAAAAAACATTTCAAAAGTTGTTGATCGGAAACTACCGATTGCGGACAGACGCACGGACATTGGTAGCACTTCATAGTGTTTACATATAGGGCTTCCAGATGTTCATGACTACATTTTAAAACATCCACGACATTGTGTCAGGAAGCGTTCATATAATATACATGGACTTTAGAATGTTATCTTAACTAGTGCTTTAATCTCACATTCACATATCATTTCCTGTTAAAGTTATCATTTACTGGTTTTGAAACGTACGTTTGAGTGGATGGCACTTTGTTAACATTAAACCAAACTGTTCTTTTGTACTAAGATAGCAGTCGCGATGAACAATAAAATTTTACGATAATTCTAATGATACGAGACTATTTATTATGCACTCTTTATGACCTGTTAAAACTACTTTAAATATCTATATTGAAACTTGTTTACTTTTACAAATATTTCAGATACATTTTAAACTTTTATGGCAGTACAATGAATTTCTTTCTTCTTTATATAAATCTTTTTGAAATAAAGTTTCTTTAAGGGAAAACTGATTTTTCTTTTTTTCAACATTTTCACCATTCAACACTTCAGCTTTACTTAGTGATGAAATTATTTGATAGAATGCATCCCTATGTCCCATTGGTGTATTTTAATCCGAGACTGTTGATTTGGTCAATTTTGATAAGTTGGTGAGAAACAACTGTCTGGATACAGTACTTAGTTTAATTTGTTAAAGATTCGACTGCACGGATTTAACACATAACATTATTTGAATTAATCTCGCATATTAATGAATTGCGCCTCAGTTTTTAAATATAAGTAGCATAAGTAATCTGTAACATTAGCAGTGCCTTCCTTAAATTAAGTTGATAAAGCAAGTTTGTCCAATGTGGCTGTGACATTGTAATATTAAAAAAATATGGAGGAATCATTGATGTTACTAGAATGTTACATACATGTTAGGTCGATGTTTCATATGTTACCATATTAAAATTGTGCCTATCTTGGAAATGTTCAAACAGTACAGTAACATTGGATAAATCTATATTATTAACTTATTTGGAAGAAGGAATTGTTTATGTTCACAAACTTTACAACAGCACTCTCAGTGCTTTGATTAATATAATTAAGACGTCTGATATCCCTGACAGTGAATGGCAATGCGCAGTGATAAATCGGTCCCATTGCCCAGGAAAGAGATACTTGCAAATTGTTTTACGCCTGTTCCAACCGTAGTTTGGTCATTTTAAAAGGCCGCCCGTTCACATAGCATTGTTTTCTTGGAAGAGCAAGCACAAGAATCCTGTCCTTCGTAAGAAATTGCCAAATTTCTTTTAAAAGAAACATGGTCATTCTCGAACCCATAATCCTTAATTTATGAGAGGTTACACTGATTTCAAGTCAGCAACACTAACCATTCGAAAATGGTGTAACTTTGTTTTATATTTTAAAGGTATTTTTTTTCAAGTTTGTAGTAAATACCTTTTGCATAAACACGTTTCTAAAGCACATATTTTATCATTAAGACGTTTTCTCAGGTCACTCCCCACTGACAAAACATTCAGCAAGCATAATCGAACAAATAGCTTTATCGTGAATTGTAAATGTTTGCACATACAATGTAGTTTGCAGTAGGGTCTTGTTTTTAATTGAAATAATGTTAACTATACTTCCAAGGCCAAATGTTCACAGAAAAGCCGTTATATTGCATACATATAAGTGTAGAAGTTCGACAGTATATTCGTTAAACAACAGTTAACTAATTGTTGACAAATGATATTACCAGGAAATAGGCAATTATCCTAACATCGTAGTGGGACACTTTGATCTTTTATCACTCAATTATCACTCAATTATCAACCATCAAAGTCGCTAGTTTAAATGTTGCATTGTCAGTTAAGTCAAAAAAGTAAGTTATAAATTTGTCTCGTGTAGAAAGAATTCTATAATGCTTTCTATCCGGCATTATATGTTCATTAGATGCGGATATAGTCTCACAGGATAAGGAGAAGATCCAAACAATAATCTACTGTCATCAGGTAAATACTGCACATTTCCAATCAGTCACGAAAGGTTAACATTAATCATTTGATATAAAATTTCTATTGGCATAATCAAATAATGCGCTTTCTGTATAACTTGAAGAACAGTTCGCATGAGTTGTGAAACTAATGACTGTGGCGGGATATTTTTGTCTTCCGAAACAACAATACGTACGACATGACTGGTTCAGTGCAATTATTTCCTTTTTTTTCCAAAGTATGTTTCGTATGTGAATGTAAAATGTGTGCTTCTATAAAACTTTGTAGGAACGTCGAAGTTTCATATAGTTTAATATAATTTTAGAGAGTATGTTTAGGTAAATAATACTACATTAAAAGAGATATGACTTGCGCATGTTGCCTTTTTTGATGATAATATGTCACGTTGGTCTTTAGCTTGTTTGATATTTGTATGTCAGTGTTTCGTCTTGCTCCCTCTCTTAAAACATGTCTATCTGAAAATTAAGATTCGACTACTTTGAAGCACAACTCAAATTTAATAACATTATTTGTTTTAGTTGGAATTATGCAGCGGTAATTTACGTCTACATGTAAGTGATCGACCAATTCCAGAGCTTATTGGTGCCTCTATGTCTTCCAATCTAATATATACAGCATAGCTTTCCAGAAAACATACTTACAGTTTCAGTAAACTCTTAAATTTATTCTGACCCCTTATCTTATTGAGCATTTATTCTATTGATTTCTTTTAACCAGGACCTCTTGTATTCCGCTTTAGTGTATTTGAAACTACTTTGTCTGAACTAAATTGATCAAACAAATATTTACATGTATTGGTACCACTTTCTAAAATACTCGACCTACATTTTATCAAGGCAATCATACTCACCAAGTTTCATGAAAATCCAGTGAAAAATGCAACCTCTATTGCATAACCGGGTGACCTAGTTTTTAACCTCAGATTACCAATATTCATACTCGCCCTAAATTTCATAAAGACAATCATTACTTGGGAAATTTCATTAATCTCTAAATAAAAATGCAACCTCTCTTGCATACACAAGAATTTTGTCGAGCCGCTTGATATATCCCCATATACCACAAAAAAAGGCAAATAACAATTTTATTTCCATTTTTTTCTAACATATTGAAGGATTAGGCTATTTATAAATTTATGCTAACGTAATCAGACTTTCTAATTTTCTAATGAAACCTTTATGTCACTTCGTGACGTCACAAAACAACGTCACAAAGGTTATTGAACTTGCCGTCAAACAACTTGCTTTGAAAAACGCATGACTTTTCCTACGAATGCAAGTTTGTACCTTGAAATGTGAATAAATGATTTTCATATACATTCCTAAAAATGTTTTCTCTTTCTTTTGACTCCATACAAAACCTCATTCTTCTTTAAAACCAATGTTCCTTTGATATACGTATCAATAAATTTTGCGACCAGAGCTGTTATTTCATACCCTTAAAAGCTCGAAGCATTTGATGGGTACAATTACAGGTATGCTAAGTGTATATTACCGTCTTGCCCGTTAATATAAATTCGTCCGACGGTTTGCCTAAACGAGCACCTGCTCACTGCAGTATCTTTAAATACATCCTACAAATGCGTGTAAGCTAACCAATTACAGATGCAATTTCCCAATTTCTTATTTTACATACCTACGGATCTCATGTTTATGGTGACAATGTATATCAAAGCGCTATGAGCGCTGAAGGCCTGGGGGTTACAGGTTAACTCCCCGAAAAACAACTTTTGACCTACGTGTTCTGCGTTGAATCTTACCTAAAGCGCGGGTCGAAATGTGCAGAGGACGAAATTCAATATATGACACAGAATGAATGATTCACAAATATATGGGTGACAGGGAAGTTTGTTTTATTATGAAATGTACGTTAAATGAAAAATAATCACATAGTCAACATTATAAAATGTTTAAGCCAGTACAAATAATTCGATCTGCGCTTTGTACAACTTCAAGCGATATGATCTGATGATGTGGATCGAAAATTATTGTGTACCAATAACAAGACCTTGAAACAGAAATAAACAAAGCAATACCAGCAATGAAATATAAATACAGTACTGTACAATGTGTATAACAGAGAAAACCAAAGATGATTCTGGGTTACCTTGTAGTTGTAATCGGTGAAACCGTTCACTGGGCCTCGACATGCAGCGTTCTCGATAAATGGCGGGTGATTTTGATCACGTTAGTTCCTTCTCGGGAATGTACGTAAATTATATCTTGTTTTTAGAGACATTTATTTTTAGGTAAATATATAATTATTATGTAATCGTTCGTAAATAACAAAGTTGTCAATGAAATAACATCGGAAATTTGAAAATCAAACTACAAACTCTTATATCGAGCTTCGTACGTTTTCGTAAATTTCCGTAAATATCCGTACTTTTCCGTGATATGCATATGATTATCTTCCGTAATCAGCTAACAGCGCATTAATTTCTAAAACAGAAAAAAATGTGTAATGCAGCCCGTAAGCGCATGTTTACAGTTGTTATTCGCACATAGCACGGTTAAAATTCTTGCAGGGTTTGAAATGTGGTATGCTAACTTAGGCCTTGGGGACTTTCAGTCCCCAGGCCAATAAATACAAGATTTGAAACAAATCGATTTCCTCTATCACATCTCACCTATACTGTTTATGTCATTTTCTGCTTTAAAATGTACCGCTATAGCCATTCACACAAGACAAAATCCCCACAGTAAACGTAATGGTACCCCGCGCACGCTATTACATATACTGCGAAGCGGGAAACCTATTTTATAACTTCATGTATATACTAAATCTGATTTGTGCAAAGTGACAGAAGTGTTTTCCTCGAAATTCTTTTAATTCAACCGAATTCGATGCAGTTTCGGATGGGATTTTATTCAGAAAAATGTTTTGCAGTGGAAAAACCGGTTAGTTATTCCTTACTTACACACATGATTGGAGTTTTCAGTTGTTTCAAATCTTGTATTTATATTTGTTCCGTACAACATGGGACAAGATTGGGTCGACAAGCATCTGTGTAAACGAGAAGTATATTGTATCTTAATGTACAATGTTTGTGGGTCCGATAATTGACTGAAACTGTCATCTGATATACTTTTTTAAAAATGTAAAGACTGCGTTTGTGTTTATCTGAGTCTGACTTGAGGTAACTAAAAAACGTATATTGTGCAAAAGTTCAAAGTTCAAATCTCTTTACAGACGCATTTGTTTCGTCTTACATTTTTGCTTTTGTTATTCGCTTTTTTAAAGGTTAAATATTTCAACAAAGAATTTTAAGTTCCTTAATCTCCAATTTCATGAAACATGAAAATTTACTTTGTGTCATGTGAAGTGCTACAGTTGCATTTAATTTCAAAACTCAGGTGTTTTAGAGAATTACCGTAATATTTCGGTTTTCCAGGGAAAGCCTTCCTAAGTGCGAATATTAAGCATTTAAGTAATATAAAAAAAAAATGTTAGGGCAAAAAAATAAATGTCTGTTTTCTGTAACACGTAGGAAAAAAGATGGGTCGGTTTGTAGTTTTCTTTTCTTAATGTTAACTTGTAATTTGATGGGTACTTATCCCAGAATTCAGCTATTACTAGGTCTTTGATATCATAAATGGAAAAAAATCAATAAAAATGTTTTATACACAGACAACACCACATTCCATGACAAAAATGGATAGGGGGTAAAATAGGAGGCTCATAGAAACTGCATCTATAGCATTTGAATCAAACAAAATGTGAACACTTACAAGGTATTTACTGAAAGACATGACGAGAATACTTGTATTGATCACAAAGATTAAATATTTCGTGAAAGAATAAGTATGAAAAACTTTATGCAATATACTATTTTGTGGGATGTTAAGCCCTTAAGGGGTCAACCGGGAGAGATTTGAATCCTGATAATAGGTTCCTATGACAAAATACGCAGTGCCTGCTAAAAGGAAAGTGAGTGAGGGTATTCCTGGCAACCCTACCAGCAGATATATGTTATTTACACCACTTGTTCTAGTCACGTGACCTGGACTTTGCACCATAGCTTCTTATTTTTCTCTAGTCTATATTGTATATGGATAGATCTTCAATGTAAGGGTAACATTTACTGTATAACTTTACCGCAACATGTCAAGTCATAGAATAAAACTGTACAAGATACATTTTGAAGACAATGTGCATGAACTTCATCTCGATGAATTCTACGTTGAATTTGAAACTGGGCTACAACCAAACACTAGACCAGCAGCCCAAAGCATAGAGAAACACATTGAAGACTCCAAAGTTTTACATTTGTACTGTGTTTCAATATATAAAATTTTATTTCTTGAGGATTTTATTAAGTTCTAGTGTTTAGTAATTTTTGGATACATTGGATACATTCGGATCACCTCAGCGCTTTTCTACAGCTTGCTTAAATCAAGAAATATCACAGTTAATACATCGGAAAATTTTACATATACATACACATTTACATCATAGGTGATCCTTAGCAGACAGACTCCACTCTTTGACATTAACATGAGGCCTTGACCATGACCAATTAAAAATGAAACAGGCATAAAATCACAGTATTATCCTTTAATCAAAGTGTTCCTGTGATGCACACGTGCATATTATATCATTATATAATTTAGATTACAAGTTCTTGTTTTCAAGTTCATGTTTCGTTAATTATTTACTACATTATACTTGTTTTCATGATAAAATTAATTGAAGTTAGGCCATCATTAAAAAAATGTTTGTTTGCGGTGCTCCGACCCACAATTTTTGGGGTGGGTAGGTAGGTAGGGAATTTTTTATTTTTTTTATTTTTTTTTTACAGACGACAAAGGCAAATCTATATGACCCTCAGTCTGATGTAAGGGGCATGCATATTCTAGATAAAAGCACTGAGAATTCAACGACAGAACTATTTTATTAATTTTCAGATACAGTCATGTGAACACTAATTCTTTCTAGGAAGTCTTTTTAATAATGGGTCTCCCAGAGTCCTTGCAGGGTTTGCGTTGGCAGTACAACACGGTGGGTCTGTAAAGCATCAACATCCCGGTCTGCCCCAGGCTCCCCGCAGTAGCAGCAGAGATCCTTTAGGCCTGCAACTGCACTGAAGAGTAATACGGAACCTCCACTGGTGACTGGCAGCATAACTGCAGGCGTACAAACACCACACCTTGCATGCAGTCTCCTGAAATATTACAATGCATTTTAACATTTAAATTTTCATTAATACTATTGCAATATAAATGTAGATTAGTTATTTTCTGTGTCAGAAAAAGCAAACTTGTGATTATTAGAAAAGATTTAGCTGTGATTTCCATGAGATATGTGATATTTAACTAATTTATTTATTTCTATACACTAAACATGTAGAAATCTTGCCATGTATCATTGAATGTTTGTAGTCCTGTTTACATTACATATATGCACAGAAATAAATCTACAAATCTATCTATTTACTGCTTATAACATTCAGGAGTCCACTTTCTGAGTATAAACCAGTACTTTGTTCCATCTCCCCACTGGGCTTTCAACCCAGGACAAGAGGTAGACAGCTTACCACTATACCACTGTTCATTATATAATAGTACTAATTGTGTGTCCAGTGTAAACTACTTGCATCTGGAATGAAAGTGGCCCTCGGAAATTAACTCATGATAGATGTTGGCCTTTCCAAATATATCATGCATATTAAGTATACTATGCAGCCAATGAGAAGGTTTGAAATATGTACCATCTGGGGTTATGATTGATCCACAGGTGTACTGGTACCTGTCCAGCAAGCGACGCAGGCCCCTCTCTTCTCGAACTGTCAGTGCCTTCTTGCTGTATATGCACCGAGGCTTATCACATTCATAGCATTTCACTGTCATCCGCACATTCTGAGCAACAAGAAAGCGGTTCGGGCAACCCTAAAAATATGATTATACAGAACATTGAATATTGTGATATATCATCCACATTAGGCAAGACATAACATTAACTGCTACTGCAAAAGTACTCTGACATTTGAAACCAGGAACACATTAAGTAAAACAGCAGACATGGTTTTTGCCATACTTAAAAACAGAACTACATTTATCAGCTACTATTAAGATAACACACCTGCTGCTCCTCTGCTACTTTTTGCGCCGATGCTGTCTGGCCAGAGGGCATGGCACGCTCTGTTGTTTCTGTCCCAAGTTGATCCATGAATGACTTGTAGTGACCTTCGTCCTCGGGGTTTAACTCTGGGTCTGGTAGGAATGGGGGCACAACTCCAGAAGGTTTCGGATTGGTGCACAGCATGTCTCCACATTGCCTTCCTCACCTTTTAATATACACAATCACTGTTGAAAACTTACTTTAAAACTTGACAAAAGTATATTGTACTTTATATCTTTTAATAATAACTTTAGATTTTGTAGAGTAAATACATATGTTATGAACATAAACCATTTAATATTTCTGGATTTTTCAAAAAATTTCATAGCCCTTGAATTTATCTTCAATACAAAGAATATTATTAAAATGATACTATACTTAACACAGAGTATACTATATACAAAATGTACTGATATTAATTAAGTTACAACGCCACATCACCAAAGGTTCTGAAATTTCGAAATGTGCACTAGAGTGGAAAAGCATGACAAAATACCAACACCAAATACCGGCTAAGTACATGTATATTAGTTTTGTTAAAATAACTACAAATGGTTTTAACCCTTTCAACATTTAGCCAATACAATGTGTTCTTTGAATTATCATCTTACAAAAAGTAAATTCTGGCCTTTTCTATTTTTGGGGGCGAAATTCATTCAAATAGTGGCCATTTATATCCAGTTGGAGCCAGAGTGTATACAAGAATGTTCAGTAATGACTTTTGTCACTGAGAGGGTTATTAAACAAGAAGTGAAAATATATATTAAAAGCAAAAGGTCTCTAGGTCTAGGTAAAGAGATTTAGTACTACACAGAATACTTACAAACCTGTATAAACTTGCTGCGAAAAAAACATTATTCTATTTTAATAACTGCAAATATTCATAAAGACTTTTTTATTCTAATATTCAATGAGGAGCAGAAATGGAGCCACTATTAAAGAATACTCAAAATAATATTAATGTCAACCATTA
Organism: Saxidomus purpurata; assembly: GCA_022818135.1. Lineage (NCBI taxonomy): Eukaryota > Metazoa > Mollusca > Bivalvia > Venerida > Veneridae > Saxidomus > Saxidomus purpurata. The sequence goes on along the minus strand of JAFMSR010000008.1, from coordinate 41,698,794 downwards.
TTCATTTCTAAACAGAAAGCCAGATTTTATTTTTTTCCATTGAAGCAAATCTATCTACTTTAATAGTACAGATATAATTTTATGCCAGTTGGCCCTGTAGATAATCTATTAATTTGTTTAAAAATACATCAAAATAATTTCAAGTGCATTTAATACCTGGAAGATATAGTTCCGCTCCCGACAGTGTCTCTCTATGTAGTCGTTGTACATCTCCTTGTTCTTCAGGTGATTCTTGGTGTACTGTCCGACAGTAATCTCAGGATCAACTAGGCGCAACACCTTGGATTCATAGTCGACCACCTGTTGTTTTGTTGCTGGTGCACCACTTGTGAATGTTTTCCCTTTCAGCTGCACCCTTTCAATGCGCTCCTTCAGCTGGATAATCATAGGCTCCACGCCTTCAACCAGGCTGGTTCCAAGCCATCTTCTTTTTTCTGCTTTCTTCCTGATTTCATTCTAGTGGAACATGCTCTTAGCATCTGTTCAAACATGCTATTCATCTCTGCTCTATGCAGAGCAACATTCTGAAAAGCAATATTTAAAGACTCATGATACGTTCTGCTGGGTTTAGCCAGCTATGCCCTGGTGCTGTTCTGGCAGCAATCAAAATGTCTAAGTTCAATTGTTTGAAAAGGATAATTAGAGAACTTTAACTGCACCATATGTTACCCGGTGGTCAGGGCCACCATCTGTAAACAGAAGTAAATATGGATGTGGTTCATCGTCCGTTTCTGGTTTCAAGATCTGCTGCAACTCTGTAGCATGGCGAAAAGGTGTAGATGGTTGGAAGACAGAGTCTTTCAGTGTAACATGTACTTGACCACGATAAAAACTGTCAGACACATTTTCAGGAATATCTATGTGTAGACATACAGATGGTGTCAGTGATCCTTTTGAGCCAAGGTCATGGTCTAATGCAGCAAGTGTACACCCTACAGGAACAATAGACTTCTTACCTCTGACCCCACTAGAAATTGCCATGCCTGGCTCACCAAAATCGACTTTTTGATTTATCATCCATACAAACCATGTCAGTCTGGTCTCTATATTTAACTGCATACTGCTTCATGTATTTAAAGATTGCTGCACAGTAATGTTCGTCAATATGCTCCGATCTTAACTGCCGGCTTTGTACCTTATGCTGCAGCTGAATACGACCCTTGTACAGTTTTGATGTGTTACGATACGCGTTTCTGGGAACAAACGCAAATAGCACAGTGCTTTCACTGGGAATGGGAGTTCCTTCTGGGCACTTTTTCGAAGTTTGTTCAATGAGATCTCTAACTGAGATGAATTTACTAAAATGCTGAATGTCACCATGGCGGCGCTCATCAGTCGCTGTCTTGAGTCTACTTCTTTCTGAATTTCCTCAAAAAATACATCAAATGTTTCATTGGGTCTACCTTTGTTACATGCACGTAGATCAATGGCTATATCAGGGTCTCAGATGAAATGGCACACCTTATTCGTGCATCAAGTGCGGATTCTGTGCTGATGTTGCATCTAACGTCAGGGTCTGAGTAAATGGCACGCAAATATGTGGTGGAATGTTTGCCATGCCTTGATATGTTCGGGTAAATTCTCTCCGCTTTCTCGAGTGTGGTATTGTGGCAGTTTGTCTTCTAAGGTCTGGTGAACCTTTGCTGCTGAAGACATCATTTCTGTTGGGGATCGATCCTCAGGAACACGCCATAGGAACACAACTTTTCCCAAACCAGCACCGGGGTCTATGAAAGCACATCAACACTGTAAGTCAGAGATATACCATCAAGAAACCTTTCTTCTTTGAAACTTGTCTTTGAAGATTTTACTGGTGTGTAAATGTTCATCAAAAAATACTGGGGTATATTCATCACATTCACTAATTACTTGGTCTAATTTTCCATAACATGGTTTTACTGGTCCATGACATTTGGGATGATACAATACAGTGCCATAATCCCCATACTGCCGGACAGGGTGAGACAGAGATTGCCTGAACTTTTTGCTTATCTTACTGTTTTCTAGATATGCTGCATATGTCTGCAGAGATATGGCTAAGCCTTGTAACTGCTGTGCAAAATCTCCCCAGGCCCTTGCAGTGCTTGATGTGCTCAGTCTGAATAATACATCCGCATGTCGATTCAGCTGTGCAGACGTTATCTGAGGAGCAGCCTTACGTTTCCTCTTAAACTCATTGTAGCCAGTGTACTTGGCAAATCTGAAACACATTTAAGTTTTAAAACACATTAAACTATTAAACTTTTCTCAGGTTAAACCACATTAAATACTTAATTGTTTGATATAAAATGCTGTTTCTAATATTTTAATTGAAGTTTGTATTAAATTTAATACTGCCAGAGCACTACAATATCTGACAGAACCCCAGTGGCAACAACTTTTCGAAGAAATGATAAAATCTTTTGGAAATATTTTTTCAATATTGGGAAGATAAACTGTACTGCATACCATACTATTAAAAGTCAAATACTATGGACTGTGTACCTGGCAGGGATTTTCTTGCTTGAATCAGTAATTCTGGCATTAATTTTGTCATGGCTGCCATCAAGGTACCAGAGTGTGTCCACAATCGTATTGTTTGTCGAGTCATTTCACCTGCTGCTAGTGATGCTGGGTAACGGACATCTTCATTCTCCACAAAGTCATTGTAAAGCTTATCCTTGGCTGAAATGTTTACAAAATATTTGAAACATCTGATACTGAAGTTGTGATATTAACAATATCCATTATAAATATTTAATAAACATGCGAAAATGGTTTCGGACTGTTCAAGAGGGAACCACTTATTCTTAAGATACTAAAACAAGGGTATTTTTGGATTTATAATTCTAAACATTTCAGACTTTATATTTCTGACTTTTGGCACAGATTCCAGCTTTAGGGTTTTAAAGTGGAGAAATTACGACTTGAAAAAGTAAATATGTTTCGAAACATAAAATATGTTATAAGGCTCTAATGAACAAAGCTGCACCATTTATTGCATTATGTGCCGATGACCCTCAGATGACAGTGCTTTGGATGTTAAAACAAATCAACCAAACTTGTCGGACTAAAACATGTTTCAATATAAATGCTCTGTCAGATGTGAGCACTAACAAATTTATAAAATAAAAAAATACCAGTGAACCGTGGTTTATCCAACTGCAACATCGGTGGCTTCTTTCTTTTCGTGTGAACCTGACATCGAACGTCAAATGCATTTGCTGGTTCACACAACATAGGTTCACCTGGGCCAGCTTCTACAGGGACATCATTCTTCACATTTATTGTAACATATTTTAAGGAACTGTCAAATTCTGTTAGTATCTTTATCATGTCATATGGGTCTGCGTTAAAAACCTGACAATCACTTGGTTTCGATGATACAATGACTTTTTGCTTTTTTCAAGTTTTCTACAACATTTTCATCAATTTCAATCCCCTCTGTCGTAATGTCAAATACATCAAACCATGTGTCTATTTTTCTGAATTTCCGTATGGCATTTTTAACAACCGAAGTCACCTTTTCTTCACCTGCAGTGCTTATAATATTTACACTAACAGAAAATGTGATATTTTCCGTAATGGAGGCTGCCATTTTGATTTTGTATGCGTAACGAAAAAAGCCGAGGATTCCCACATGAATTATAAAAAACGAAAAGGACTATAAACACGAAATTGGCACAAAGAAACGAAATGGGACCAAATAAAAAAAAAATCGGCAGCGGTAGCGATAAAAAAGATCGGGTCGGGGCTAATTTCGGTGAGTCGGTCGGAGCACCGCAAACCAACATATTTTTAATTATGGCCTTACCAGTATCTTGGATAATTTGGCTGCTGAAAAGTATCTTACCACAGCAAGTAGATGCTTACTGAAATGTTTCAGTGTCATTGTAGATATCTTGGATAATTTGGCTGCTGAAAGGTATCTTACCACAGCAAGAAGATGCTTACTGAAATGTTTCAGTGTCACTGTAGATATCTTGGATAATTTGGCTGCTGAAAGGTATCTTACCACAGCAAGTAGATGCTTACTGAAATGTTTCAATGTCATTGTAGATATCTTGGATAATTTGCCTGCTGTAACGTATCTTTGTATAGTCACAAGATTCTTACTGAAATGTTTCAATGTCATTGCAGATATGTCCGCGAACATGCTTGCAGTCAGGTACAGGAAAAAGATTGTTCGAGCTCTATGGGTTGTTTGTACATTTTGTACAATGTTCATCATTTTGAAAGACATGATGTCTGTAGATCCAGACGAAGGATTTGTGTATTTTCCCTCAGATTTAACAAACACAACATTGTTCAACAAGACGAAGCGCAATACAGACGACGGTAGATGCATTTTAAGGGATAGATATAGGACAAACCGGAAATCAGTGGATTTAAGAGTGATCGTCATTACATATAGTAGGCCATCTTCCTTATGGCGGTTGTTGGAGTCTTTGGAACAAGCATATTATGAGGAAGATAGAATAGTGTTTGAAATTTGGCTGGATAGATCTAAGTCACATCTCGTCCACAACGAGACTTTACAAGCTGCTTTGAATTTCAAGTTCAGCAAGGGGAAATGTCAAGTTTTTGTTCATTCAGTACACGTGGGGATAACGGGACAATGGCTTACGGTATATTAGACAATATTATCATAACAATCAGTTCTTACTACCCTCTTCCTCGGTGTTCCTTCTTTTGTCTTCTGCTGTATGTCTACTCCCCACTAACTCTGTCTGTCTCATCCCCAACCCACCCTCTGCCTGTCTCACCCTTTCTTCTGTCCGCACAATCACTATGCTATGAACATTAATATAATTTTGATTTTCCTCACAAAGGCAAAAAAAAAGCATTACGGTTCTTTGGCACCGGCAATATGCTAACAAATGTATAAGGCAGGTAGGTGAGAAATATTTTAAATTTGATATTATCAAGTTTCATTTTATCATTTTGTAATGTTGTTCTTCAAACACGAAATTTTTTTATTAAGATTGTTGATTCCAGAACATATGGGGTAAACCGAGTTTCCAAAACCGCTTGTTAAATTCGTTGGCCGTATGAACTTTGTGTAAGAGATTATTCACGGACTGTTTAAGTGGTACAGTTTTTAGTTCTGATTTCATGTGACATTAGAACCAATTCGGCATTTCAGAAACTATAACAGAGAGTGGAAACCCAATTACTATTACTATTACTTCCTATTAGTATAATTCATTTTTATGCCCGCGAAAGTTGGCATATTAAAATCGCACCGTCCGTCTGTCTGTCCGTCCGTCCGTCAGTTTGTGTGTCCCCACTAACACATTCATGTCCGGACGGTAACTTTGTCATGCATTAAAGAATGTTAAAATAACTTGGCACAAATGTCTAGCACATCAAGACAACGTGTCGCGTGCAAGACTCACGTCCCTACCTCAAAGGTCAAGGTCACACTTAGAGTTTGAAGGTATTGGATTTCGCTATATATGCATATCTGCACATATTCGTGTCCGGGCTGTAACTTCGTCATGCATTGAAGGATTTTAAAATAACTTGACACAAATGTCTAGCACATCAAGATGACGTGTCGCGTGCAAGACCCACGTCACTATCTCAAAGGTCAAGGTCACACTTAGAGTTTTAAGGTAATGGAATCCTTTATATATGCATACACTAGTGTCCGGACTTTACATTTGTCATGCATGGATTGATTTAAAAATAACTTGGCACAAATGTTCAGCAAATCAAGCCGATGTGTCGCGTGCAAGACCCATGTCCCTACCTCAAAGGCCAAGGTCAGACTAAGTGTTTAAAAGTAATGGAATACTGTATGCATGGTAACTCTATCAAGCATGGAAGGACTTTAAAATTAAATAGCACATTTTTTTAGCACATGGAGAGCATTCAGACAGTGAGACACCTCTTTCGGGGGCCTTCGTCACTTGTGAGGGACAGCTCGTATTAGTTCTATCTTTTTTGAGCAGGACGCACAGACATTGTCATGTGATAACTCGCTACACAATTCAAGTTTTAAGGCTTGATATCGGAGGGTCAACACAAAACTATCATATCTGTATCTATATCTATACATGTATACACTTGCAATAGATCCGCGTTGATATGTACTCTTATTTTAGTATAGACATTGAATTCTTGACATACGAAAGAACAAAATATTTAACATCAGTTTTGACAATTTCTTATTTATTTCAGACATGGCTTCCCCCCTCAGAGTCCTCAGAAATTGCTTTGATTTTGGAAGATGATTTAACGGTGTCTCCGCATTTCTACAGATATCTAAAACTTGTACATGAAAAGTACAGTTATAAGCACGATATATACGGATTTTCCCTACAAGGAAATAATATGAGACACAGTGACGGAAAATGTTGTTTAGATGTTTCACCAAAACACAAAGTATTCTTATATCCTACTTTAGGCACTTCAGGATTTTCACCAAATAACCGACATTGGCTGAAATTCCATACTTGGTACAATGAAATTAGTAGAAGAAATGTCACAGTTCCTATGATTGAAAACCATATAGCAGCAAAGTGGTATAATGACCTAGCCAAAGTAGGAAAGGCAGATTCGATGTGGGAGATGGAATATCTATACTATACGAAAAAACATAAGGAGTTCACGTTATACCCAGCGTTCCAAGGTAATGCCACTAACACATACATGTATCAACAACAACAAACACAACAACAACAACAACAAAATTACTTTTATTTCATGTATCAATATCGGTTAATGAGTATAACTTCATGTTCATCAATAACAGCAGTATTAGGGAAATCTTACTCCATATATAAATAATATATTTGTAACAGTACACTTAAGCGATTTATTTGAATGACGCTATTGTTAACTTTTCATTGTAGTCATATTTTGCGATGAATTATTGAAACTTTTACAAGAATTCAAACACGATAGCACTGTTAAAAAATAAATATTTTGCCAAATGCGTTTTTAAAGCGATTGAGTGTACAAACATTGTAAATAAATTGTAGAGGGGAACAAAAGGTTTCATATTTATATTTAATGCATGTGGCTGTTATCGTACTACAATCAATGGGAAACTTGAATAACGGATACACAGCTAAAATGTTTACGCATAAAATCTTGTCCGCTTTCGTGGTCGAGTGGTTAATTTCGCTGACTTTGTATCACTGTTACATCACATAGATTGAGGGTCATGGATACGAGCTCTTCTACCGACCATGTCTCTTTATGTGAGAATATCGGCAGTTTCTTACGGAGGATAGGAGTCAAGTACTGGTTCTTCCCAGGAACGATGGTAAGGCAAACTGCGGCATTTTAAAATGACCTAAATATGGTTGGAAGCCCAGGCCTTTAACTCATACAACAACAACAACATTAAATCTTATTGTTCTCATATGTGACTGTGACTGTGAAAATGGGTCCAGATGAGTAAAAATCACACATTCTGTTTACCATGTTTTCTAAAAGTGTGAAGTCTGTTGACTATGAATTGAAAATTTTAAGTAAATCTACCAACTACTTTTAAAGTTATGCTTGTTTTCAGATAACACACATTGTTATTCTTCATAATGACGTTTGTGACGTCAAAAAGTAATTTTAACGTCAATATATTTGACGTTGTAGATTGCTTTGTTACACATTCATCTGGAGGTATTTTTTCTTGAAATTTAATCTGATAACACATAATTTATTGTTCAGTTTTTAGCTTGTTTTAATTTTGTTGTAATTTCTCAACTTTTCAATAAATCCTCATTTTGATTGACCGTGCCCTAATTTTCACTTTTTCGAATGTGACAGAATTAGTGGTTGCTATGATAATATGCTTTATGATAAAGACATGATAGAATCATTTTCTTGCATATTTGTGAATGCCATTTCCAATAAACATCATTTTTAAATGGTTACGCCTAGTCGAAATTTGGTGAAAATTGGTTATTTGTCTTTTTACATTTGCGCAATAATAATTAATGCTCATCTGAACCCATTTTCTCAGTCCACGTCACAATTATGATGGTGCAAGTGGTCAGACCAATATTCGTGTAGCCCTTTTACAGTATGGCGGTGTATCTTGTTATATACTTTGTTTGTTTTATAGATCATCGAGGACTTACCTTTAATTGGTTCGAAGATGGTTTACATTCTACAGGAATGAGCATAAAAAACAAAGAAGAAGAACAGAAAAATTTGGTGATAACATGGACGCTTGATTTTGAACAGTTACCGGATGACCCTATATATCTGGATGATAGTGGTGCTGTAATAAGATGACGAGAAAGGAGCTTTTTAGAAAACTCTAAGCAGTTTATTTAATATCTACATTATTATGTGTTGTTGCAAAAGAAAGCGTGCACTTAGTTTTTTTATTTATTTTATGTATTATTTGTAAGGGAAAAAAGGTACCAAAATTTAGAGCAATTTTTGCTCAATTTCATATGGATTGGTAGCATATGCAGTGGACAGCAAATGTATAAAGGTAGTGTTCGAAATTAGAGACCCTTACGTTTCATCAAAATGTAGATATATGTATTTTTTTTTAAATGTACACGTGAAATAAGGTTGACTTATCAGCATGTTGTAAAATTTAAGCCTCGTTTTGAGTTTTACAAGACTACTACATAAGTATAACGCTTACTAATATAACTAAAGCATTGTCTTACACTCAGTTGCACACCAGTATGTTTTTATGTTAGACCAGTATAGTCAGAGTTATTCATTATATCTCTCTAGTCTAGCAATATTGCATACCTTTGTTATTTAATACGTTGTTGTTGAAAAACATGTTTTAATTGAAACAATAGTTGCCATAGACGTTGAATATCCGTCCTTTTTGTCTGTATAAAGAGCTTATAAGATAGTCTGCATGGGTTTACTGCCATTTCGTAATGGTTTGTTTTTGTGTTTGATATTTCAAAATTGTATTATCTAGTATATGTTTTACAATTATTTGAGTACTGCAGGTTTAAGTCCTTTTACAAGTTAAAAGTCTTGTGATATTCAAAAGTATTAAATGTAAAGAAGTATCAGATCCATCGTAAAAATCACAACCGACTTGCTTTAGACAGTAAACTTACGTGAAATAATTTTGCAGAAAGTGATTGAGATAAATGCAATAGATTTAAACAGATTATTTTTTTTTTTTTATCAGTAAACATTAACTTTCTGACTTACCTTCCCGTTCTCTTGGAATTTAGCACTATTAATTATACGTATAATCTGAATATCGCGTGAGTCTATGCTGATTCTTAGGTACTATTACGTAATTGGAATATCATTTTCAAATAAATACATCCTGTACCTCTGATGTCTTCTAGTGGGATAAATAGATTTACTAAACTTACTTTATTAAAAGATGTTATGGAAATAAGACAAATCATTTTGCAAATTTAATGGTTTATGCTTACATGAGCACGCATTACTCGTTGTGAGCTATTCGGATGGATGGCCGTCCGTCGTCCACAAGTTGCTTCAAATGACATCTCTTAAACCATTTAGCATATTTAATCCAAAATTCACTGACATGTTGCAATGACGGTCATTCAAAATTTATTAATTGCAGAAATCTGGTTTCCATGGCAACCATATGACAAAATGTTAAAAATCACCTTGTGTAGAGCAGCCATGTGAGATAATTCTATTGGCATTGTCAAGCATCCTGCTCAGATCATGTCAATTGTATCATAATTGGCCTCACCGGAGGTGGGATGGGGCAGTCACGTGATTGACATTGACATATGTGAGAAAACAGTTTTCATCTTGTCGCATTTAGCAAGGCTCAGAGATGTTTGGCTTGTGTAGCACTGTGAAGTTGTCTTCTCATTAACCTCAAGATTTGTTAAAATTTTATTTATCACCAAAGAACGATAATAAATTTACAGAATTGTGTACATTTTGTCTTTCTGAGACCGATAAGGTCCCGTTTAGTTTTACCGTAACAAGTGTAACCTGGGGTTTGGGCATTCTTGGGTTCAGGTTTCACTTACAAAATATATAATTGTCAATTTACTCACACAGATGTTGAAATATAAGAAAACGCTTGCAAAGGATTATTGTATTTTCACCTTTGGTGAATATTCGTTACAAGTCAGAAGTCATATTATTTGTGTTTTTGTTCCACAAGATGGATAAAAGGACAACAACGTCAAAGTCATCCCTTCCGGCCCAACTCAAACAGCAAGTTAAAGAATTCCTAAATTCCAGAGCATTGAATGTGCAAATGTATATGTCTTCAAGTCCATACTTGTTTACCATCATAACCTCTATGTACAGACAAGAGTGCATAACTCTGTCAAGGTTTTTGACAGAATTATGGCCCTTTTTGGACTTACATGTAAATTGAAAACTTCGTGTTGTCTTGATTTTATTTATACTACAAATGTATATGTGAAAGATATAAAGAGTTAGGTACAATCATTCATCATGTGAAAACAGAACAGTAGATGGGTAAGTTGCCTTTGTCTTTCTATTTGTGTGAAGGTTGCTTGACTAAGGATCGTACAAGCCCCACCTCTTGTACTCTCTGCAACATCAAAGTCTGACATACATGTGCGAGAAGCGATGGCCATATATAGGATATTTAGTCTGACCAGTATTTACCTGCATGAAGAAGGGTTGCACATGGATGTTGCCATCAAGCTCAAGTCCCCTGCCATATCTCGTATAACACGTACAGTACAAATGTGTTTGAACACTTCACTGCATTTTATTCGGAAAGAAAATTTGTACAATTATACAGTTGTTATATACAACATTTCTTTGGAGTTATTGTATATTAAACATAGAGCATTCATCATCACCGAAAATAGCATATTGTTTGGTCACTTAAAAGTGATGTTCTGTTCAACACATTTTTCATTGAGTTATTTATCGACGATTCATTGTCCGCTGCCTGCTTGGTCATAGTAATATGCTATCTTGTGAAACATCTCTTTGTTTCGTATACGCTGGTCCCACTGTCTTAATTGGTCAAAGAAATATGCTGTTGTGTTTTTATTGTGTTTGTCGGTACACTGTCTTCGATATGGGTCACAGAAATATGCTGTTCTATGAAACTTTTCTTTTAATAAGTCTTTGTATCGTGTTAGTTGGTTCAATGTTTAATGCTATGCTGTTCTGTGAAAAATGTCTTTTCATAGTGTTTAACCAGTTCTCTTATTCAGTTCTGCATCTTCGCGTCAAGTCAAATAATTATGATGCTTTTAAACGCCTCTGTCATTTGGGCTATTTATACCACTGTCTTCGTGTTAAGTCACATAGTAATAATATTCCGTGGAACACTTTTTGTATTCGGTTACATATATGCATGGTCTTTTATTCGCTTTCCTAATAGCCATGCTCAGTCTACAAAAAGTCACGTTGCCTTAATTAAGCTTTGGTGTTATGATTGGTTTTATTAATGTTTACGTTATATTGAATGAAAACAATTTTCTAGCTTGATCCGTTATTTTCATTTTTTCGGTACCATTCTGTGCAAATAATAGTATATGTTGACTCGGCGGTCGGCTCGGTTTATTCGCTGTTGTGTTCATTCGTATAACTTGAATGTTTGTCGTTGCATTGAAAAACTCAAAAAGAAGACAGTATACTACGTCAAATGAATAACTAACCGAATAAAAGAACTGTTTGAGAAAACATTGTATTTATATGACCCCATAGGAAGACAGTGGACCAGATATCATAAAAAAAATGACTTACGTTATCATAAAAGAGGTGTTTCACAGAATAGAATATTATTTGACTCAAATTGAAGACATTTGGCCAGCTGACACGAACGAAATGACCTTATAAAAGAGGTGTTTCACAGAACAGCATATCTTTCACTCTGCATGGAGACAGAGGACCAAGTATCATGCTTTAATGACCTAAGAGATACTGCTTTCACAGAAAATCGTATATCGTGACTCGACTTAAAGGCCATGAACCGAATATCTCAAAAAAGTAACTAATTTTAAGACGTGTTTAACAGAACAGCATATCAACATAAAGACAGCAGTGGACCATACATCATCGATAAATAACCAAAGACATGTGTACATGTAACAGAATATCAAGTGACCAAACAATTCACCTTTGGACCGCATAAATTGTTTGTTCTTACCATAAGACAGTTAAGGTCCACTGTCTTCATGTTGGTCATGTAAATGTGTTGTTCTGTTACACACTTCTTTAATTTGGTTATATTTTCGTGATGCTCGGTTCATCGAAAAATAGCAAAGTTACCCAACAACAAACCATTTGACCCCATCAATTGTTTGTTCTTTATCCAAGATAGTTATAACGTACCATAGTAATCAACTGATTTTTCCTAACATAAGGCAGTTAAGTTGATTCATAGTCGATCGTATCTCCTTGAAATAAGGTTGCTACACTCATTTTAAAGGGAAGATCTTTATTAACGTATAAATTGTGCATTGTGTTTACTTTCTACAAAATAAACTGCCTTTAATGAATTAATCGTAAACTTTAAAATGTTTGTATTTAGAACAGGAGGTCAACTGGTGTAAAACTGTTGTTTTTTATGTTATTTGATGTTACAGTAGTGCTATATTAGCAGAATATATGTGTATAAAGTTGGTTTTATTAACAGGGTCTCATTAAAACGCATGTGTATTTTAGAAAGCATTGATTTCCGAAGGTCAGTTCTCTTCGTTTTTTTTCTTCTACACATCTACCAAACTAAATACGTGTACTATAAACAACTGTACAGCAAGTGTATCAAATTTAGCTCTGGGTATTTGCTGATGACCTGAAAGCGATCGTTATCTTAAAATATCTGAGTTTAGAATAGATTTCTTCACGACTCCAGAGTATGATGTGATTGAACGCTACAAAGAACATTGATGATAATCTTATACAAAAAAAAAACAGTAATAATTGTGTACAGCAATGCCTGCATATTTAGAAACCACAAACTGTCGAAATACTGCATTTGAATAAAGGATTTGCAATAGAACTTTTCTTTACCCTTTAACACCATATGTCTTGTAGACATACCCATGTACACTAACCCTGTGCGGAAAAATCTCATCTTTACTATTATACGCACGTTCATTATTTCTCACGAAACATTTTGTTTCAATTTCAATTGAATTGCTCAAATTATGATTTCTGAGTCAAAATTGACCCCGCCCGCGGGTCACTTGTTTTTAGCTCGACTTTTCGAAGAAAAGGGGAGCTATCCTACTCGCCCCGGCGTCGGCGTCGGCGTCGGCGTTGGTGTCACACCTTGGTTAAGTTTTTCGTACCACCCCACTTTATTTCAAAAGTATTAGAGGTATGGCTTTGAAACTTACCATACTTGTTTACCATCATAACTTCCATGTACAGACAAGAGTGCATAACTCTGTCAAGGTTTTTGACAGAATTATGGCCCTTTTTGGACTTAGAAAGTGTATTGAGCTTGGTTAAGTTTTTCGTACCACCTCACTTTATTTCAAAACCATTAGAGGTATTGCTTTGAAACTAACCATACTTGTTTACCATCATGACCTACATCAACAGACAAGCGTACATAACTCTGTCAAGATTTTTGACAGAATTATGCCCCTTTCTGACTTAGGAAATACATTGAATATGGGTAAAATGCACTTATTGCCTTAACCCTTTGAGATATTGCTTTGAAACTTTGAATGCTTGTTTACATCATTACCCCCATCTGTAGGCAAGAGAAGGTAACTCTGTCAGGGATTTGTTTAAAAAAATGAAGGTCCTTTATCGACTTAGAATCTTGGTTAAGTTTTTCGTACCAGTCCACTTTTTAGCTCGACTTTTCGAAGAAAAGGGGAGCTACACTACTCGCCCCGGAATCTTCGACTCTGAAACCGCAAGGCCTAGAGCTTAGATATCTAGCACTTGGCTGCGAGTTACCAAGGTTTTTCAAATCTACCCCCTTGTGTCAAAATTATAGAGCTACTCGGGGTCCTTTGAAACTTACCATACTTTACAGAAAAACTTTACAATCTTTATCTTGACCACCTCTACCAAGAATGTTCAAATCATGACACTCGGTCAAACCTTTCTGACGTATTATGGCCTTTTGTACTATAGAATGGTCGCACGGTATATAGGGCCTGTTGGTTCTTGTTTGTTCGTTCCATCGCACTATGGACTTGTCAAAACCATGTATAAGGTAAATTGTTTTAAATGACTAACCTGTACATGATGAATATGTAAATAATTATAAGAATCATTGACAGAAGTATACTTTAGTCTTTTCAAGATTGTTTGACAAGAAAGTATTATAGCCCCTTATAGTGACTAAAAATACAAGTTATTACATGTACTGTAAATATTTAGGCGGTCAAAACTGCTTTTGATTGCCTTAACCCTTCGTCAGATTTTCTTTGTAAACGAAACAATTTGAAATTTTAATATCATGAAACATTCATTTAAACCTTCATCAAAATAAAGTTTAGGCAGGTTTCGGTATCCTGTAGCGAAGCGGTCTTCTTTTAAATACAGATTTAAGGCCCTGTTTTTGATTTAGATTCTTGATGCAATTATTATCGTAAAACCATCCCAACCTTTTGACTCTTAGACTGCATATTAAGTGAAATTGAATGTATGCAAAGCTGACTACAAGAAAGTTCATAAACATTTATTATCGGATCTCAAAATGTGCACAAATGGGCAGAAAAAGATAATTAGTGGCAGAAGATTTTATTTGAATTATGGCCCTGAAAAATTTTGATAAAGAAGCTCAGTTTGAAATTTTCATTCCATGTGTCCGTTTGTGTGACATTACACCAGTCTATGAGATGTATTACTTTGAAAGTTGGACTAAATATGTCACCATCATGAAATTCTATTTTTAAGCAAACGGAAGATAACTCCGCCTGTTTACGTGAGAAACTATTTGTCTGTCGATTTGCTACATTACATATTAACTTTAACCAAATGCAGTCCTTTATGTGCCATTCAATTTACACATGTCATGGATAATGGGTCCGATTGTTTTAAATCGGTACAATCATCGTTCACTTGTTTCCTGTCCTATATCTTATGCAATCCTTACTTTTTACAGAACAAGGCTTAAAAATCGGGATTTTAATACGATTTAACTTCGACAACTTCCGTGAAAACGACGCAACGCCTAGATCTGATTAGATTATTTGTAAGGACTTGCTTATCAAAAAATAAAGGTGTAAAGCTGAACTTCTGACAAAATTGACTCCACTCGGGGTCTTTGATTTTTACACCAATTTGTACATGGAAAAAGTTATATAATCTTTATCGCCGATATCACCTCTACCAAAAATGTTCAGAATAATGACCCAACAAATTGTCAAAAGTCATACGCCTTAATTTCATATTGAGACATGCGGTGGTACTTTTTTGAATGTAAAAGGCACGGAAAGACCAATTTCAATTTACAGGGCAATTTGGCATTCTTAGTTTGTAGATCCATCGATATGGCACTTGCCAAGCTTACTATCAAAGTAAATAAGGTCATTGGTTACAAGATTAAATGACTACCTTTATGATATTAAATCTACATAATTATAAGAATAATCCCTGACAAAAGTTTACTTCTAGTCTTACAAATTGTTTGTAAATGCTGTTAAAGCATTAGGTTGATTTTATGACAAGTGAATAAAACGTAAGCCACAAGAAATTACATGTACTGTATTTACTAGTATTTAGAGCGAGATATATACTTCTTTTGATTGCCTCCTTTTCCTGGAGCAATAAATCGTCCCAGCTTTTACAATTGTAAACGAAACAAGTTAATACAATTCAAATATTTTACACAGACAAATGTCGTGATAGATTTTAAACTTGCAACAAAGGAAAGTTTATTGAGATTTATTTACATTAGCAATGGCGGCTTTTTCATATTAAATACAGTCTACATGTATTTAAGCCTGATGTTGTCGAATTTTTTCTGCCATCGCACATTAATATCTAAAACCACCCAACCTTTTGAATACATGTACCTCATGAGCAGACGCATATTTAAATTACAATTTAATGTATCAATACCGATTACAAGCATAAAGGTTCAAACATTTATTGTCGGCAAGTCTCAAAAGTGCATCCAATGCAAAAAAACCGATATCACAGTTTATGACGAAGGTAGATCTACCCTTTAGACGTAAGGATCTGAAAAAAAATTGTATACAAGTAAGCGTGCACAATTTGAAAGCATACGCATGTGTGTTTGGATCGTGACATTACACCAGTCTACGTGATTTAAAATGTAAGACTATTTCCCGATGACGAAATGTAACAGAAATTATTCACAAAACCTCTTTTTAAACAGAACGAATTACATGCAGCTTGTGAATATCGCTGCAGTTAAACCTATTTTCAAAATAAGTTAATTTGCAACAAGTACATATCTAACTTAAACCAAATGAAGTCCTGTTCAAGTCTACGTCTATTCAATTTATATATGTCAACGATAATGGTTACTGAGCATACAATTGAAATCTGTAAATCATCGTTGACTTGTTTGCTCGTTATATCATTATGCCAGCTTTACGTTAATATACAAATGTCGTACAAAAATCACCAGCAGTTTTAACTACGATTCACTTACAACTTCGTGAAAACTACGAACGCATTAATGTGTATTCACGATTACATTTTTGTAAGAAATTTTGACTTGTATCAAGAATATTGTAAGGTATGCGAACTTCTACAAATATTTCATTTATTTTTACACCAATTTGTACAATTGTAATTGATATAATTGGATTGCCGTATATCACTGAACGACAAAAATGTTGAGACAAATGACCTAACAAATTGACTAATAGTCTTGCAAGCCTTAACATTTCATACGGAACAAATGCGGTGGTCACTTTTTCAATTTAAAAAGTTTGGCGATGACCAAATTTCGAAATTTTGACTCAGGGATCATAATTTGTAGCATTCTTAGTTACTGCTCATACTAGCCAAGACTGCCACAAGTGAGTTACTATCCGTAAGCTCATCGTCTTGTGGCTTAATACACGATATTTTTAAGTTTTTATTATCTGTAAATATTTAAAAGTAAGCCCTGCTGACACTAAAGTGTTTCGTTCTGTTCTCATACGATGTGAAATGCTTGATTGCGCAGTTTATTCTGTCCTGTTGATTTTACACACGTGTAACATTGCCGTCTGAAAGCGGAATCAGTACTGTGACTAATTAATCGATATATATATTTATCAAGATTGCCACCATTTTCTGGAGATAAAACCATGACTTATACCGAATTGTGAACAAAATAAATACAAGTGCACAAAAATTTTTACACTAGGCATTAGATTATGATTGTAATAAATTGCAGAACAGATGATAATTTTTGAATATATGTATATATCCCCAAGTTGACTGTAGAGAGTCTAAGATGGCCAGATGACCATTGTGTCTGCATCGTGAGATCTTATATGGCTGACTCTTCGAACACTATTTAAGGCAGCAAAATGATATGCTATTTAATCCAGCTTTTGCATGTCTGAACGTGATTCCATCACAAGTTCATGATAAACGTGATTTTTCATCCCATAAAGGATATGCAAAGCAGTACAACTGTAGAATACATTTCGCGCGTTCAACGCGTATGGTCATTGGGCTCGAAAATTCTACTCGCTAAAGATAAGAATGTCCCTCTCATGCTATTCTTTACTTCGTCTACATTTGATGGGTATTTTACATTTGATGTCTGTGTTATTCCCAAGTGTTTATAACTGCGCTCTTCTGAGATTACCATGTTCCCATATAACGCTTGTTTTGGTGTATGCTGCTTTTTTGACTTCCGATCGAAAATGATGGCAGCACATTTACTTGGATTGTAGAAGAATCTCCATTTGTTGGCGTAAATATAACATAAAGTTAGAAGTTCATTTAAACCATTCCTTGTAAGCGACATCAGAACACTGTCGTCTGCTTGCGTTGGGGAACACACTGATAAATCAGCTATGCGTAAAACGGGGCACATATACTGCCTTGTCTAGTTCCCTGTTCGATGTAGAACGGATCTGAAACATGTCCATTTAGCAAAACGCGAGTAGAAGTGTTTTGGAATGTATCAAATATGATTCTAAGCAGTTTACCGTGAACATCTAAGTGATGATGCATGACGATTAAACCATGCATGTATCCCCCCTTTTTCCCCCCCGGGGGACATTTTTCCCCGGGCATTAAACCATGCATGTATCCACCTTTTTCCCCCCCAAAAAAAATCCCCCCCCCCCCGTGGATAACTTACTCACATCGCTTATCTCACATCGCTGCCGGACTATTTTTAGGTTAATTGTTACAGACAAAAATCGAATGACTGAAATGTTTTTTTAAAATAAGGTTGTTGGTATTCATTTTCTTAGTTAGATCATTTTCTATCCATCTATAGCAGTTGTGAAGTAAAATACGAGAAAATTTTGATTTTCATTTTTTCATCCCCCTCCTGTTTTTGCACTTATTCCTTTTTACTTGTGTGAAAATGCGATTTAAACGGTGAGAAAATAAATCTACCATGTCCATTGAGTTGTGAATAAGGAAATCCCAACCTCGGGTTGAGATACGTCCAAAACATATCGGCAGAGCCTCGTTTTTGGACGTATCTCAACCCTCGGGTGGGATTTCCTTATCCACAACTCATGAACATGTTAGATTCACTTTATCAAATGCGGACTTGGCGTCCATGTAACATGTGTGAAGGGCACTGTTACGCTCGCAGCAGTAGTCACGTGATTCTTGTAGGATGAAGGAAACCATTTTGCAGTTTTTGCCCTTTAAAAAGCCGTGCTGAAGGTTGTTTAGTTTACTTTGGAGTTGTAAGTTTGCAAATCTTGTCATTATTAATTTCTCATAAACTTTGAAAATAACAGGGAGTAATGAAATTGCACGATAATTGTTTGGTTCGGTCAGCGATTTCCCTTTTCCCTTGTGCAGAGTTATCGTAAGCCATGTTTTGAATTTAGCAGGGACAGTCTCTTTCAGGAAAATTAAATTAAATAATTTTACCAGATATTCCACCAGATGCCTGCCGCCATGCTTTAAATGTAAGAATGTTAGGTTATCTAGTGAAGCATTTTTGTTGTTTGGCAAAGAACTGATAATTTGTTGCAGTTCTTCCGGAGTCGTATCTAGAATTTTCATACTGTCGTTCAGTTCCGTTTGTTGCTTTAAGTAAGAGTCAACAGACTTTTCGAAATGGTTCTTGAATTCACTGTTGAAGTTTGCGTCTTCGTAGAATTTGTATAAGTTGAGAAAGTAATTACGCCATCCGGAAAGAATGCAATCTGGATCTTTATGTTTTTCACCGTTAAATTTTATTTCGCAACCTTGTTTTTTCTTCTTTCTCTTAGAGTTAATAACTTTCCAGAAACCCTGCTGGTCTAGTTCTGACATTTTATCGATCCGCACTAACTCCGAGTGTTCATACAAATGTGCGGCTGCCCGCACGTTCCGTCGAAAGATACGTTTCTTACCTTTATAGTTTCGATAAGACGATGAGTCATTGGTTTTACCGTCTGCAATCCATGCTAGACGAGATACTTTTATATCCTTATTAAAATCATTAAGTGCTGGAGACCAGCAAGGTTTCAAGAACTTTTTTAACTTCCGCTTCGACAGAATACGTTCAGAGGCAGACGACAAACATTCCACAATTGTGTCGTATGTGTCGTCTATGTCGTTAAAATCGAATTTGCATGAGCTTAAATTTTCGGAAACTATATGTTCGTAGTTATGAAATTCATGCTTTTTTGTCCATTGAAAGGTGACGCGTTCGATTGTTTCAAACGTTCTTTGACATTTCCGGCTACAGTTTATCTTTAAGTTAATATACACTGGTAAATGACGGGATATGTTCAAAGGGGCATCCGGAAGTATGCAGCATTCGACAACATTGGATAGAAGGCTTTCGACTAGTAATACATGATCAATCCTTGACGGAGTAGTTCCGGAATATGGGAAGAATGTATGCGTTGCACCTTTACAGAGTTCTGATTTAGTCACTGCCATCATATTAAAATGATTTGCTAGTGCATATATATAGTTATCACGTGGCCTTAGACCAATGGAGATTTCGTTACGGGGAAACCTGGCGTTAAAATCGCCCATGACTATAACGTCACTTTCAACGCAATGCACGGATATAATGTCTGATAATTTATCGACCTCAGTTTTAAAGTTGTTGATGCCATGATTTGTTGACGGTAGATATACTTGTATCTCGACCAGGGAATATTCAGTGAAGCAGATTGTTATGGCAGCGATTCTATCACAGCTTGTTTCAATTATTTCAACAACTATTTGGTGCCACAAAAGAGCGACACCGCCTCAATTAATTTTCCATTGAAGTTGCCTGGGCTCGAACAAATTATAGTATTTGATCTATATTTACAATCAACAGAATTTAAGATATCCGCACTATGTTCAAATAGCCAATGTTCAGACAAATTGTAATGTGTTTTTCATTTAGTAATTTAGTCAAGAAAGGAATAGCTGTCATGACTCCAGTTGCATTATAAGACAACAGACGAATATCCATGAAAAAAGAGATTAGTTATTGTCAATTGCTGACCACCCATTCCGACCTTTTCAGCCATGGTCTGCAGGAAACGCCTTCAGGCCATGAGTTGGGCGATTCAATAACTTCAGTCTGATCTTCGTCCACTACAATTTGGGCAACGTTACAGTCAGTTCGCTTAGTATATATGAACTTTGCAGATATGTAGACGATATCTAGATGTTCTAAAAAGTCTTTTAGGCCTTCTTCGTCGCTGTCTATGCTTATTCCTATCACTATTTACGATTTAGCATGTTTCCGCAATACCCCAGTGAAGCGACCTTTTGGCTTTAAGCTGCCTAGTTCTGTGTTTTCGTGCATTGAAATTTGTACATTAACTTCGTCCGTTCTTATATCGATATTATTTCGATTTGCATCATCTTGACCATCAACGTGGTTTGAGTACTTGTTAACACATAACGAGCTCTGGGTAAAGTTTGTTTCTTGATAGATGGATTTGTGAGCAAATGAGTCGGCCATGATGGACCTGCCAGTAAGTGCGTTATTTGCCGTTTTTCGTACGAGCGATTCAGCGCAATAATGGTCATTTTCATACGAAGAACTCGTTGATTCTTCGTTGTACATGGATTTGCAGAAGCAGAAGGTGGAGAAACCTTTGTGTTTGACGCACTTTGGTCTAGAAGCTCTGCGCGATAAAGCTGTTGTTCACTGGTGAAGGCACCATGGGCAGGCACATGTAAACCAGACATGCAATTCTGTTGAAACACCACTAGTCTATTTATTGATGATTCAATATTCGAACACAAGTTATCGATTCTAGCACGAAGGTCGAGTGACAGTTTTCAAAGTGAGTTTCTGTATTTTTATTACTGCCATCAACACACTTTAATTCTAACGATTTTAGCGTTGAGCTTACTGATTTCATGGCAGAATCATGTTCAGATTTCCTTAGTAAAGCAGCCGTTGATTGTGAAACGGTATCTTCGATTTTATTTTTCAAGTCGCTAATTTGAACTTTGAAGTTGTTTTTGTCACATGTTTCTCTGTCGAAGATTTTTCCAACATTTGTAGCGTTATCGCGTAATCTGATTTGCATATCCGACATTTCGTTTAAAGTGCTTATTCTAAACTTTTCTAGCTTTGCCACGCACTTGCTTAGAGCCTTTATTCCGACCGAAATTGTTTTTTTTTCAGATTCGACTGCCGTGTTGCTGTTCAGAACATTCAAGATCGCGCTTGAGCACGTTGAAAGCTCGTTTTGTATTTCTTTTATATCAGATTTTAGACTTTGCCTGATGGATTCAAGTTTGGTTTCACATTGCGTTTGATTGCTTTTAATCAACAGAACATCTGCCTTTAACGTGGCTACAACTTCCTTCAAACTTGAAACGTCTGTTGCTAGGAGAGAGTGTGCCTGTTTTGTGGTTGTGTGAGTGCAGCCGGGGTTGAGAACGGTTTTCGGAACAACTCATCTTCCGAGTTTATGTTACTATTTAATAATTCCTGTAGCATGAAACTGTCATGCGCAAATTTTTCAGGACGATTCAACTTTCGGCGGTCTTTTAAGAACCCCGTGGGACCATTACTGATTGATTTTGCTCGCTTGGAAAGTTCATTGCGATAGCTTTAAAGTATCGTTGACCAGTAAAGTTTGGATGTATATGTCCTCGGTTAGCCCACTTAATTCGCGATCCAAGCGATCAGCTATAACATTGTCTGTATCGAACGACACTTCAGCGCACGGCTCATCTGCGACCGAGAGGCAGCATTCGCCGCAATCCTTATCCGAACCAGTAAATGTCTGTGCACACTGGATATTTCCATCTCTGTCAAGGGGCGGAAAATTCACGGAAGTTGCATCTGACGGCTTTAACATTTCCAATACGCCGCCCCTTGGCGGCGTCACACTTTCGTCACACCTTGTAAGTTGAGACATTCATCATGTAAATAACAAATTCTCAAAGATGACGCATAAATTCTGTCTATCGTGGAGTCGAGCAGGAATATGAAATCAATGACATCGATTTTGTATATGCATGATGAAAACTTCGTTATTTCAATGTTTCACAATTAAATAATAGATATGTTCTACATTTTAAGAGAATTAATTGCTTTAAGGATATACAAACACCAAAAGACTTTTAATCGCGCGAAAAAAAAATGTGAAAATGCTAGTGTATTACAACTTTGTGGTACCGCGTATGGTTTATGTTGTGAAACTTCATTTAAATACATAAAATATACTTAATAATAAAATTAATTGAACAATTTATAGATTAATAGCTTATTATCTCATGTAGTTTATCGGCATGATCCTGTCGAAAATTTATTACATGAATAGCACTGCATTTGGTATATTTAACAAAAGTTAATTAAATGCTAAGGTATATTCATTAAATAAAAATACTTCCTTCCCACTTAAACTGATAAATCTATAAAAGCTCCATAGCTCAAACAGGATTTATTATATCCCTGGCTCAAATAAGTGTTGCTTCATTTTACTGTTATCACGTTGCTTTTTAAACGTAACATCACAAAAAGATAACTGAGATGAATGCAAAAAGTTAAAGATTTCTATTTTAGCGTAATACATGGTACATGTACATCATAATATCCCGGGCTAATATTACGCAAGCAAATTGCAATTCGCTATTGGTGTGTTTCTATTAAAATTGCAATTAGATATTGGCAATAACATTTTTCAAGTGTACATTATACTGACAACAGTCTTTGTTTTATTTTCGTCAAAATGTTACGGATTTTTCCGTATAGCGCGGATAACGCAAAGTTTATATATATAAAGAAAACAACATGAAACTGATATCTAAATCAGAATGAAAGGCTTTCTCATTTACATATGTCACTATTATATATGGTATTAAAAGTTGACATGCATAAACATTAGAGTACTGTTTCAATTGCTTAGCCTTGACGACCTTATTTTAAGTTGAAATGTTTTGGACCACACCGTTCTCTTTTTCAGACTAAACCGTTCACTTTTCGTGACTACTCCGTTCACAAATATTCCAGTCTGACTAAACCGTTCACGGGGACTGCATCGTTCACAGCACGTTTTAAATAATCCAAATTGTCTCTTAGAAAATAAACAGATATGTCATATTTACGTTGCAGACAGTAAAAGAGGGGTTTTCTGCATTATTAACTGTCAAGTCTATGGACATAATTAGCACTGATCAGTGTCTAAACGGTAATTTATGGTCGTCTCCTCGATTTGATTTTCAAACGGAGATCAGGTGTACCGTTTTGGTACAAATGCTGATTTTTCGAATGCATGTCTTGCACAATGCCAGTATCTGTGCTAATGTTTATTCTATTCTGAGTCGGCGTGGACCAAAATTCACCTCAATAAAGGCTGTAAAATACTTAAATTCAGTAGAAGTAAAGGACACCTACCTGCGGCATGTTTCCGTCTTGGAATGACTACACCGTGTCGGCTACATGACAGTGCGGACCCTTCCCTAAAATTGTAAAAGTAATCGCTGTTATTTGAGTCGAGAGTGCATTGATATCTCTGGTCTCAATGGGCAAACCCAGCTACGTATTCCCAAAAATAATAATACATGCAATAAACGTAAAGATAAAGTAAAATGCTGGCACAAATAATTAACATAAAGACCTCTAATAAATCGCTATACACATATTAATTGTACAACATCTTCACCGATGATGAATGGAATGTATAACTTAAACGTTTAGGTAAAGTAATAACACTTGCAAATATTCTGTTTTTATGCTTTTGAAGTAATGTAATTTGAAATTTATTTTAAATTCAATATTACTTTAAAACCAAAATAACATAAATAGGTGTAATGCATTAGTTATGAATGAATGGCAGAGACTGTGCAGATTGGCTTCAATATTTCGGGACTTTTTGCAAATATAAGTGATTGTATCAATAACACATCCTTGTACACACATTTGAATTTCACCTGTTTCCACAAAAAGAAGATTAAATCATTTTAGTCAAATAGTTCTGACATGAACAAACCTTGTAAGCAGTGTTTATACCTCCATGACTGTTCAAAACGGTTCAAGCATTGCTACCAACTATGACTACGTGAGAAATTTAACAGGTAACAAAACAATTTATGTTTCGCAGGTAAAATCATAGTGTGTATCACACCGGCTTTAACCTCAGAGCTATCAGCTATCAGTTTCTGCGTTAGGGTTTTTATCGGGTGTAATTATTTAAAGTGACATTATGCGCATCTTACTGCACATAGTGTATTTTTGGTGACAGTTTTATAAAAGCAATTTTTGGTTGCTGTTTATTTAAATGTGTTAAATTAATGATTATGCCGCATTAGTATTTGAAGTTGGTGCTTAAGATATAAAAATAATCGGACTGATAAAATTATAGTTGATTGTGTCGTTGTTGATGTTGCAGTGGAAGGGAAGCAACTCCTGCATGCAGTTGTTCTTTTCTTAAATTGACTCTCCCAGTCAAATAAGAAAATCAATATTTGGAAAGTTATTATTTCGTACTGGTAGCGTGAAGAGTTTGGTGTATTGGGTTAAAAGCTATTATTTCCTCTACGCTTTTGTACACACACCATATTCAGCTGGATTTTTACTTGAAAAAAAATGCGCATAATGTCACTTTAATCAAGGTAGAATTCAAATTCAGTTGTTAAAAGTGGACTCAAAATTGAGAGAATTTGAAATTCGTTCATGCACGAATAAGCATAAAACATTTTGCAATATATACAATGTAAAGCATATTTTATCAAAATATGAAGATCAAACAATAGATTTCAAGAAGAGGTTAAATTAACAAACAATACAATAATGTGTGTCCAAAAACTGTATATAAACCACAAGTCAAATCTCAAAATACACAGAATCATATTAACTGTTTCTAAGAGTATGAGCCATCTCTTTCAGAAAGATGGAACATTGACATTAAAACTAGGGTGTGCATACTGTGAATACAGAAGTGTCTGGCGTAACTTGTCAAGACAGTCAGAACCCCTCGTGTAACGTAAAACGTATTGTGTCTTCTTGTTTTAGAGAAAAGCAGAAAACTTTTAAAAAATACTCTTTTTTAAAATTCACATGGCCATACTTTTGTTTAATACTAAAGTGAAAATATCCGATAACAGCTACATAATGTAAATATAAAGCAAACGCTAATGATGGTCGGTGGAAACTAGAATAAAACAAAAGGTGAAAAGGTATTTCATTTATGAAATAACATCCGTTCCAGGGGTGTTAGTCGTTTAATAAACAATGATTTGGAGTACTGATATGCAGTAATTAGCCACGAAGGCCGAAGGCGCATCAATACGACAAATCATTGTTTATTAGACGATAACAACGCTGAAAAGGGTGTTATTTCGATTCTAACATGACCAGATACTACAAAAAGTGAATAAATGCAAAGCGTTATTTTCTACGCGAACGCTCATTTAACGTCATGCGGCGCTATATGACGTCATGTTTACAGCACATCGGTTCCCGCCTTGTTTATGGTTTAATATAACATAATTTTTCTACTCTTTGTATATAGAGACAAAATCCTGAGTCATGTTAGAATATCATTTTAATAAATGACAAAGTAATTTCGATTCAAAACGTAGGATTATGACGGCCAGTTCAATAGCGTTTGAAAGATTCGTCGACATTATTCTGCGCAAATTCGACGTCGAAACTGATTTGTAGTGTATCTGTTCTAAATGCTGTGGTACTGTTTACTTTATAAGAATCTCAAGTTATATATTGGAAGAAGATGCAGATTTCCACATAATAATAATGAGACTGGAGAACAGGTGAAAATCGGCCCATAACAGCCCGGGCCCTTCGGGTGAGCGATTGTGTGACCTAAGCTGGTCTATGTGCATCGAAGCAGTTGGCGGCTTCGTGTGAAATTAATAGCATGATGATTGCACGGACATTTCTTACTGGCTAGTTCAAAGTGGCAACACACGTCCATTTTTGGAACGATTGGATTTATTCAATCGTATCCAAAGTTAACAGAGTATTTCAGACCCTTACGGCCGAACTCTTAACACAATTTTTTGTCGAATACGACCGAAAAGTAGTTCTATACATTCAATGAAATAAAAAGAATTGTAATGCATTACCTTGTATTCTGTTTTCATTATGATATATTGATGAATAAATGTAAAACATTAAAAATTACTAAAAATCAACGAGGTATCTGTTCTGTATAGAACTATAGTTTCCTACGCGGTTTTGATCAGAACAGTTTTCTAAGTCAGACCGGAGACACTAAAAGACACCTAGTCAGGCCGAATAATGTGTCTTATATCCGATGTTGTGTTTGTGATCATAAACTATCGGAACATCGTAATACGTTATCGAACCACTAGGTACTCTTGAATTTTAAATTACAAAACTCGGAATTCAACATAAAAAACAACGATTTTTTGTAACTTGCCAACGCCTCTATCATCAAAAGTGCTCGGCCTGACTAGTTGTCATTTAGTGTCTCTAAAGATTTTCCGAAAAACTAGTCTAAAATACGCCTTCATGCGTTAAGGTATAAAACTGAAACTTATCAGCAAATTAACTCTACAGAGGCACTTGTAGATGTCTTTTTGAAATATGACAACATATTTTTATGCTTTATACGTTGTAATTGTTGTATTTTATGTATGCGTGGTTCGGAAATGGTACGAAAATGTCCACATTTCGGCGAAGTCGATACGTACCTGGGTACGAATAACTGGATCTACATGTCTTAACTACGATTTTTAAATATAGACAGAAATGCAATAATCTAAAGGGAAAATCAAATTCATTTCTCTGGATTATGCTGTCATTTACAAAGAACAAATATTAACTCAATATAAATTGTAACTAAAACTTTCAAACTTTACCAAAGTAGGAAAATGAATTAATATAAGTTTTCTTTGAAAGCTTATTTTCAGACACCAGTTATATTGTTACACCTTTGTACTATGTATGTTTATATACTATGTATTTTCGAGAATAGATATTGTTTAAACTAAACTTTACCACGATTCTTTTGCTGCACTAAATTTTGGTGCGTACATTCATACATACATTAATTATATATGAACATAATAATCATCATAATCATCATCATATTACTTGTTACGAAATACTGCTAGAGTCTAGTATAAGTTAAATATGAAAGATAATAGCCTGTTACTAAAACATTCAGTTGTTGTTGTATACAAGTTATGAAAATTTAAAACAGTATGGTAGAAAGGCTGGTAATGACTAGGTGTGCGCAATAGACCCGGTATATTGCAATTCGCAGTATTTTGGAAGCACTCACGGAGATAGTTAATGTAAGCTACAAGTACTTGTTCTACAATAGGTATATACTGAATCAATTTATAACAAAAGATTGATTTATCAATTTTCAGCTTTTTTTTGAAAAACAGAGGCGCCATTGTCATAACCTTCTTGATGTCAGTCGGCACTGTCGTCTTGAATCTGGTTAAGCTTTCTTAAAATTCACTTTCTCAGTAACCATTAAAGCCTTGAAACGTCAGACAATTGCTTGGCATCAAACAATGGCATCTGTTGCCGAGTGGTTGAGGTCATTGACTGATGTTTACTTGTCCCTCATCGCTGTAGGTTCGTGCCCTACTTGGGTCGAATTCTTTTATGTCTGTGAGCTATCTAGGCTCTACCCATGTGCCCGCTCGTGACTGAAATAATGCCAGAATTGGCACCCACGGTCTTCCTTCTCCATGAAAGCTGGACGTTGCAATATGACCTTAGCTGTTGAGTGCGACGTTAAATCCAAATCAATGAATTGGCACAATACAATCAACCCTATGGGCATATCCCATAACTTTTGAATGGCATTAAAAGTTGTTCAAACTATGAATTTTCAGTTCAGTTTTGTAAAAATCCATTTCTCAGTTACCATTCACAGTTTAATACTTCATAGGGTAGTTGAACATAATCACTAAATGCAAAATGTAAGCACATGGGTTCCTATCTCAAAAGTAAAGTTTACACAAATGGTTAAAGATCAAAATTTGTTGACAGTTGTGTCTCCAGTTTATGACAGTTGTGTCTCCAGTTTATAACTTTACTCGTGCAAGGGTGTCCTGATATATACACATGTGATGTGTACAATCTCTGTTGTCCTGATATTTACACATGTATGTGTGCAGAATGTGTTGTTCAGAGACAATCGATCCTCCAGCACTTTCAGTCCGTTGATTTTACACTATTGAGAAAGTACATGTATGAGCGGTTCATGCTAAAATTGTGTTAATTTTTCCCCTAAGTGGTCCGGTATAAAGATACAGGTGTATGCGGTCTGAAAGGGTGAAATATATCGATAAAAGGCCGATATAGGTCGGTTGTGCCCATTTAGATTTTGAAGGGGACCGGAATGCGGGGTTATACTGTATAAACTAATCTCGCTTACTGTAACTGCGGTTCTGACCAGTTATCGTATCGAATTTGGGAATTGCTGAGCTAGTTTATAGGACTCATACCGACGAGTCTGCCATTTACCTCTACCATAAGGATAGAGTTCTTTTTTGTGAACTTTCTATCGGAAAATCGATAAATCGGAAGAGAACTTTTCATTTAGAAATGGAAGGATAAATCGGAAGAAATTACCACTCTCTTTAGAAGTCCTAGGAGTCTATACTGAACTGAACGACGGTATGCTATTCCTGACAAAAAAACTGCCGGTCAAAACTAATTGTCAAATGTACCTATGCTATATTTCCATCGAAACAGCTTAAAACGCCTGACTGAACGATTTTTCGAACGAAATATGACGCGCCAGCTGTTATTATTTTTTTAAAGTCGCGCCAGCTTCATCATTTTGAACGGTACATGGTCCAATTTAAAGTTCGACAGCATCATCAACACGTCGTTCTAATGGTTGAAATTTGGAGAGATTGTAGGTAAAAGAACATTTTATCGGCTTACTTAGAAATACGGGTTGTTCCGTCGTTATTTTAGCAGAAATGGACTCGTAAACCTGGATCTAACCATTTCTGACGAGAACTTGAACTTTTAACAAGCGATTTCTCAGGTTATACTTATCAAAGACGTATTGGTACTTTAATACTAACAATTACTTGTTTAGAAAGATATGATAGTATACCAAGAAAATAAGGAAATATCAACCCTTACAAAAAATATTCTCTTTTCTGTCAGTCACTCCAGCTTTATCGGGTTTAACGGTGTGATGGATAATGAAAAGCAATAATTTAAAAGACATTTCAAATTGTCACGTTTTAAAATATGAAACACTAATAGATTTAGTACCAAAACTCAATCAGTGCAAAAAGTATTGTAATTTCGTATTTCATATAGCGAAGGGAATGTACCGCTACAGAAAAGTTTGCCATTTAATAATAATGAGTAAGTTGTAGTCATCTCCCTCGCTATCGTGATTTCAACCTTCCTTCCTTCTTTATTTCGTAGAAGTATACCTGCGGGTAAAATGGCTTCGGGATACCGGCAGAGAGCAGGTTCTCCGGATAATCGTCTTGGAGATAGGTAGGAATTATTCGCTTTCTTTAGAATAACAGATATTATACATATGTACTGTATGTTTTGCTCTGATCGTAAACTGAAAACGAAAGTAGTATTGAATTTCTTTTAAGTACATGCACAGTCAATAATAACTTCATAGCATTATTTATAAAGACCTAGTTACTATAAATAAATTCAACAAGAAATGAAGCATTGCTTAATGATCAAGTTGTACATATAGTTTGTGCTTTATTAAAACGGTACACATTCCTTGATGAATAAAAATAATGCACCTTTATTTTTATGACAGTTTTTTTTGACACCCACTAAAGAAGAATAAAATCATCTCATATTTATGCGAATAAAACGCCTTGATAGAAAGAATGGCGTATATTATTTTTGTAACAAAATGATAGATTCAAGTTTAGCGATCAATATATTAAAATTGTAATCGAACATTGCGGTTATCATAAAGGACATTGTGACAGAGTTGTGACAACGGTACATCAATACATGTATAATTCATTTGCAAACAGCGATCAAAGATAATTGTGATATATATCAAGATACTAAAATTCAAATGATATCAATGCTATAACAGAGTTGAATATACGATCAGAAAAGACCAAACATATCATGTCGTTACAAATCTGGGTCAAAATGCATTCTATTCTGTAGGTCGTGGCGGCTAACGTACACACATCATCTTCACGTAAAGCTATTGATAAGTGCATAACGAATATACGGATTTCCATGCAATACATACTAAAATGCAGTATTTTAAAGTCGCTATCAAATGATATCAAAATTTAAATGCTTTATTTGCCATTTCGAAACAACAACAAGGGATAAACACCATTAAAATGCTGAATATGGGTATGTAACTTGTAACAATAACTACGGTACAACCTGTATTGTCAATAAAATAAATATTTTGTGACCAAACAGCAGGAAAAGTCGGCATAAATGTCCTGTGGAATGCATATCTTATTTCTTTTGATTTTACAGTTAAAGATGACACAATAAAAAAGACATAATCGTTTTCAGGAACGGGTAAACTATCATAACCTACGTTAAATTTTGTACTTTTTTCAGGGGAGTTTGTGTTCAAATTCAATTGCAATAAAAGCTACAGCATATAATTCTTATACCTTTCCATTTACTAGGTTCGCCTTAGCTAGAGCACCAATAGCTGTAGTTTAGAGAAGATACTTCGTTATTTTACTGACAAGAGTATCGCTTAAACGAGTTCTTAAAATTGTCCAGTTTCTGAAAAATCCTTCCGTTAATGTGCCCGTAATCTAAATTGTATTCGATCTCTTCAAACAAGGGCATACTTTTTTTGTTATGTAGTATGAATGTATTTGGCATCAATTTAGCTTCAAAATGGTGACATCATCTTAAAAACACGCATACATTCATGACTAGTGCTTCCACGTGAACGAGTTCTTAAAAATGTACAATTGAAAAAAATGACGTCAAAATTACGTTTCATTGACAGAGAGATTATTTCGTCTAGATCATTTGTTTTGTTCCACGGTAAAAATTAAAGCCATTTTATCAGGCTTACTATGCAAAGGGAAATTCAAATTCTAGTATAATAAAGAACGTTTGCTCAAGCTACCATAAGACACCGATGAATTAAAAACAATAAAATGACGATAATGTATTGATAATGATCTGCCGTAAGCTTTCATTCTGGGAAGATATTTTAATATGTGCAGAAAAAACTCGGTGATTAGGATGCAGAAGGTACTGTGTTCAAATCTCTGTCGGACCACAAGTGTATTCTTGGTAAATAACACTGATTCCGCGCGTATCTCAGTCCACCTAATAGCGACGAAAAACACACTTCCTCACTTTCACGAGTTCGCTTATACATTGTATCACGCACGCATGTTCGAGGGCGATTCAATGAGCTACTAAAGCTTTCGTCTTTATCGAACTAAACTAACGTTGACTCATGCCATAAACATTATCATGTTTTCGTTTTTTTTAATACAGCAGTAAAAACGGTAACAGAACACATATCTCCACAAAAACGTTACAATTTTAACGTCGTTTTAATGTTACAGTTGTGAGTCGGAACTGTCAACATGTAGAGTCTGCAACATTTGATAATTTTTTTAACATAATTGAGATATCCAAATGCTAAACACTGGTAAAACCCAACAGTTTTTATTCATGGTTAACATTCGATGCAGACTGGATGAATTCTACCATGCTTTTCATTTCAAAGTGCCGTGTGGGGGCCCTAAACTATCTGTTGTTAAGTTGGGTCTTACTGTTTCTTATTCCTGTTCATCTGTGTATAGATTGGCTTAACCTTTCAAGCGAATATTGCGTGAACCTGTCAATATGCTTAAGGTAATTTGAGTGTGCCTGCCAATGTATATCATTTTATCCTACCATCACTGCTTTATTTGTACAAAATCGGCCTGTCGTATAAACATGAGGTTTACACGACGGGCAAGCTTTACACGACATGGCAACGACTTGCCATACTGACATTCTTTTTTTAGCCGCCATTTTTAAACTTTTAATCGACTATCAAAGTGATTTTAAAACGCTACAACTCATATCAATGTGCCATTTTACACAGACTTTTATAGCTAGTATTAATATTGTCATTTTGTACAAAATCAAAGATGAATGACAAGTCTTAAATCATTTAGGACAGCTTTACGAAAAACTTTCCTCACTGGCCTTAGCAACAGCTGATGACGGACTACTTTCATGACCTAGTTTGTCGGTCATAAAGTACATGTAAACAATTAAACATTGATTAAAATGCTGACACAATAAAAATAAAAACATGAGTTTTCTTTTGTATACTGCAGTAATTATTTAATTTTCAACATCAACAAATGTCATTTTCAAAATACATAAATACTGGTAGATCTAATCATGATTTTTTTCTCAATTAAGAAAATGCTGTATTAAATTGTCAAAATTAATTGTTTCACTGTTTTTAATCTTTCTCTCTCTGCCAAAATATACAGTAAATGTATCTGAATTTAACCACAGGTGGAAGGAACATACCTTTGACTTTTTTTTCTTAAGCTAATGCTTTTTTCTATGCATTTTAAAATTGATATCAGAATAAATAAAAAAAAAATTGAAAAAAAAAAAATTTTTTTTCTTCATAGCTCTTTACTATAGAAAATTCCAAGCCGTTTTCGTTCTACAAGCGAAAATGCCAAAGCTGTAGAGCGATTTTCGCTCAAACCAGAAAAATGTCACACATTTTCCAGACGGTGATTTTCACTAAATTCTCCAATAATATTGCGGTAATGCGACAGGAAACTATCAAAACATGCAATATATATGTTTAGACTTCAAATCATGTCGTAGATCGTACTTTTACTCAAAATGGGTTCGATGCTACGGCGGATTTTTCATTTTTTGTTGACTAAATGCTTTTACTTTCACTTTCAATCGCCTTCGGATATGTTTTGATAATGTCCTTGAATAGCTGTTACAAATCACTGCGCAACCTCTCGGACCTTCATGGCCGCTAATACATTTTGACAATTACAAAAACTGAAAAATCCGCTGTAGTATCGAACACATTGATGTAAAGGTACGATCTACGCCATGATTTGTAGTCTAATAATATATATTTCTTGTTTTAATGGTTGTCTTTCGCAGTACCGCAATATTAGTGGAGAATTTAGCGAAAATCACTGTCGGAATATGTGTGACATTTTTCTGGTTTTAGCGAAAATCGCTATATCAGCGTTGGTATTTTCCTTGTAGAATGAAAACGGCTTGGAATTTTCCATTGAAGTAAACTCTTTCTTAAAGCTATATCATTTCTCTCTAGAATTCGTTCAAATTTGTTTAACGTAACTCAAATTTGAAAGAAATCGAAGAGTTTTTCAGAGCGACATGCTTGTTTTCATACAGAGTGTGTTGGGAACCTTGTCTATAGTAAAGAGCTATGAAGAAAAAATTTTTTTTTTTTTCAATTTTTTTTATTTATTCTGATATCAATTTTAAAATGCATAGAAAAAAGCATTAGCTTAAGAAAAAAAAGTCAAAGGTATGTTCCTTCCACCTGTGAATTTAACTAGAATGAACTAGAACTGTGGAGAAAATTGAATGTTTATGCACTTTAACACCCATAATGTTGCAAATGTGTGTAAATTTATTCAATTCTTGAAAAACTGCTAATATTTAAGAAAAATGCATGCATGATCTTCTGATAAACCATTGCATGTTGTTGCATTTAAAGGGTTTATCCCAAGCATGATGTTTTTATTATATAGACCCTGACCAAATGGTTAAATATCCAAGTATTTGATTGAAAATTGAATGTCTGTGCACTTTAACACCCATGATGTTGCAAGTTTTTATAAATATATTTAATTCTTGAAAAACTGCAAATATTTAAGAAAAGATGCATGCTTGATCTGCTGATAAACCATTGTTGTTGAATTTAAAGGGTTTATCCCAAGCATGATCTTTTTATTATATAGACCCTGACCAAATGGTTAAATATCCAAGTATGTGATTGAAACATGAACTGTGGTAGGACCTATAACCAAAGAGTCACTCAGTGATCATTTTCATGTAGATATGATATTCTTAAAATTTAACATGACAGAAAACATTAATCTCCATGCATCACAAAGATAAACAAGAACTTATCAACATTTAGCCATTTTAGTCATAAAGTCACTAATCAGCTCCTGTGTCTTACTTGTTAAAGTTCTTTCTAATAATTTTCAGCTTATACATTGTAAGTTATGATAGGTAGGTGATATTAGATCAACAAATTAGCCTATTGATTGAGTATTGAAATATATTTTTTTGTGTCACTGGAAGGATTGAAGTTTGTCAGTATTGCAAGATTTTAAGTCTTTTTTTTTAATATGATATTGTACAATATTGTTTATTTGAGTCAGTCAATCATTCCATCAGGAAACATCTGGTCCAGAAATTACGGGATCACAGTAATTCTTGAATAAAATTTATAAAAGATGTTATCCCAAAGCTATCATTGAATACAGTTTGTATCCTTGTATATCTGGCACGAATGACTCATATTTGAATCTATGTTCCACTTGTTTTTTTGCAACTTGGTTTTTGTTCCAGTCCATCTCTAAGCCAAGAGTCCTGTTTCCAAAGAGCAACTGTTGACTACATGTCTCAGACCAACCGAGTCAGTATCAAGCAACTAAGCGCGTCCTGTAGACATACATGACATTTCTATTTACCACAGTCAGCTCCAGTCCAGGGTCCAGTTCAGCGACACCCCACCCACTCGCACTTATAGCACATATTAGAATCTATACAGTTTTATGGTGCAGTCTTCAGTGTTCAAAATGTCCATATTTATAAATGCAATCAGTAAGTAATCGTGGGTATCACCAGAATGGCTAACAAATGTTAAAATCCGGTATTTTTAGTGAATATTTCACGTCATCACTGTTCATGACACATGTTGTATTGACTGACGTCACTTATATGACTAGCACAGTAGCAGAAATTAATAAAGCATACAAGTAAAGTTTATCTCATTCAGTTTAGAATAGCTTAAAATAACAGTTTTAGGTGTTGAGCTTTTTAAGTTTTATTTTTGCATGTTGTTTCACTTCAGTCTAACACGGACGTGTTTGTGTAGTGTATTAACTTGATCGAAATAAATGTGTGTAACTGGGTTGTGATGTAATGTATTCATACGCGTCATAGCGACAGATAGTTTTAAAGCTGGAATTTAATCTTAATTAATGAAAAAAACGAAAAAGACATTTTTTATGTAAAAGGTAGGATAAAAAGAATATTAGGTTACCATCTTAGTGTGATTGAATTTATTAGGCTCGTCTCCGAAATGTTTATACGGTTCGGCAGAGCCTCGCCGTATAAACCTTTCTCCAACTCGCCTAATAAATTCAATCACACTAAGACAGTAACCTAATATTCTCTATAAAGTACTATTTGGTTTGGTTTTACGAGTACCGTCTAATCCAGTTGACTAATTGTGACCGTAGTGTGTGAAAATGAAATAAATTTTCAACTGAAGCCTACATAAATTTTCAGTTCATAGGACCTCCCCTACCTGTTCACGATGTTCATTATAAAACCATTTACAATTAATGCGTGTTAACAATATATATTTCCTCCACAACCTGCTTAATTTAGAAGAAATACAGTTGTTTAGGATAAATTAATATCAATGACACTATTGAATCAAAGCGCTGTGAGCGCTGAAGGCCTAGGGGGCTATAGATTAACTCCCCTAAAAACAACTTTTGACCTTCGTGATTTACGCTGAACCTTACCTAAAGCGCGGGTCGAAATGTGCATAGGGCGAAATTTAGTATATGACAAATGATTCTTGGTTACCTTGTAGTTGTAATCGGTGAAACCGATCACTGGGCCTTGACATGCAACGTCCTCGATAAATGGCGGGTGATTTTGATCACGTGAGTTCCTTCTCGGGAATGTACGTAAATTGTATCTTTTTTTAAAGAAATTTATTTTTAGGTAAATATATAAGCAATCGTTTGTAAATCAAACTACAAACTCTTATATCGAATTCCGTACGTTTCCGTAAATATCCGTACTTTTCCGTGATATGCATATGATTATCTTCCGTAATCAGCTAACAGCGCAGTAATTTCTAAAACAGAAAAAATTGTGTAATGCAGCCCGTAAGCTATAGACCTTTCTGCAATCGTTTGAAGTTGTATGTACTGTTTTTATTTGTAATATGTTCTTATCGTATGCGACATTCAAACAAAAGATTGATCTGGTCTGTCTTGCACTACTTTCCCAAGGTGCATGTTTACAGTTGTTATTCGCACATAGCTCAGTTAAATTGTCTGCAGTGTTTGAAATGTGGTATGCTAACTTAGGCCTAGGGGACTTTCAGTCCCCAGGCCAAAAAATGAAACAACATTGTATGCCGAATTTAATAGAAATACTGTTACATAAAATACAAGTAAACCAGTCAAATATCAAGTTACAAAGAAATGTGAGCTATGTGACCATGTGGGGCCAGAAAGACCTGTGTATTCAATATAGGGTTCTTAGTCAATGATTTCTCATAATCAACTCCTGCTTAGCGTCAGTAGGTAAACGTTGACAAATGATGGTTTACATAATTAAAGAGCTTAGAACTTCGTATTTGAAAACAATAATTGAAAAAATGAAGACATTTTGTGGTTATTACATTGTCAATAATATAATACATTGTAAGATACGAACTTTCTCTTTCAAATCGAGTAAAGGGTAGAGTTATGTACATTTGTAAATACATTACAAAAATAAGTTACTTTTACTACACTCTGAGAACATTATATAATATTTCTCGCCCATTTACAAATTATTCTTTTTTAGTCATAGAGGCATACTTTACTTCATTCAAAAAATGTAAAACAGGAAAGAGCTTTTTTCAAAGCCAGTATTACAGATTAATAGTTTAGTCAAAATGAAAACAATAAAGAATCTACTGAGCAGTATGCATTTTATCTTATATATTTTTTCAGGAAAAAAACATTCCAATTTGATAAAACTTTTCAACTGCCAACAAATTTTCTAAAAGTCAATCTGACTAAAGTTCACGATCTTCTGAAATGAAGTCATAGCGTAGCGTTTTTGAGGAGATGTTTTTAATCAGATTGCTCTAAAGTGAGAGTTATTTTTCTGCAAATATGTGTTCGAACTTTTCAACCACCAATAAAACGACAAGTAAAATGTATAACCTTTCTTGAATTGATAAATTTACGCTGTAAGGCACCTTTTAATTAATTTAGATAATGCCGAATGAGATTCTTGCGTTTTCAGTCTTTCTTGAATGGGTTAATAACTTTAGTAAGTAAATAATTCATATTTATCAACATAATATGTTGTTGCCGCCAAACTAATGTTAATTATAAGTGTAGAGTAATTATACTTTCTTTGCTAGAGAATAACAGCCAATAATTCGAGTAACATATTTGATAAGAAAAACAAGGATTAATATGTTCATATTTAATTACAATTGGGTGCTTAGCTCAGTCGGAAGAGCAATCGATCTAACATCTCTGTAAGTGAAGGGCCATGGGTTCGATTCTCGGTCTAGGTGTACATTTTTTAATTATTTTTTTCTATACTGACTACCAATTGCGTTCATATACATGTACTCAAAATTGCGCCGGCCATCTTTTTAAAGATAGTTCTTGTAATGTAGTTGGGTTTGCACAAATTTCAAGTATGTTATATTTGTTACAGGCGCGAAGACAATAATGATTTTAAACATGATACAGGCATGCTACTGGTTCATGCAAAGACGGCAACAGAAGCAGCAAAGATTATGAAAAAAACACAGACGAAAATAGAGAGAAAACTACTGAAAGCGAGCTCCAAAGAGCTACCGAAATGCATTGATAAGTACAACGACAGTTTGAAGACTATTAAAGATGCCGGGAGACAAATTGAGGATGTATGTTATTTAATTTACAGTATATTGGAGACGGCTTCATGTTGTTTTATAGAATACGTTAAACC
This sequence comes from Saxidomus purpurata, assembly GCA_022818135.1. Taxonomy (NCBI): domain Eukaryota; kingdom Metazoa; phylum Mollusca; class Bivalvia; order Venerida; family Veneridae; genus Saxidomus; species Saxidomus purpurata. The sequence goes on along the minus strand of JAFMSR010000008.1, from coordinate 41,660,411 downwards.
CTAATAGAAACTTAGTTTGTAACACAGGAATACGACAACTTGAATTTTCAATTAAGCCACAATTCTATGCTTGATGTTTCCCAAGGCAAGTGTATCCTTCATGCATTAATAATTTTAGAAACTTACATTTGTTTAATAAAACAGAATCTAAGTACCCGTAACTATAAAATTGGACGCTTCAACCAAACTAACTTTATACAAGCAGAGAAACCTAATGGCTTTCCCTGTTCAGTAGTTGGAATGCAAAAAAGTTATGGTTTGATGCTGACGTTAGAATATAACAATTGTAGTAAATTTACTTTCAATAATGGATATAATATTCCGCTATCAACGTTTCTAAGAGTTTGCATGTTCTTATTTCGTTGAATATTGTGGTCATTTGCCAGTTTCATGTCACCTTAGCTCAGTTCGAAGCTCTTAAAATGAGCGAATGTGATGGCCTCATGACCGTATGTCCATGAAAATTAAAATGACAAGAGCGTTACTGATGCCCACATTCATACAACTTGAACGGTAATTTGATTTTCTATCTTTAATATTTTTGTGTCGCCCTATCGGAAAAAAGGCGATACATAGGGATGGCTTAAGTCCGTTGGTACGGCAGTCCGTCGATCCGTCCGTCATAAAACTTAACGTTGGCTATAACTTTGCCATATAGCTTATGAGAAAAGGATCATGATTCAGCCAAATTGTTTAGGTCAAGGTCATATTTGACAGAGTTATGCCCCTATTTGTACTTAGTTTTTGTCATGAAAACTTAACGTCGGCTATAACTTTGCCATTTCTTATGACTTCTCCATTAAACTTTCAAATTGCATTGCTTATGACAAAAGGGTCATGATGTCGGCAAATTGTGTAGGTCAAGTTCATATTTGACAGATTTATGCCCTTTTTGTACTTAGATTCTGGCTATAGTTTTACCATGTCTTAAGATTTCTTTATCAAAATTGTATTGCTTATGAGTCCGCCAAATTTTGTACTATTGTCTATGTATCTAATTGCACATCGTGCTTATTTATCTTTGGTTTCAGCTTGTAAGAGAGGACAGAGTTACCAAAGAAAATCAGGGATTAAATAGGAACAGATTAACACAATCAATGACTGGTCCGAGGAAAAGGTCCCGACTTGAAGAAAAAACCTTCAATGAACAGCAGTCGCCATGCACACATTGTTTAAGGAAGGATAACAAAATTAAAGAGCTTGAAGAAAACTTGAAAAGGTACTCTTTCAAAAGCGTTGATAAATTACAGACTGGTATAACCACTATAAAATTCTCTATTTATAAATAACGTGCTAAGCTTTAGTGATACGTTTTGTAATTGAGATTGTCTTGATCATTGCAAAACAGATTAGTATACTCTGATTTAGTTTATACCAAATGTAAACATGAGACAACATAAACTTTAACAACTACACTCTATTCCAGCTCTAGTATAAAGGGAAGGGAAAATGAAGAAAAGTAAGTAGTTCTTATATAAATACATCTCTCTGTAATATTATCACAGTATCTTGGAATGTTATATCTTTGAGTTTTCTTCTTGTTATCAGATTTACCAGCCGCTATAGTTGTTTCCATCATGCATGCTCATGTAGATCAGGAACGTAGAATCAACGTATATTCTACGTTCCTGTGTAGATATAGTTCCTGGATGAAACAAACGTTTTAAAACATACTCATTTACGTAAATAATATTCTCACACGTTTTTGACCCGGCTGTGTGAAGTTGACAGAATAAAGATGCGTCGAATGATAAGCTTTTTCTACACACAATATTTTTATAAGCATGTCAAAAGTATATTATGTTGTTAATTTTACATTTCTAGGCCCAAAAGTAGTTGATTTGGAGTTTACACGGGCATCTATTTTCTTAAATCATATATTACTCTAATCAAGGACGTTATTATAAAAATAAAGTATTACCCTTGAGCGTCAAAAACAGTCATTACTTAAAATATCTACATATCTAGAATAGAAAACTGTTTTGTCTTTCGTCGATAGGAATTTTGTTCTCATTTCGTTAATGTTTAAGGTTACACGTCAGCATGTATTTCGTAAAGTAACGCTTAATTATAACAGGGTTCAAAAGCATTTTTCCTCAGTTTGGCTCCTTCAGCGCAAGTTGGCAGAACATTTTCATCACATCGTCAATTGCGAAGTTGGTGTGCGTTTGTGAAATGGCCCATCTCAACAGAGCTATACATGAAGAACGCTAACTTCGCGTAGAAAATAACGCATTGCATTTATTTTATTGGAGACCCTTTAAGTTACAGCAGAACCATAACTGCTTTATTAGTGAGCTAAATACAGCTGTTGATTAAACATAATTAAATGACAGTCAAAATAGATGGACAAAGAGGAACAGACGTCTCGGTACGACCAGTTTCAATTGTGGTGGCCTAGACAGATGATTCCAGTGTCATTTCTCTTAATGAAACAGATTTATGGAGAGATACGTGATTTTACTAATGTTCGAATTAAATCTAACACAACAACATTGATTTGAATTGTCGATACATATATTACTCTGTTCGATCAAATATGCAAATATGTTTGGAGAAAGGCCGTGGCTTTAATTCAGTAATGTAATGTATAATAATACAGATGATTTATGGCATAATGTAATCTAAAAATCCAAAATAAGACATTTTGCACCACAAAATTGAAAGATCACTAGCCAAGCTGCATAAGGATATGACAGACAACGCGACGTTGCACAGGCTATCGGAATAAGCTCTGGATGATGAACTGGGACAAGCGTCTCTAGCTGGAGAGAAAGTAGGCGAAGTTTCACAATACCTTCTCTTGCAAAATAGAACAACCAAAACAGACGGACATTATCAAACATGCCAATTATATACTTAAATATTAGTAATTGATTACATTATGCCATAAAAAAATAAAAAAATTAAAAAAAGATTTGACACAAAAGTATATGTTTAAACCAATTGTATATAGTAGCATAGAGGAATATTTTTTCTTTATAATGATACAAATTTGACATAAGTATATGATAACTTTGTACTTTTCTTTTTATGAAATGAAAATTACGAAACAAATTTTCATATGCTCTTGCATTCAGTGTGTGTGTTATATTTACAGATACTCTAACTGTAATATAAAGCGCAAATAACTGACATAGATTATTTATATCCACAGTTTATAGTGAGCTGTGTTTTTTACATTTAAGCTTGGAGAAAGTTCTTCGGTCGAACAGTGAGCTCCAACAGCAATATAAATCTGAAAGAAACAAATGCAAACAGTTGGAGGATAAACATCATATTGAAAGAAAGGAAAAGGAAGACGTTCTTCACAGGTATCATTATATTGGTAATGTGTTAGGTGTTGGAGATTGCGTATATGGTATCATCAGCTCATATTCAATGTTTGTTGTTTAAGACGATCTTTGAATTTATTGATTTTAGTTTCTTGACAAGTGATCTCAAATATTTCGAAAATCAAGATATTTCTTTTACGTCATTTTTAAGCAACCCGAAGCGGGAAGAATAAAGTCGTCGCTTTGTATATGTACGTCCGTCCCGCATTCGTTATTGGGCTCTTTCTTAGCACCTACTCGTGCGCATATTTTTGCGTGTTCCTGTTTGAATATTACTTCTCTAAATCATCCGTTTGTCTCAGCATGGTTATGACTTACCTCCCTTTATTTCTGTTCACTCTACACTATTTCTTAGCACTACCTGACTGGAGTTCGACATAATTACATTAGAAACTTTACCACTTAAAGAAGATTGGCATATTATTAGAATGTTCCAGTATGATTTTGAATTACCTTACCCCCTTATTATGCTCCCTAGAAAAGCGAGCTTATAGTCGCCGCTTTTTCCGTGCATGTGCGTCCGTCCAATTCTTTTCCCGCTATTCTCAGCAACTACTGGCGGGAATTGAACGAATCCTAATTTTCCGAATATAATCAAGACATCTGAATTGCCTCCACTTTACAAATACAACTATCACTTCGGGGAGCATACATAGGTTCCACCGATACTCTTGTTAACGCTTAAATTAAAAAGTGAGCCATTTAATTCATGAAGTTTCTGTTTATCTCGACAGTCCTTACTTGATCTTTACAATCGAGTACTAGCTGCTTGACTCAACTTGACTAATCAAAACTAGATTTTCGCTTCTATGATATGCTGTAAACTTAAAGAGGGGAAAACTGCTTGAAAACCTCCCATTTGCATTCCAGCTCTCAAAGAAAAGAAGAGGAAACCCAAGAAAAGTAAGCGGTCTTAACACAATTACAATTTAGTACAGCGATGTAGATGATTTAAAATACAATGTAGTATTATACCATAACATATATCTGTTACTTCAATATTATCCTGTCTATGTTAATTAACGGGTTTTCTACTAAACATTGATTTGACTGACATCTAAAGAACTTTCAGTCGTATTTATTGATTATGCTTATTGAAAAGGTCTTTCAAACAGATATGAAAAACCGAAGGCATACATTTAATTGGCTTCATGGTACAAACCATTTTGTGCTTAAATGAATAATGATATAGATCTTCAAGCAAACTTGTATACGTCTTTAAATCAGCATATAGGTTTATATTTACTAAAACGAAAATAATGACTGTGTTATCCATTTACCTGTTCTGTTTGCAAAGGCTTTTCTGAAGGCTACGTTTATCATGACATGGACGCCATTGCGCGTTTAATGAAAAATATATACGTATTAAAACACTCGATATATATATATTAAAACGCTCGACCTCAGAATTAATGAAATATACAGACCAACTACTTGACTCCACATCATTTACATATATGGGGGTAAGGATGAACTTAACATTCAGAGCATATTTGTATCTGTATGTTTAAAGTTTGAATAGTGTTATACTATAAGCTTCAGCAGCAGTTTGAATCCGAAAACGAAATAAGCCAATAGTTGGAGAATAAGTGTCATAAAGAAAAGAAGTAGACATTCTAAGGTATCACTGTGGTAGTTGTTTTGTGTGTGAGCAGTTACATTCATGTTCAATACTTCAGATGGACAGATTTAAAAAATATTTTCAGGAATATGTTAAATGCCTCTTGTTCAAATTTGGAGTATGTCTCTAATTTATTTCAGCCAGTGATGGCAACCATGAATAACTATTTTGCCTCTGGCAAATATAATTCGTAATTTAATATATGGGGGAATAGAACGAAAGAGGATTTTCTTAAAGTCTCAGGATCTTTGACTTTACTGATATAGTAAAATAAATTTACAGGCAGGATAAAGATAGAACCATATTCACTTTAAAACAATGCTGACATACTAATTTCTTTCGTATTCAAGTAGTTTTTCCACGACAATTAGTTGCCAGAAAGTTTTCCCTTTTGTTGCATTGAATAACATGCTGCGCTATATTTGTAACATGTACATTGTACATCGATTTAAAGAACAAAGTTAGGAATGTTTTTGGTACAAATAAAATTCATTTCCGCCGCAAAGACATCTTCCGTGTTAAAATAAGAGTTGCTTGTAATCGTGGTCCTGGGACTTTAAAATTTGAACAGTACAGAAAAAACATCTGAGTAACTCAATTAACATAATAAAAATGAATTATATTCGCTAAACAACGGAGAAGATGACAGGAATGTTATTGTAAGGGAGCAAACAATCATGGAAATATTTTTGGAAAATATGCATGAAACCTAATTTGCATTTCAGGTTCTTTGAGATAAAAGCAAAAGAAATTGAAGAAAAGTAAGTAGCCTTTAATGTTTGCAATATAGAAATGCACAAAGGTTTTTTGTATGACAAGTGGGTTTTACTTTTGTATTGACTTTATACTTGTCATTTTCCATTATGTGTTACGTTTGACTCGGTGTAGAAAACTCACGCAGGTTTGATGTTACTGGAAAAAGTAAGGTCTTAAACCGAGAAGTGAAAGAAGAAAAGACAGCGAAGTAAAGTTACAAAATTACTTGACCTCAGGTAACATGGCAGCTCATTCTATCACTTAAGTAAAATTCGTAGTAATCTATTTTACAATGCCAGATAAACACAAACAGGTTGCCATGTTTTTCATAGCGCACAAAAAGTCATTTTCGTCTTTGTATTTTAGGTTGGAGAACGCTCGTCGATTAAACATTGAGCTTCAGCAACGATGTGAGTCTGAAGTGGAAAGATGTAAACAATTTCAGGACAAATTTCAGAAAGAAAAAAAAGAGAAAGAAAATATTCTTCACAGGTAATGTATAACAGAATTGTTTGTGGAATGGTATATGTAACATGTATATTCAATTTTATCTGTTATGAAACTGCTCTGAAAGAACGTGCAAAGTATTTTGAATTCAATTTAGGCAAAGGACTAAATGTAAACTATAAGGACAGAAACTACTTACTTGTGAGTGTTTCTCAGTGTGTCTCTCACATAATTCAACCAGTGACGACAAACATGTATAAAATAATACACAAGCCAATAGAAACTGAATGTTTTCAGAGTAGGATAACTAAGTTAACTCACTTTGGCTGTTACAGTATTAAAATGAATTAAGATTTCTATAACAGAGTTTAAATGGTTGAGATAGTTGAGACACTGTAATTTTAAGAGTTTTGGGAGAATGTACATGAAACCCTCATCTGCATTCAAGCTTTGAAATCAAACAGATAGAATTACAATAAAGGTAAGTAACTTTTGATATATTTTAGTATGACATCTTACTATCTTTTGTATTAAGCGCAGCTTTTGCCATTGTCCAATATGTCATACATTCAACTCGGATCAGAAGAAACAAGTATGTTTTATAATGTTACCGGAATCAATGTAAGGTCTTAAACCAAAATAAAACGATAAACAGCATGAAATAAAGTTACAATTTTACTTGACCGCATGTTATATATGTATTACTCGCGTAAAATATTTAATTATTCTTTTGAAAATGCAAGAACAACATAAACATTTTGTAATATTTTTCAGAGCGCTTCAATTTTTTTTTCACCCACATGTTAAGAAGCTTATAGATACCTGTCGCAGAGAAAATGCTTTGAACATTATTTTAAGTGTCAAATTACTTAAGGCGAAGCCTCAATGTGAACTAGAAGGATGGACAATTACGCGGCGTCTGTCGTTTACATTTAAGGTGTATACACTCTAGATTGAACATTTTGTATAAAGATTAAATCCCCTTTATTACAGGCAGATAAGAAGAGCATCTCTATAGTTATGTCCTGATTTAACAAAACTGCTGAGTTTCAATTTATTTCTACCAGTGACGACAGAAATGTCATTTACTTCCTGCAAATTGTTTAAGTGATTTTAATACACGAGTCAATAGATGTTAAACTCACTTTGATTATGTGAAAGTAAATTAAAATTTCAATAGCACTAGTGTCATACATGTAAATTTAAGCGAGCTAAAATCAATAAAACAATTAGGATAATAAACTTATTACACTCATTTGCATCCCAGCTTTGAAATAAAAGACAGAGAAATGCAAAGGATGTAATAACAGTACGCTGTCCCCTTTTGTCATTTTTAACCAGGTTTTCCGAAGGAAAAATCCTGGTTATTAGATTGGGGTATGTCGGCGGGCGGGCGGGCGTAAACAATTTCTTCTGTGCGCAACTCCTCCTACATTTCTCAACGGATTTCAACCAAACTTTCACAGAATTATTGTCACCAAGTGCCCTGGCGCATATTGTCGGGGTTTTGTGATTTGATCATTTTTGACAGAATTATGGGCCTTTGTTTTTTTCCACATAATGTAATATATATAGAGAAATACTCTTCTGTGTGCAACTCCAACATTTCTCAAGGGATTTCAACCAAACTTTCACAGAACTATAATTGTTAACTAAAGAATATTGAATATATAATGTTCTGCCCCTGGTCGTCCGTCCGTCCGTCCGTTAGCAATTTTGTGTCTCCTTATTTAAGTATATATAAAAGGGAGAATACTCTGTTATTATAAAAGGGAGAATACTCTGTTATTACTGTCTATTTTTAGAATAGATTACCAGTCCTGTATACTTTGGAGTATTCTGTTACAGTAAGATGACAAAATTTCTCATGAGACCAGCGGTTCAAACCCCACACAGAGCAAGTTTTTTTTTTTTTTTCTTTCTTTTTTTTTTTTCTTTCTTTTTTCTTTTAAATAATTTTTGCCTGAATTATGGCCCTTTGCTTTTTTGCCACATATGTTATATATAGAAGAATACATTTGCGCTCGGCCAGCAGACTGGAAAATGAAAACCTGGTTTTGTGACAATTTCCTGTCACTTGTTCATTATGCTATACGCTTGGCACAGTTTAAAACAACATACATGTTTGATAATAATACCGAAAAAAGTAAGGTTATTAAACAAGGAAGTGAAAACACAGAGAACAGAAAACGAAGTAAAATTTCAATTATTCTTGGCCGCTTTATATGTCATCTTAGACGATTATTCAAGTAAAATCCGTTGTCATTTGTTTTCAAAATGCAAGAAAAATACAAGCATACTGTAAAGTTTTTTTCATAGCGCCTACTTCTCACTCCTTACCCACAATTGAAGAAGATTATTGTTACCTAACACACAGAGAAAGTAATATTTTCTTCTTTTTCTTTTCAGTTCGGAGAAAACTCTTCGGTCAAACAATGAGCTTCAGTGGCAATATCAGTCTGAAGTGGAAAAACGTAAACAACTGGAGGAGAAATATGATAATGAAAAAGAAAATGCTCGCCGAAGGTAATGCAGCGCAACTGTTTAATTTTTTAAGATGTAAGAAAAACTAAAAAGGTTTATAATACATATATTTTTCAGAGTACTTACTTCTCATTCTTTACCCACATTTGAAGATGCTTACAGTTTCCTCAAGCACAAAGAAAGCCGTATTTTCTTCCTTTTATTTTAAGTATGGAAGCAATTCGTCTGTCAAACAATGAGCTTCAGCACCGATATGAGTCTGAAAAGGAAAACCGAAAACAATCCGAGGACAAATATCATAAAGAAAGACAAAAAAAAGAAAATGTTCTTCGAAGGTAATGTAGCGGAAGTGATTGTGGAGTGGTAAGAGATATAATGTAACTATAGACTGTTGGAACATTTTAATAATACTGACTAGAAGAATATCTGTCGGCTGCTAAACTAGCTATGGCTGTATGAAAATGAATGGGTTTGTATTACACAATATAAATAATGAGATAGTGTCAAATTGATTGAAGGGGGGATAACTTGAAGACTTAGAAATATTCATGAATTTCTCATTAATTTTGCATTCCAGCTTTGAAATGAGAGAAAAAGAAATACAAAAGAAATAAGTAGCTTTTAGTATATTTAATATAGAAATTTACCAAGTTTTTTGTATGATATCTAAATTAACTTTTGTATTAGGAGTATGCTCGCTACGTCCTACTTTGTCATTTGTCACACCGTTAGACTTCTGACTAAAAAGCATTCATGTTTAATAATGATACTAGAAAAAGAAGTGAAAAGTAAAGAAAAGAAAACGAACTAAAGCTACAATTTTACTTACGCGCACCTTACATGTAATTTGTATCAATTACTCAAGTAAATTCAAGTAAGGTAAGTAGTTTATTTAAAACGCAAGAAAATCAAAAACAGATTGTCATGTTTTTCAGAGCGCTTCCTTCTCATTCTTGACCAACATTTGAAAACGTTTATAGTTTCCTGTCGAATAAAGAAAGTCATATTTTCTTCTTTTGCATTTAAGCATGGAGACACTTCTTCGGTCAAACAATGAGCTTCAGCAACGATATGAGTCTGAAGTAGAAAAGTGCCGACAAATTCAGGACAAATTTGATAAAGAAAGTAAAGAAAAAGAAAATATTATTCGAAGGTAATGCATAGCGAAAGTATTTGTGGAGTGGTAGATGTTACATGTCTTGACAATTTTACCTGTCATGCAAATGCTCTGCAAAAGCGTATTAGATATTTTTAATTCACATGAGGAAAAAAGTTGAATTACCCGGCGACTATCGTCCGTTTGCATATAAGATGTCTACGCTTTAGAAGGCACACTCATAGTCAAACTTCCTGATAAGGGACTTGATCGGGCTAGTATTTCTAAGTGCTGATGATCAACAGAACTAGAAATAATGTTTTTTTTAGTTTGTTTATACTCTGGAAACCTCATCATTGAGCAATCACAAGAAATTTTGATGGGATGTGTATGTCTAAACGAAGGAGATCTACTTTTATTAGCGGCTTAATTAAACCAGATATTGGACGTAACCGTAGAACAATTATATAATTATAATAGTATGTATAATATATTTAAACTAGAAATTAACAGTTTACTTTTGCTATACTCACTAAGTCCCGCTTTGCCATTTTCCACTATCTTATACGTTAAACTCGGTTTACAAAAAATCAAGCATGTAAAAATGTTACCCGAAAAAAGAAAGAACTAAAGTTACAATTTTACTTGACTGAAGAAGATTAAATGCAACCTGATTGGATTACTCAAGCGAAATCCGAATTACATTTGTACTTTATTTTGAAATGCACGGAAAACAAAAACAGATTGTTGCGGTTTTCAGATCGCTTCCTTCTCATTCTTGACACAAGTTTAAAGAAGCTTTTAGTTTCCTTACACAGACATAAAGTCATGATTTCTTATTTAGCATCTAAATTTGGAGAAAGTTCTTCTGTCAAACAATGGACGATAGTGATATCAGTCTGAAGGGAAAAGTGCAAAAAATTGAAGGGCAAATATAATAAAGAAAACACCGACATGGCCAACGTTTTTCGAGGATTATACAGCGGAATTGTTTGTTGCATGTTTACACCATTTCTTCTGTCATGAAAATGTTCTGAAAACGAATTCACATGAGGAAAAAGTTTAATGTAAACTTTAAGGACATACAAGTACTAGGTGTCTGGCGTCTGTTTGCATTTGTGATGTTTACACTGTACAATTAACATTCTTAATCAAACTTTCTGTCTTGATTGTTGGCTTGATCAGACTGGTATCTTTAGAGTTATTGCACCTGACTAAATGAAAATATGCTAACGTCTTCAGTGATGATAAACGAAACTAGCGACAATGTCCATAGTCACAACTTCTTGGTTGAGATCGCAGAAAAAGTGGTTTGTTTGAGTTTGTTTACACTCATTTCGCAGCCAAACATGCAGCTTAGATGGAATGTGAATATGTAGAAGATCTTCATCAAAATTTATTATAGGGTTAATTGGACCAGAAAATGGGTTATGTCGTGGAAACCCTACTCAGTCTGAGTTTGTTTACACTCTGACAGTCCGTTTGTAATCGTTATCAAATCTTGATGGAATAAGTTAAAGTGAAACTTTGTTCACAGAATTTATTATTCTTTCTCAGAAACTAGACCGTGCCATGATTTAGGGCAAAGTGATAATATAGGACTTAAACTTAGTTGGTGACGACACTTATTTAGTAAGAAGAGTCTGTGTCTGAAAATTAACAATGTTTTATTATACGAAATACATTAAGTTGCGTTGAAACAGCTGCCATTATAATAAGGGAAGCTAGTATTATTTATAGAAATATATGAGAAAGAGAAAATAAGCATAAAAAACGCCCATTTGCATTCCAGCTTTCAAATAAAAGAAAAAGAAAACCAAGAAAAGTAAGTATCTTTAAAACATTTATTATAGATATATAGACTATAAGAACATATAATGTCATTATAAAACTATAGGTTATGTCTATGACCTGATGCTTTCATGTTACCCTTGCTGTTTTACGATGCTATTTTTGTCAAAACTACACGCAAACGGAATAACAATTAGATGTTTGAAGTGCAACCTTTGTTGTTTTAGGATACGTTGAAATGTGTTGTAAATATGTAGAGATTAAATCCTTATAATAGAGCAGGAAATCTTCAAAAAGTGGCTTCGTTAAAAAGTAACTAGGCCACAAAAATGAACAAAATGAGTCATATATCAAAATGTTCTGGGGACTCTAAAGTCTATCGGACCGCCGGCATAAAATGCAAATTTTTGGTGCGGGCCAAGAATATGTATATATGTCATTATTAGTATAAAAATTACTTGCTATACCCTATATCTTTTGATAATTTGAGAACATTATGTGGTAATATGGTGATTTTGGTCAATTTGACCTTTTGACCTTTAATATGACCTAGATAATGACCTTAAGCCATACTCAAAATATCATATTTCTTTTGCATATTCATACTGCAAATGGTTTTTGTGCTTCTTTTGCAGATCTTATTTATCGATTGTTTTTATACATGCACTATGAAAAGAGCATGCTACAGCTGAAAAGGGCCGCCAATTGGGACGCCGTATTATATATCTCCATGGCAACCGATTTTATTTGCACACAATGGTTGGTGCGTTAAGGCACATGTATATATGTCCTTGTTTGTATAAAACATGATCTGCTAAACCCCAGTTATTTTGATGATATGAGGAAATTATGTGGTAATATTGTGACTTTTTGGTCAATTTGACCTTTTGACCTTGAATTTGACCCTAATAATGACCTTGTATGAAACTCCAAATATCATTTTTATTTAGCACATTTATATGGCTAATGTATTTGTGTGCTTCTTTTGCAGCTTCCTTTTAAGTAATTATTTAATAGTCAGATCTTTAAAAAAGCAATGTAAATCGAAAAACGGCGGCCATGTTGGACGCCTTCTTGGATTTTTCGGCCCGCACCAAAAATTTGCTTTTTGTGCCGGACATTCTGATATATGACTCATTTTGTTCATTTTTGTGGCCCAGTGTTATCCTGAATATGGTGTTTTTGCGCAGTTGGACCATTTTCGTACTGGATAGCATTTACCTTAAAGACTCTTAGGGTTCAGTGATTCTGAATATTTCGTAAACAGTTAACAATGCCATTGTCCAAGCCATAACCTTAGAATGTTGTTACCGCTGTTTTATTTCCTTTGTATCGGTACTTAAAATATTTCTTGACATCTGTGGAAATTCAAAATTTGAAAGTTAGATAGACAGAATAATATGTGAAACGGGGTAAAAAATCATGTCAGGTGTTTAAAATCATTTAGACCGGCATAGCCAAGTGCTGGTTGGTTATTAAATTACGTTGCAGCATTCCAGCTTTACTCAAAAGTTTTAAAAAGTGTGTTTGAACAAAGGCATGTAAAACTCGACTTAGAATTCATCAAGACACTTATTCTGATAAGGTTTTACGAAGATCCAATGTAAAATGCAGCATCTATTGCATGCACAATGTTTTTCTATGATTTGACGTGGTGACCTAGTTTTGAGCTCATATGAAATATTTTTATGCCCCTCTTCGAAGAAGCGGGGATATGTTGCTTTGCACATGTCGGTTGGTTGACCCGCCGGTCCGTCGGTAGAGAATGGTTTCCGGACAATAACAAGAACGTTTTGGCATACAATCCTCAAACTAGGTGAGTAGGTTAGTCATCACGAGTAGAGGACTCCTATTGATTTTTAGGTCAGTATGTCAAAGGTCAAGGTCACAGTGGCCCGGAATTAGTCGGTAGGTTCAGAACGGTTTCTGGACGATAATTCTAGAACGCGTTGGCCTAGAATCTTGAAACTTGGTGTGAAGATTGGTCATGACCAGCAGATGAGCCCTGTTGATTTTGAGGTCAAAGGTCAAGGTCACAGTGAACGGGAATAGCAAAATGGTTTCCGGACGATAACTCCAGAACGTGTAGGCCTAGCATCTTGAAATTCGGTGTCGAGGTTGGTCATGACCAGCAGATAACCCTAAATATTTTGAGGTTAGAAGGTCAAAGTTCAAGGCCACCGGGACATTTTTTTTTCATGCCACGTGTATCGCTTGTTCAACAGTACTGATTGCATCAAAGGGGGCATACATGTTTTACAAACAGCTCTTGTCAAACTTGACATAAATGTTATAAAAGCACTCATTCTGACAAAGTGTCGAGAAGATCCGATGAAAATGTTGCATAGAAAAGGTTTTTCTATGATTTGAACTTGTGAAATAGTTCATGTTCTTTTTAAGCTTGCAGAGAAACGATGAACTTCAGCAGCGTTACGAAGCCGAAAGAAACCAACGTGAACATTTTAAACAAAGTTACAAAGAAGAACAAGCTGCAAAAGACGACGCACTTCGAAGGTAATTGTTATTAAGATGACAAAAGAGAAGATTTAATCTTGCCTTCTTTGTTGTAAAAAAAATACGTGTACAGATCCGAGTAAACAACAATAAAAATAATAATGCGTATGAAAAGAAATATTTGTATTTACAGGCATTGTATGTTGTTGTTTTTATCTCAATGGAATGGTGTAATCATCTACAAATGTATTAGTTTAAAATACACACGTTAGTCTCATCTCATGATATTCAAAGATATATTAAATTGCAAATAAGGAAACTAGCATGAGCAGAAGTAAATAGTAAAAATGAGTATTTGCGTTGAAATCTGTACAAAAGTTAGTGTTCAGATAAATAATATCTTTAAACGTCATCAATTGTTTACTATTTTGTTCAATAGATTGAGTTCAATGGCTTCTAGCAAATTGCGCGATAACAACCCAAATATTACTGATCTCAGTGATCAAAACAGACCTACAAAAATTGCCGAGAAGATGTCGGAACTCTATGACAACCAGTGGACGGATGCATTTGACGCCCTTGAGGGACATGTAAATGAAGAGAGACAGATAATTCAGATATTGCTAGATACATTAATGGTAAGCATGCACGTAGTATTTTACATTTTATGTCATTGAATAAATCTTATTTCGGTTTCATGTCTCCCCCTTTCTAGGGGACGTATTGTTCTCCCCTTTACCGTCTATCTGTCCGTCTGTTGGTACGCCTGCCAACTTTGTGTTGTTTGCTCTTCGTCTCGAAAATGTCATGTTCTTATGACGTCTTATTCTGCATAATACAATTTGGGGTCATAAAGTCACAGAGAAATTTCTCAGAGGCATGAAGTGGAAACAATTGGTATCATACTTTTAGGGAATCATCAGTACGAAAGTTTAGTTGTACATACATTGTCAAAGTACAAGGTCACAGCAGTATGAAAAAATCGAAAAATATGTCCGCTCTCCATCTTCAAAACCCCATGAGACTTTTTGGGAAAAATCAGATTTAAGTCTAGTTGTGTGTACAACCAATTGGGATCATATCTTTTATTTAAAATTTATGGTCATAGTGAAACATCAGAATGAAGTCTAGTTGTGCATATTACAATTTGGGATCATATATTTGAAGGTAAAAAAACAGGGGCCTCAAACTTGAAGATCTGTCCTCTCCTCAGTCCTCAACCCCTTGTTGGATTTTCATCAAACTTTCCGGGAAGCATCAGTGTGAAATCTAATTGTGCTAATAACACTTTTGAGTCAAATTGTCAAAAGTCACATGGGCTTGAAAGTTAAAACTCTTGTCCGTTCTTAATCTTGTAAGCCCCTTGTTGCATTTTCATTAAATTTTATATAAATCATTAGTAAGAAGCTAGTTATACATACTTTGGGGTCATTTGATTAAAGGTGAAGGTCAAGTGGGTCTGAAAGTTAAAATTCCTGCCCGCTATTCATCTCGTAAACCCCAAGTTGGATTTTTATTATACTTTAGGAAACGCATTAGTATAAAGTTTAGTTGTTTATGGCCGTTAGAACATCCCTATTGGTTATATGTCAAGGGTCAATTCCTCAAGAACCTTAATGAAAAAACAGGTTCCTATTAATAATTGAAGAACCTTTGATCGTTGGATGATACAACTTGCTAGGGTTAAAGTTGATAATGTATAAATGATCTTTATTAAGATTCCGGTCAGTGGGACAATGGTCAAGGTTGCTTTGGGATGTAGTCTTAGCGGGCGTAGAGAAAACTGCTTTCTAGATGATATTCATATAACAAGTGCACAAGTCTAACCCTTACATAGTGTAAATAGTTTTAGAGTGAAAGTAGTCTTGACACACATAAAAGAAAAAAAAGTTTTATTTTAATTCACTCTCAGTTTGTGTTTGTCCACATGCGCTTAATCTGTCATTTTACCACCACGTATATTCCATTATGAAACATTTGCAAGAATAGCCAAATTTACAACATGTTGATTTTATCATGTACGTATGTAGTGTATATGGGTGCATAGCTTATAACAATACACTTTAAGGTTTTTCAGTTTTACTTTACTTTTACTATTTATGGAACATTTTATTCTTCGGGATATTAAGCAAGTAAAACACTATTGTTCTGTATGTTTTGATATGGCTCACTTTATATATTTTAGTATTTGTAATTTTTTAGAAATAAACCGTGTACATGAATTGTGTTTGTAGCAATACTTTCCAAGTTAACTGGGCTATGTTTAAAACAGAATAAACATTTATCAGTTACATTTACAGTTGAAAATGCATTTGCCTATGAAGATAGGAAAAGAAACATGTATAATGTTTGACATTTTAGTTCTGCTAAGACTGTGTGCTTAGAAAATAATGGTGTTGTATTTTGCGTTATATTACATAAACTATTACGAATACATTGTACATTTAAAAATGATGAATATGAATCGCAATATGCATTCGTTTCTTTTCCCATTTTCTTTTCCCACAGTATATAGTGTCACTATACTATTCAATAACGTACATTTAAAACACTGTAGTTATGCTGAACACTTAAAACGATCTCACTGTGCTTTTTGGTGAACTATACTCAAAGGCAAAAGAAACGCAACTGTCTTTCTTTTTTCTATTATGTCATATAATTTCATGAAAACGTGTACGTACTTACATTTTATTCTCTTGCAGCCTACATAAAATAACTATGAATTAATTAATTCAAACAAAAACTGTAGTGTAGGGGAAAAGCGTCGGACTCTTTGAAACCGGAGTTCATGTGTTCGAATATTGACAGCTGCTTTTGATAGTATAGTAACCTCTACATTTCCTTCTTAATTGCAAATACTGTCAGAACTCAAGGAAGCAATCATTGAAAGTAGTAAATATAAGTTACAAGTTTGTGTTCTAAAATCATTGTGAAATAGTTAAAAATACAAAATTCAAACTTAACTAAATACTGTACTGTAATTGTCAAATTTTTATTTTATCAGAAGAAGCAGAAAATATTCACCAAACATCTTTTTCAATTTCTGTACATTGTTGCTGATCCTTCAACATTTAAATCTTCCGAACAATAACAGGGGAACATTCCAAGTCATTATATTGACCATTTGGGACTTAGGTTAGTGACTGTTAGCACATTTTGTTACCAATATTGTCGGTAAACTGCTCAAGGATTTAGTGACAGCAATGTAAGATTGAATTCTACCAAGCACCTGTTGCTATTCTGCTGGACCATCCGCCTTGTCATTAAATGCCGTATTATTTATCCCCCCCGCCGAAGGCGAAGGGGATATAAGAAATGGTATCCGTCCGTGCGTGCGTCCGTCCGTGCGTCCGTCCCAATTTTGTCCGGAGCATAACTCCAAAAGTACTTGAGGGATTTTCTTCAAACTTCATACACTGACAGAGCACAATGGGAGGAAGTGCAGTGTGTAAGAATAATAACTCTACCTTGCCTACTTTTAGAGTTATTCCCCTTTATCAGATTTACTTGAAAAACTTTGTCCGGAGCATAACTCCAAAAGTACTTGAGGGATTTTCTTCAAACTTAATACACTGACATAGCACATTGGTAGAAAGTGCAGTGTGTAAGAACAATAAATCTACCTTGCCTACTTTTAGAGTTATTTCCCTTTATCAGATTTACTTTAAAAGTTTTGTCCAGAGCATAACTCCAAAAGTACTTGAGGGATTTACTTCAAACTTAATACACTGATATAGCACATTGGTAGAAAGTGCAGTGTGCAAGAACAATAACTCTACCTTGCCTACTTTTAGAGTTATTCCCCTTTATCAGATTTACTTGTCCGAAGCATAACTCCAAAGTACTTGAGGGATTTTCTTCAAACTTAATACACTGACATAGCATATTGGTAGGAAGTGCAGTGTGTAAGAATAATAACTCTGCCTTGCCTACTTTTAGAGTTGATCCCCTTTATCAGATTTACTTTAAAAGTTTTGTCCAGAGCATAACTCCAAAAGTACTTGAGGGATTTTCTTCAAACTTTATACACTGACATAGCACATTGGTAGGAAGTGCAGTGTGTAAGAACAATAACTCTACCTTGCCTACTTTTAGAGTTATTCCCCTTTATCAGATTTACTTGAAAAAACAAATTCTGGAGCATAACTCCAAAAGTACTTGAGGGATTTTCTTCAAACTTAATACACTGACATAGCACATTGGTAGGAAGTGCAGTGTGCAAAAACAATAACTCTACCTTGCCTACTTTTAGTCAAATAGAAAAATATCATACCTTTACTGATAATGAACATTAATATAATTTTATTGTATATAATTATCAATTTATAATATAACCTTCTCTTCATTGCCTTATTCTTTTTCCACTTGCTTGAAAACTGTACTCAGCATGACCATAACTATACGGCTTTTTAAGGATTTCCTCTCACCAAGTAAAATGTACGAAAGTACAACCTTTAGGTAACTTCTTCCCGGCGGGGGGTTAACCATGTGTAACATGGCTCTTGTTCTTCAGGATGTGTACCGCGAATGTAGCAGACTAGCAAGTGAGAATTTCTTTGAACGAGTTCAGAGAAGCATTGAAACTCCAGTTGAGGTAAAGTTAAAAATTGCACTTCTAACTAGGGGAAGTACTTGTGTTGTTCAGCTAACGTTTTAACATGATTCTGTCCTCTGGCTGCATCTGGCCCATTGTGTACTCAGTAACTATCTAAACGTTCACATTATGTAATCACTTAAATATTATAACATTTAATTCTGCTATTTTCTGTCTTTAAGATCCTATCTTTTATATACAGGCGTTACAAGTGTAAGCTACTTCATATATTTTATTCATATTTAGTGTTCTGTCTGTACATGACAATGATGTATGGCGTCATTTATCAAAGCATTTAATTAACCACAAGCGAAAGCGATAGGCAATTGATATTAATACTTTCCGGTACTGCAGGAAATGGTTTGGCCAAGATAGCTAGTTATTGTGTCCAGATCTGTTAGTTTGGAAGATAATTGTTTTATAAACTTGTTTATATATGAAAGTCAACATTACTCTTGGACGTGTGAAAAGTGTCAAATGTAAAATAGAGATAGACTGACATGATTCTATTTATAGGGGAAGAAAATGGCCACCTCTCATGTCGTACTACCAGACCAGCTAAAGCAGCAAGTAAAAGAATTTCGGAAAGCTCGTGCTCCTGCTGTTGTCAAGGAAATTAAGGAGGTAGTTTGGGAAATATAGATCTCTGTCTAACATATATGTAAATTACAATCATTATTGTGATAAGCACCCCTTTACTAATATTTTAGACTTTTGTTGTTGATATTTTGTGTTGCCGTTTTTTTGGAACTCTGTGTACTCTAGATAACCCTGTTTCTCTTAAGAATTGACATCTAATTAAGTCAGTTAAACACGTTTCATGTTTAATTTATCTTAATAGATTTCCATTTATATACACTAATGTTACGGCATTTAAGATATGTAATTGTTTCGGACATCACAAGATATAATGTCATTTCTTTAACAGTAAGCTTTTTTCTTTTCCTCAAATATCCTTCTAAAAAGAGTATTTCCCAAGTTTCATCAAACTATAAAATATTAAATATCTCACAGGTTGTGAAAAACAGAATCAAAGTAGCAAACCAAGAGTTGGGTGAAATTCAGGCGTACATATCAAGCTGTATTGAGATAGGATGGCTTGCTGCTGTTCAAGATCCCCCACTTGTTCTCAAGGCACAAGCCTCAGCCGCGTTTGATACCAACGCTTTCAAGGATTATACACGCCGTGGTAAATATACAGAGTTTGTCGTTTGGCCAACGCTATATCTTCACGATGGAGGTGCTCAACTGGCAAAAGGCGTTGCACAGGGTTGTGATCATGTGCAAGCCTCCAACACTTAAGAAGTAAGAAGAACGTCAAATAGGCTTATTCAAATGAATCATATATGCAGACAAAAGTCGACAATAATATCTCCCAAATGATCGAAATAATCGTCAATACTGCACAATTACAACACCCCTGGATGAACAAATTTAAAACACATCATTCTGGGCAAAACGTTTATATCCTAAGAATGGCTGAACAGACAAACATATATCAAAAGTGGAAGAATTATGCAGTCCGGATCACAAGGATACATGTATTCTGGTCAGACTGTCAATGACTTA
Source organism: Saxidomus purpurata (assembly GCA_022818135.1). Lineage (NCBI taxonomy): Eukaryota > Metazoa > Mollusca > Bivalvia > Venerida > Veneridae > Saxidomus > Saxidomus purpurata. Next base: position 41,640,264 of record JAFMSR010000008.1, on the reverse strand, counting down.
CAGACTGTGAAATATTTAAACTCAAGCTTGTAAATGTTATATTTAGCTCAGATAACCACTTTTAATGTTCATTTCACTGTAGGAGAAACAATGCATTCTAAAAGGCATTGTACATGTATTTCGTCGTTTCGTTTGTTTTACAAGTAATGTTGTGAAAATCTTAGTTAGCGCTGTTTTAAATTTACTTTAAAATGTAAAGTTTAAAATGTATTTATGTACGGAAATAATTAGTTGCTAATGAAAGTCATACAATGGATATTGGTTGAAACTTTCAAATTTAATTATACAGCTCAATAATAAACGAATTGCACTTCGGGCTATTATATAGAGCCGTTACTGTTGTCGGGATTGGTTTTATTTCTATTAACAGAAGTTATAAATACTATGACACTTGATATTTACGGGCACATAGGAGTATATATCTAGTAGGTTATTTCAAGTTAAGTGTGAGAGTTATTACTACAGTTGTATACTAACGACTGGATGGCTCGGGCTTATTGCATTCTGGTAACATCAAGAAGAGGCATAAAACGTACGGATGTTCGTTTAATTTAAATTAAAAGACTGAGTTCTCAGTAACTTGATCGTACGATTGCAACATGTAGCAGCATTGAGTAAATAACTAATACATAGCTCCCACACGAACTGAAACCGACATATATGAAAACTTAATGATAAAAAATGCACTTGACAATTAGTCTTGTTTAATGCTTGATTGTAACATATATAATGATTGTCGTGGGATATACCGTTTTTATGTCTAGAAGTGAAAATAGTATTTGAAAGGACCACTTTTATGTATCTGGATATTGGGATTTTGGTCAAGAAAATGTTACGTATGTGTGTTCAATTAAAGAGAGCCTCGGAATTGGTGGTTATAGTGTTCGTTCGCAACTTCTACTGATATACTATCTGCTAAATTGATACAAACTGTTTCACTGTAGTTTTATACTTTTAAAAGACAGTCTCATACAATAAGTAGTGTAATTCAGTTCTCTAGTCCTTGCTTACTTTGTACTGGTATATTTATTAGTTAAAACCTGCTAACCAGTAACCCGATCTTCACCTGCTATCATCTTCATTCTGTCCAAATTTCTGGTCACTGTGTCAAACATAAATGTATACCAAACGTCACCTTATTTTTCCAGAATCCCGTCAGTCGCTTTTTTGAGTTTTTGAAATTTTGGTACAGTTGTACTCGTCTCATCAAGCTCTTTATGATGACAGAGCCTGTTTTGTTATGAAACTAATATAACTCAGTTAAAAGCTAATTCCATAAACCCATAAGTCACTGATCTTCGTTGGAATTTCAAACATCAAAATCGATTTTCTCAAAAACTTAAAAAATTTACTTACGGGTTTCTGGAAAAAAGGTGACGCAAAGCCAATACATGTTGCATTAGTTAGTAATCTTCAAGCCATATGACATATATACGTATACATTTGGTTAACATAACATTTATTTGTTTAGCTGTATGTGTTGATTACTTATAACAATTTTGAAAATCAGGATTAATATGTGGCAATGTAATTGCAAATTTATTTTACGGTAACATATGTGTTTTATTCCTCAAACTGTGATAGAAATGGTTATGCTATAATGTATCTTATAACTATACATATACTATACATATACGTTAGTTAGTTAATTATAATTATCAATTGTGTTATTTGGTTGTCTGTCTTATATGAAGTGATTTATATTCATTTACACCCGAGCGTCAACAACTCAGTTGTGATGCAATTTATAGTTATTCAGTGGTGCTTAAGTCAAAACCATTCTGTTCAAACAGTTTAAAAATATTTATTCCATTGGCTTTCCAGGCTTGATTGTCCTGACATTAGTGTTGTAATTAAGATTAATAATTTAAATAAAGCTTTTGTGAAATCCAAATTGTGTTACAGTTTTTGTTAAGGAGAAGATGAAGTGTTACATGTAAGCTTATCGTTCTAGCCGTCAGTTCTTAACACTGTCAAACAACTACATAACAATATCAAGCCGAATTGCTAAACGTAATGAGAAAAAGTATAATATGTTTTGAAAGAAATCTCTTGATGACTCTCGAATCATTACATCCACGACTTAACGAAATTTTATTCAGTATTTGTTACTTCAATAGTGCTAAAATAAACCTTTGCACTGTAGCACTTATCTATTCCAATCATCACAGTGTTTTATTGTCTCAATGTTATTTGTGACCACCCATCGTTTGACGTCCTTTTTCCTGCGTCTGTCCATCCTTAAAACTACATCTTCTATGGAAGCACTTTGTCATGGATGAAACTTAATATGGTCTCTTCAAAAGTTGCGGTCTTTTTAGCGCTGTGGTTGTCGCTGCGACCAAACAAAAGATATTTGACAATCTTTAGGACTTTCGGCTCGGGTGGCATTAAGTGAAAACCGGGTAATATCCATCTGTACACGACAAAACCCCGTTTAACTAATACTGTTGTGTATAATTCTTTTTTAAACTTTGAAATCATTTGCAGTATTACATTTCCATGCCATACTGCCATCCCCATAAAGTGAATAGGTTTCAACTCCATAAAAGCCGCTGCCCTAGCTTCCCCTTCTCTCCAACTAAACGTTGAACTTACGTAGCCCATATTATTCTTTCTAACTCTAAGCAAACTCTTAAACATTACAAGCAAGACAGACACAGGCATTACCGAGTGTTAGAAAACGAAATAATGCTTTGTCAAATATACGTGATAGCAAACACAGCATCACCGGAACAGTACAACGTTATATGGTGGTTTCATAAATTGAGTAGAGTACAGGTCTAAATTCCGTCTATTTTGCACTTTTATTTAGGAAGTCATCTGTCTTATATCGAGCAAATAAGCAAGTAACTTCTGTCTCATTCCCGATAAAGTGTGACCGAAATGAAACAAAAACTTGACCATTACAAGTAAGATATTTAATCACTGTTACTCACAAGCTTAGGTATAAATGTAGGCGTTTATCATGCATTATAGAATCAAGAGGGTGGTTCTGGGATATAAAATACACACTCTTTCGATTGTAACTTATTAATTCCAACTTTTGACAAAGCGGCCCGACAATCCGGTGGACAAAATGGAAACGCAATATTGAAATGTCAACTATATACCTTATTTGTTGCAAAGAAAAAGAATAACAACCATACAAATATACATATTGTCAAACGGTTCTGTAAGTTACTGCAACTGCAGTCTTAACAACTTGCTACTGCCATTGCTACCACTGCGGTCTGCTACTAGTTCTTTAAGCTACCGCAACTGCAGTCTTAACAACTTGCTACTGCCATTGCTACTTCCGCGGTCTGCTACTACTACTGTAAGCTACTGCAACTGCAGTCTTAAAAACTTACTACTGCCATTGCTACCACTGCAGTCTACTACTACTGTAAGTTACTGCAACTGCAGTTTTAACAACTTCCTACTGCCATTGCTACCACTGCGGTCTGCTACTACTACTGTAAGTTACTGCAACTGCAGTTTTAACAACTTGCTACTGCCATTGCTACCACTGCGGTCTGCTACTGCTACTGTAAGTTACTGCAACTGCAGTTTTAACAACTTGCTACTGCCATTGCTACCACTGCGGTCTGCTACTACTACTGTAAGTTACTGGAACTGCAGTCTTAACAACTTACTACTGCCATTGCTACCACTGCGGTCTGCTACTACTACTGCAAGTTACTGCAACTGCAGTCTTAACAACTTACTTCTGCCATTGCTACCACTGCGGTCTGCAACTACTTACTGTAACTCTACTGCTACTGAACTGCAGTCTTAACAACTTACTACTGCCATTGCTACACTGCGGTCTGCTACTACTACTGCAAGTTACTGCAACTGCAGTCTTAACAACTTACTACTGCCATTGCTACCACTGAGGTCTGCAACTAGTTCTGTAAGCTACTACAACTGCAGTCTTAACAACTTGCTACTGCCAATGCTATTAACGCGGTCTACTACTGCTACTGGAACTGCAGTCTTACCAACTTGCTACTGCCATTGCTACCACTGCGGTCTGCTACTACTACTGTAAGTTACTGCAACCGCAGTCTTAACAACTTACTACTGCCATTGCTACCACTGCGGTCAGCTACTGATACAGTAAGTTAATGGAACTGCAATCTTAACAACTTACTACTGCCATTGCTTCCACTGCGGTCTGCTACTACTACTATAAGCTACTGCAACTGCAGTCTTAACAACTAACTACTGCCATTGCTACCACTGCGGTCTGCTACTGATACTGCAAGTTACTGCAACTGCAGTCTTAACAACTTACTACTGCCATTGCTACCACTGCGGTCTGCTACTGCTACTGTAAGTTACTGGAACTGCAGTCTTAACAACTTACTACTGCCATTGCTACCACTGCGGTCTGCTACTACTAATGTAAGTTACGGGAACTGCAGTCTTAACAATTTACTACTGCCATTGCTACCACTGCGGTCTGCTACTACTACTGTAAGTTACTGCAACTGCAGCCTTAAAAACTTGCTACTGCAATTGCTATCACTGCGGTCTACAACTAGTTCTGTAAGTTACTGCAACTGCAGTCTTAACAACTTACTACTGCCATTGCTACCACTGCGGTCTGCTACGACTACTGTAAGTTACTCGAACTGCAGTCGTAACAACTTACTACTGCCATTGCTACCACTGAGGTCTGCTACTGATATTGCAAGTTACTGCAACTGCAGTCTTAACAACTTGCTACTGCCATTGCTACCACTGCGGTCTGCTACTACTACTGTAAGTTACTGGAACTGCAGTCTTAACAACTTACTACTGTCATTGCTACCACTGCGGTCTGCTACTACTACTGTAAGTTACTGGAACTGCAGTCTTAACAACTTACTACTGTCATTGCTACCACTGCGGTCTGCTACTACTACTGTAAGTTACTGGAACTGCAGTCGTAACAACTTACTACTGCCATTGCTACCACTGCGGTCTGCTACTGATACTGCAAGTTACTGCAACTGCAGTCTTAACAACTTACTACTGCCATTGCTACCACTGCGGTCTGCTACTGATACTGCAAGTTACTGGAACTGCAGTCTTAACAACTTGCTACTGCCATTGCTACCACTGCGGTCTGCTACTACTACTGTAAGTTACTGGAACTGCAGTCGTAACAACTTACTACTGCCATTGCTACCACTGAGGTCTGTTACTGATACTGTAAGTTACTGGAACTGCAGTCTTAACAACTTGCTACTGCCATTGCTACTACCGCAGTCTGCTACTACAACTGTAAGTTACTGGAACTGCAGTCTTAACAACTTGCTACTGCCATTGCTATCACTGCGGTCTGCTGCTGATACCGTAAGTTACTGCAACTGCAGTCTTAACAACTTACTACTGCCATTGCCACTACCGCGGTCTGCTACTCCAACTTTAAGTTACTGCAACTGCAGTCTTAAAAACTTACTACTGCCATTGCTACCACTGCGGTCTGCTACTACTACTGTAAGTTACTGGAACTGCAGTCTTAACAACTTCCTACTGCCATTGCTATCACTGCGGTCTGCTACTGATACTGTAAGTTACTGGAACTGCAGTCTTAACAACTTCCTACTGCCATTGCTACCACTGCGGTCTGCTACTGATACTGTAAGTTACTGGAACTGCAGTCTTAACAACTTGCTACTGCCATTGCTATAACTGCGGTCTGCTGCTGATACCGTAAGTTACTGCAACTGCAGTCTTAACAACTTACTACTGCCATTGCCACTACCGCGGTCTGTTACTCCAACTTAAAGTTACCTCAACTGCAGTCTTAACGACTTACTACTGCCATTGCTACTACCGCTGTCTGCTACTGCGACTGTAAGTTACTGCAACTGCAGTCTTAAAAACTTACTACTGCTATGGCAACTCTGCGGTCTGCTACGACTACTGTAAGTTACTGGAACTACAGTCTTAACAACTTGCTACTGCCATTGCTACCACTGCGGTCTGCTACTGCTACTGTAAGTTACTGCAACTGCAGTCTTAACAAATTGCTACTGCCACTGCTATTACCGCGGTCTGCTAATACTACTGTAAGCACTGCAACTGCAGTCTTAACAACTTGCTACTGCCATTGCTACTACCGCGGTCTGCAACTACAACTGTAAGTTACTGGAACTGCAGTCTTAACAACTTACTACTGACATTGCTACCGCTGCGGTCTGCTACTACTACTGTAAGTTACTGGAACTGCAGTCTTAACGACTTACTACTGCCATTGCTACCACTGCGGTCTGCTACTGATACTGTAAGTTACTGGAACTGCAGTCTTAACAACTTACTACTGCCATTGCTACCACTGCGGACTGCTACTACTACTGTAAGTTACTGCAACTGCAGTCTTAACAACTTGCTACTGCCATTGCTACCACTGCGGTCTGCTGCTGATACTGTAAGTAACTGGAACTGCAGTCTTAACAACTTACTACTGCCATTGCTACTTCCGCGGTCTACTACTACAACTGTAAGTTACTGCAACTGCAGTCTTAACAAATTACTACTGCCATTGCTACCACTGCGGTCTGCTACTACTACTGTAAGTTACTGGAACTGCAGTCTTAACAAATTACTACTGCCATTCCTACCACTGCGGTCTCCTACTGATACTGTAAGTTACTGCAACTGCAGTCTTAACAACTTACTACTGCCATTGCTACCACTGCGGTCTGCTACTACTACTGTAAGTTACTGCAACTGCAGTCTTAACAACTTGCTACTGCCATTGCTACAACTGCGGTCTGCTGCTGATACTGTAAGTAACTGGAACTGCAGTCTTAACAACTTACTACTGCCTTGCTACTTCCGCGGTCTACTACTACACTGTAAGTTACTGGAACTGCAGTCTTAACAAATTACTACTGCCATTGCTACCACTGCGGTCTGCTACTACTACTATAAGTTACTGGAACTGCAGTCTTAACAAATTACTACTGCCATTCCTACCACTGCGGTCTCCTACTGATACTGTAAGTTACTGCAACTGCAGTCTTAACAACTTACTACTGCCATTGCTACCACTGCGGTCTGCTACTACTACTGTAAGTTACTGCAACTGCAGTCTTAACAACTTGCTACTGCCATTGCTACAACCGCGGTCTGCAATTACTACTGTAAGTTACTGGAACTGCAGTCTTAACAACTTGCTACTGCCATTGCTACCACAGCGATCTGCTACTACTGCTATAAGTTACTGGAACTGTAGTCTTAACAACTTGCTACTGCCATTGCTACCCCTGCAGTCTGCTGCTAATACTGTAAGTTACTGCAACTGCAGTCTTAACAAATTGCTACTGCCATTGCTACTACCGTGGTCTGCTACTACTACTGTAAGTTACTGGAACTGCAGTCTTAACAACTTGCTACTGCCATTGCTACTACCGTGATCTGCTGCTACAACTGTAAGTTGCTGGAACTGCAGTCTTAACAACTTACTACTGCCATTGCTACCGCTGCGGTCTGCTACTACTACTGTAACTTACTGGAACTGCAGTCGTACCAACTTGCTACTGCCATTGCTATCACTGCAGTCTGCTACTGCTACTGTAAGTTACTGGAACTACAGTCTTAACAACTTGCTACTGCCATTCCTACTACTGCGGCCTCCTACTGATACTGTAAGTTACTGCAACTGCAGTCTTAACAACTTACTACTGCCATTGCTACCACTGCGGTCTGCTACTACAATTGTAAGTTACTGGAACTGCAGTCTTAACAACTTACTACTGCCATTGCTACCACTGCAGTCTGCTACTACAATTGTAAGTTACTGGAACTGCAGTCTTAACAACTTGATACTGCCGTTGCTACCCATGCGGCCTGCTACTGATAATGTACGTTACTGGAACTACAGTCTTAACAACTTACTACTGTCATTGCTACCACTGCAGTCTGCTACTACAATTGTAAGTTACTGGAACTGCAGTCTTAACAACTTACTACTGCCATTGCTACCACTGCAGTATGCTACTACAAATGTAAGTTACTGGAACTGCAGTCTTAACAACGTACTACTGCCATTGCTACCACTGCAGTCTGCTACTACAATTGTAAGTTACTGGAACTGCAGTCTTAACAACTTACTACTGCCATTGCTACCATTGTGGTATGCTATTACTATTGTAAGTTACTCGAACTGCAGTCTTAACAACTTGATACTGCCGTTGCTACCCATGCGGTCTGCTACTGATAATGTAAGTTACTGGAACTGCAGTCTTAACAACTTACTACTGCCATTGCTACTACTGCGGTCTGCTACTGATACTGTAAGTTACTGAAACTGCAGTCTTAACAACTTACTACTGCCATTGCTACCACTGCGGTCTGCTATTGCTACAGTAAGTTACTGCAACCTCAGTCTTAACAACTTATTACTGCCATTGCTACCACTGCGGTCTGCTACTACTACTGTTAGTTACTGCAACTGCAGTCTTAACAACTTACTACTGCCACTGCTTCCACTACGGTCTGCAATTACTACTGTAAGTTACTGGAACTGCAGTCTTAACAACTTACTACTGCCATTGTACCACTGCGGTCTGCTACTGCTACAGTAAGTTACTGCAACCTCAGTCTTAACAACTTATTACTGCCATTGCTACCACTGCGGTCTGCTACTACTACTGTTAGTTACTGCAACTGCAGTCTTAACAACTTACTACTGTCATTGCTACCACTGCGGTCTGCTACTACTACTGTTAGTTACTGCAACTGCAGTCTTAACAACTTACTACTGTCATTGCTACCACTGCGGTCTGCTACTACTACTGTTAGTTACTGCAACTACAGTCTTAACAACTTAATACTGCCATTGCTACCAATGAGGTCTGCTACTACTACTGTAAGTTACTGCAACTGCAGTCTTAACAACTTACTACTGCCATTGCTACCACTGCGGTCTGCTACTACTACTATAAGTTATTGCAACTGCAGTCTTAGCAACTTACTACTGCCATTGCTACCAACTACTACTATAAGTTACTGCAGCTGCAGTCTTAACAACTTACTACTGCCATTGCTACCACTGCGGTCTGCTACTGATACTGTAAGTTACTTCAACTGCAGTCTTAACAACTTACTACTGTCATTGCTACCACTGCGGTCTGCTACTGATACTGTAAGTTACTGCAGCTGCAGTCTTAACAACTTGCTACTGCCATTGCTACCACTGCAGTCTGCTACTGATACTGTAAGTTACTGCAGCTGCAGTCTTAACAACTTACTACTGCCATTGCTACCACTGCGGTCTGCTGCTGATACTCTAAGTTACTGCAACTGCAGTCTTAACAACTTGCTACTGCCATTGCTACCACTGCGGTCTGCTACTGATACTGTAAGTTACTGCAGCTGCAGTCTTAACAACTTACTACTGCCATTGCTACCACTGCGGTCTGCTGCTGATACTCTAAGTTACTGCAACTGCAGTCTTAACAACTTACTACTGTCATTGCTACCACTGCGGTCTGCTGCTGATACTCTAAGTTACTGCAACTGCAGTCTTAACAACTTACTACTGGCATTGCTACTACCGCGGTCTGCTACTACTACTGTAAGTTACTGGAACTGCAGTCTTAACAACTTACTACTGCCATTGCTACCACTGCGGTCTGCTGCTGATACTCTAAGTTACTGCAACTGCAGTCTTAACAAATTGCTACTGCCATTGCTACCACTGCGGTCTGCTACTACTACTGTAAGTTACTGCAACTGCAGTCTTAACAACTTACTACTGTCATTGCTACCACTGCGGTCTGCTGCTGATACTCTAAGTTACTGCAACTGCAGTCTTAACAACTTGCTACTGCCATTGCTACCACTGCGGTCTGCTACTACTACAGTAAGTTACTGCAACTGCAGTCTTAACAACTTACTACTGCCATTGCTACCACTGCGGTCTGCTGCTGATACTCTAAGTTACTGCAACTGCAGTCTTAACAACTTGCTACTGCCATTGCTACCACTGCGGTCTGCTACTACTACTGTAAGTTACTGGAACTGCAGTCTTAACAACTTACTACAAATGTACTGTCATTGCTACCACTGCGGTCTGCTGCTACTACTGTAAGTTACTGCAACTGCAGTCTTAACAACTTGCTACTGCCATTGCTATTACTGCGGTCAGCTACTACTACAGTAAGTTACTGGAACTGCCGTCTTAACAACTTACTACAAATGTACTGTCATTGCTACCACTGCGGTCTGCTGCTACTACTGTAAGTTACTGGAACTGCAGTCTTAACAACTTACTACAAATGTACTGTCATTGCTACCACTGCGGTCTGCTGCTGATACTCTAAGTTACTGCAACTGCAGTCTTAACAACTTGCTACTGTCATTGCTACCACTGCGGTCTGCTGCTACTACTGTAAGTTACTGCAACTGCAGTCTTAACAACTTGCTACTGCCATTGCTACCACTGCGGTCTGCTACTACTACAGTAAGTTACTGCAACTGCAGTCTTAACAACTTACTACTGCCATTGCTACCACTGCGGTCTGCTGCTGATACTCTAAGTTACTGCAACTGCAGTCTTAACAACTTGCTACTGCCATTGCTACCACTGCGGTCTGCTACTACTACTGTAAGTTACTGGAACTGCAGTTTTAACAACTTACTACAAATGTACTGTCATTGCTACCACTGCGGTCTGCTGCTACTACTGTAAGTTACTGGAACTGCAGTCTTAACAACTTGCTACTGCCATTGCTATCACTGCGGTCTGCTACTACTACAGTAAGTTACTGGAACTGCCGTCTTAACACCTTACTACTGTCATTGCTACCACTGCGGTCTGCTAACTACTACAGTAAGGTACTGCAACTGCAGTCTTAACAACTTACTACTGTCATTGCTACCACTACGGTCTGCCACTACTACTGTAAGTTACTGGAACTGCAGTCTTAACAACTTGCTACTGTCATTGCTACCACTGCGGTCTGCTACTACTACAGTAAGTTACTGCAACTGCAGTCTTAACAACTTACTACTGCCATTGCTACTACCGCGGTCTTCTACTACTACTGTAAGCTACATGTATCTGATTAACGGGTTAAAAATGATAACAGTTACCTATGATCAGTGCTGTAGTATTTACCTCCCTTTAGGCCTACTGAAATAACCTTCCTGGTTGAAAATATATTTAATTCTTTTCAGTTCGTGGAAAAGTGATAGGAAGGAAATGGATGAACACGGATTTCATGATATTAATCCTCAAGGGAATCCGGGGATACAAAGGTTATGCTTTATATTTACATTTAATTTATGTATTTATACATAATCACAAATACGAAAACGAAAGTAGTCTGTAAACAATTCGACCTGGTTTTATTTTTTAAACCCATCAATATACACTCACTATGGATCTGAACGTGTGACGAAAGTGATTTATCTCACATGGACAAATCAAGTATGAATAAATTAGTATATATGTACATGGCTAACTAGCCTCAATATTTCGACTGCAAGACCGACCGATTTTACAAACTGATATTATTTACTGCGCGATGGGACGCACAATTAGTTGGGCTACATGGCTAACATAGTGTGGATTTGTTATCTGTTAAACCGTAAACACACAAACGTCTGTCTGACATTAAAGGTCCATTTCCCTTCAAAATAGCCATAATATAGCTTTGTCAGGTAAGATGCAGTAGTACAAACCTGTTGGAAATGAAATTATTCAGAATAATTCGATAGAAATGATTTATAAACCATACAAAATTATCAATATTTTACGAGGATAGTCAGAAGATGTTTATATTTAACAGATTAAATACAGATTCATATTATTCTAGTTATGAATTAGGCAATATTCCTTTTTCTAAAAGTTAAAGCCAGTGCTCTTTTTGACATTATGATGCTCATGTGGAGGGTGAATCTGTTTAACGGTTTAAAATATTATTAAAATTTAAACAGGGCTTTCAGATCAATTGTTATTTCATCAATGTGGAAAAGTCTTAAAGCTAAACAAACAAAAAATAAACTAAACACGCGTCGCGTGACAGCGATTATCGGTATATTTATAAATACACATTTGCCCATGGTTCAAAATTACTTGGTTTAAAATAAACACGTTGTGGTAGATCCGACTTCTCGCATAGGTAGGTTTACTACTGTTATTTTTTTATGCATTGACGAAAATCAATTGGACAGGCGCAACCCAGCAATGTATTGTAGTTAAATGTGTATCAAAATGGAAGTTATCATTTTTAGTGTTTAAAAATCAGCAATATTCTTACATCTATTGATTTATCCAAGTTAAAATACTGCGATTTCCGAAAGTAATTTTAAACATTAAGTTAATTTTGATACACTTACTACAATAAATTTATTTTCATAAATGCATCAAAATGAACACCTACATACAGACATTTCTGTTTTATTTCATTTAAATATTTTCATTTTGCGATTCTATTAATTCGCATCGAGTTAATCCTAGCTGAGATAATGCAATATACATAGGCTTTCTGTACATAGGTGCCCCACATGTAATGGGCACATCTTTTGGTACCCGATACAGCCCTCGCCCCCTTTTATAAGTGGGGCTCAAAACGGACTGCATTTGACCATGATTAGATACAAAAGCACATAAACGGATGTTGATGCGGATGCTGAGTGCCTCTAAAGGTGGAAAATGAGTCTCCAAAGATCAGTAGAATGACGCATTTCTTTTTTAATTAATCTGATATCAATTTTAAAATGCATAGAAAAAGACATTAGCTTAAGAAAAAAAGTCAAAGGTATGTTCCTTCCACCTGTGCCCCTCCTTCCCGCCCCCCTCCTGCCCCCGCCCCACCCATTTATACCTCGAAATTCAATATTCGAAATTCAATAAAAAGTTTCATGCAAGCTGAGGTATAGGTTATGCAATCGTGCATTTCATAGCAAGTGCCCTTGCACGATTACTCAACGTAACATAAACGACAAAGTTAAAATGACATTTCAATAACACTTCAATACCCTACTCAAACTGTTTTATTGAAAATTATATTCCGGCCACACTCGTTTCCGACATGCTGATCTCAAATTTGTGTTATTTAAATGGAAGTATTCTTTGACAAAATGACACGACCATTCTTAGCGCGTTCAAATTGTGTATTTATAATGACTAAGTATTTGTTCATAACAGTGGAAGAATTGGAACGTTTGAAATCTGAAATTTTGACTAATCCAAGCCATAGGGGTTTGACACATATACACTTTCTATGGTACACGTAAAAAGGGCATTTCTTTGATCTTTCTGTCCCGTTGTACACTCGTAACAGTTTTTTTTTTTTTTTTGGCCTGGGGACTGAAAGTCCCCAAGGCCTAAGTTAGTATACCACATTTCAAACCCTGCAAGAATTTTAGCCGTGCTATGTGCGAATAACAACTGTAAACATGCGCTATGCGAAAGTAGTGCAAGACAGACCAGATCAATCTTCTGTTTGAATGCCGCATATGATAAGAACATGTCACAAATAAAAATAGTACATAAATCTTCAAACGACTGCAGGAAGGTATATATCTGGTCTGTCTTGCACTACTTTCGCATAGCGCAAGACAGACCAGATCAATCTTCTGTTTGAATGCCGCATATGATAAGAACATGTTACAAATAAAAATAGTACATAAATCTTCAAACGACTGCAGGAAGGTATATAGCTTACGGGCTGCATTACACATTTTTTTCTGTTTTAGAAATTAATGCGCTGTTAGCTGATTACGGAAGATAATCATATGCATATCACGGAAAAGTACGGATATTTACGGAAATTTACGAAAACGTACGAAGCTCGATATAAGAGTTTGTAGTTTGATTTTCAAATTTCCGATGTTATTTCATTGACAACTTTGTTATTTACGAACGATTACATATATATTTACCTAAAAATAAATGTCTCTAAAAAAAGATATAATTTACGTACATTCCCGAGAAGGAACTAACGTGATCAAATTCATCGAGGAAATAAAAATAAAATGAAATAAAAAAAGCAAATAAAATTTGTACTTTACGAAACAGCATAATTGCTCTCTGTTACTTCTAATCAAAACCTGTTAATGTCTGTCCCAGATTGTAGCAGTAAAGAGGTGTTGACAAAATTAATTAAGTGGTCTAGATGCAGCCTTCTGAACTTGTTAAACAAGAGCATAAAACCTTTACTTTACAGAAATTAACACGAAAACAAAACTAAATAGTTGCATCATTTAAATAAAGATAAAAATAAGTCTTTTCCTTCTTTCATCATGATCAACAAAAGCTGAAAAACCAATTTCATTATTAGCTTCACTTCTCCTTAATTAAGTCATCATATTTTTTTTCAAATTGATCTAATACTTAAGATGAGAGTAAGTCTTCCTTTGTTTCTCATTTTGTTTACAAGGTCTAAATATAGGCCTACTGTGACAATATAAGATCATCCTGATAATTCCTGATCATGTAACTCATTAAGGACATCCATAATGTGCACCCGCCAAAGTATGAGCAAAACTGACAGAAAAACGAACAATGATTCAATCAAAATGTAAACTTTAAAAAATGTCAACACAATTAATTTCAATTCTGAATTTAATTTCAAGGTGTTGATAGAAATACATTAGACCGTCTGATGTAAATAGTGCAAATTTGCTGAACTGGGGTTCAGATGGGATGCTTTAATATTAAAAAGAAAAAAGAAGTTTAAAAATTGTCTTAAATAATTTTTATTTCATTTTTACCATGCGATATAACAGTTACAGGATAGAAAACTCGGTATTATGTGCATATTCAGCCTCGATGTTTTCCACAGACCTTCCCTTTATATTGTCCCAGTAAATAAAATGTATTCTGTTATAATATTATGCACATAACATCTCGTTTCATATCCTAAAACTATAACACAAATCTCGCCAATAAATATCGTGCGATTTACCACTGTTTAATTCAACATTCAATATTTCGCACGTGGTGCTAGTTATTATAATATAATTCATAAAAACACATGTTTCAACTTCATCCTAACGTGGTGGTCCAGCAGTGGGTAATTGCATGTCAAAGTAATATGTCATTGACACGGTTTCGTCGTAAATTGCAGGACATTTATTGGCGAGATATACAGTGACTGCATTTTGAAAACCGTGCATACGTATGAAGACTGTAAAGTAATAGCATTTACCATTCCCAGTCTGTTTTTTCTCTGTAGTATAAATGTTATATGTACTGCAATGTAAAAGCTAAATATTCAGTTCATAACATTGAAAGAATCCTCAAATTAATATCAAAAGGTGTTCAAGCCAGTTATTCCAGATATTGTGGTTTTCCTGTCCTAACATAATTATGCAGTGTCTGGTACGGTCTTTAATAAGGAATTTTCCATGTCTGAAGTTTTTTGTCTGTTTACATTCTCGTTCAGTCCAAAATTGCTTAGTTTATTGTTTGCTCTCACATAACTTGAAACAAAGTAAAGTTCCACTTGTCAACACATAATTAAGATATATCCTTTGAACGGCCATAACGTAATAAACCGTATACGCGGGTTAAGACAGGTTTGAATTTAAAGGCTATGCCGACAGCTCCTGAATGTTGAAAACTCAGACGTCCGAGGCAAATGCTGACACTTTAAGACAACCTTGAAAATGACCTTGGACACAATTTTACCAGGTTTGAAAATTTTCATTTTACCAACGTTCGCGTACAGGCCCCTGTGGGATAGTGTTTTGAGCGCGTGCACATATTTTGTCATAGACATAAAGCAGACATGTCGTATTCCAACCCAGGTATATTGACATCTTATGAGAACGCTTAAAACCGACCTCTCGTTAGCAAAGTCCATGCGCAGGTTAGCAGACAGGGTGACCCTGCGCGTGACCTCTGTAGGTGGGCCAATGGAAATTTTACTTTCATGTTACAGCTCAATCTATTTGCTTACGTATACAACACGCGCAGTAAACCGAAAGTAGCATAACGTGATGTACAGTGTTTACAAAAACACATGCATGTCTGTCGAGTGTGTAACAAAATATGCCGGCTGTGCAAAGGATATGTGCCAAACTTAATAGATAATTAATATTGCTTTCTGTGGAATGCAGTGTGTCTGGCATGCATGAGACACAAGCTCACTTTATCTATAAAATGCCTATTTTTCATTGAATTGGGGGAATGTTATAATAGTGAAACTGTGTTAGAGGGAAAGGATAAAAATTGCAGAAGCACTACACATAAAAAAATATGAGCTGTATATGACAGAAGAACACATTTGCTACTACGGCCGTGTATCTTTTTTGAAAGATACTTCTTGTTATATATTACATTTTTGGATATGCGATACAACTTACATTTGTATACAATCAGTACTTTCTTCTTTTATATGTAGCGACCTTACACTAAGTATTGGTATCGAAGCTGATCGTTTTAACTATGATGTAGAAACATTACTACTTCAATCGCACGATGTTTATAAAGCTGCAAAGGAAATGCATCTACAACATGGTAAAATAAAAAAGAGAGGAAAGAAAAGGAAGAACGAACAGAAACTAGAGAAAAGTAAAACTAAATATCGTTTGGCAGGTGGTAACTGTACAGACGCACTTAAAAGAGTCATAAAGGTATGTTGTGTTATCTTTGTCAGGTGTTACATTTGTTTACGTAAAATTCTCTAAACACTATGATGACTCCTTCAATATCATGCAAAACTTTCATTATGGACCTAAATTGGATAAGGTATGAATACAATCACTGGAGCAAGTGTGCTACCATGCAGAAAAAGGTTGAATACCGTGCAGGTTTTGCAAGATGGCGACCGTTTGTCTTTCATCAAGACGCGTAGTGCTGTGAATATTCCTGGTAAACAGATTATGCAACAAGTTAAAAATTCAAAGCTGAGTCCGTCTGTTCATATGTGGGTAAACGCATTTAATGAGGGAGACTCTAGAGTCAAATACCTACGTCGTGTAGGGCGCCCAAAACTTTATGACTCGCGCTATACAGTTGCTCAGGTAGCTGCATCTATTAGTATTTCATTGAGACGTTTTCAAATAAATCACAATTATCAAAGGTATATGCACGGTGGGTACCCTACCATCTAACCGGATAGCAAAAAGCTCAATGGTTGACATGTTACAAAGATATTTTGAACTTGTACAAAAATGCCGATGAAAGAATGCTAAGCTCACCACTAATGATGAAACGTTGGTTTGTTATTTTGAACATCAAAGACGGGTAATAATAAACAGTTGCTAAGCAAAAGACAAAAGAGACCTATTGTAGCAAATGAACTCAAAGTTCTCATACGAGATACGCGATTTTTCTTCACTTCCAAATGTCCTGGTGAAAATACGAGGAGCAATTTAGTAGTGGCAACAGTCCAATTAAATCTTGATTTCCACTTGGAATTACATATATGGCATATAGCTGGACAGATTAGTAATTTTGCTACACGACTGACTAAGTTTTGCATTATTTCCTGTTACCAGAATGCTTTAA
Source organism: Saxidomus purpurata (assembly GCA_022818135.1). Classification (NCBI taxonomy): domain Eukaryota; kingdom Metazoa; phylum Mollusca; class Bivalvia; order Venerida; family Veneridae; genus Saxidomus; species Saxidomus purpurata. Next base: position 41,622,815 of record JAFMSR010000008.1, on the reverse strand, counting down.
AACGTGATTGAAAACTACTAAAGTGGTATTTCATAGCGTTCATAAAATAACAGATTTAAATGATGATGTTATGGAGAAGCAAGGAGCGTATCGTAAACTTCGCGGTTTACTTGGTAAAACTGCGTCACTTTAGACACTGTTTAACAAGAGAATGTCCTTCTATAACGCGCAGTTGCTAAATGAGAAGGTCGATGAGCACCGTCAAGGTCGACCAATATCAGCAACCTGTCACTGTCAAATGCATTATGCAACAAGATGCACGATATACTGTGGAGGAGATACGTGACATATCAGACTTAAATTTGTCAGCCGTCTTTTTAATTTTAAAAGAGAGGTTAAAGCTACGCAAGGTTTGAGCACGTTGGATCCCTCACCTGCTGACCCCTGAGCGGGAATCAACATGCACTATGATAATGCACCCGCGCACCGTTCAGTGGTTATGCATATTGAAGTCACACCCACCCTACAGTCCAGACCTCTCGTCCTGTGACTTTTGATTGAACCCATACATCAAATCATGTCTGTGTGGCCGCCGGTTCGAAACCCGCAGTGCTGTTGGAGGTGCTCTATATTAGTGTATAAACAGTATTTCAAAAGTGCATTTTCTGAATGGATTTCTCGTTTTGAAAATGTGTGCAGTACAAGGGAGAATACTTTGAGGTATTCCAGTAGTTATTTCTTTACAGGGAAGACTTATTTGAATAACGCGCCACTGTTGCCAATACTTAAAAATGTTATTCGTATTTTATAAGGTCAGTCTCAAAACTGATTGCATACCCCTCGTGATATAGTAAAGAAATAGTTTTTACTATATTCAGCTACATTCAATAGAACTGTCATACAGACTCGTATAACTAAGTTAAATATAATTATGACCACATTAATCTTTCTGAGAGAGTATATTCAGTGTTGAATCCCTTTCATCAAATTATGATGATTCTTTGAAGTGATATATAAGTTTGAAAAATAACTTATTTTAGGTTTTTCAAAAACACGAAACCAAGGGAGAACATGGAGTTGTACAAGAGCGGAGAGGAAGACCAAAACCACGAGCCTCTTCAGTGCATGGGTATGACAAAGATATGACAAGACCAAAGATACCAGAACAATTTAGATGTGAAAACTGTCCGGGGAAAACAATTTTGAACGAAAAACTGCAACAAGAAGTTAACGAGTTTGTATTTTATTTTGTAAACGATCTTTTCTAAATTATACATTGCTGAGAAGAGTAATTAAAGTTCCTTATTACGCACTGCCGTTTCTGTTCAAATTAAAGATAAGAATGTTGTATGTTTATCCAGATTTTACGTATTGCCGCTTACAACTGTTCCCGGTAAGTCATTGAAACATTCAGTTGTTTCTGCTTTGATTATGTATCTGTCCAAACAACACCGTTTAATCAGAGATTTTAGCATCTGCCAATAGCTGATAGGGATCAGAAAAAAATTGAAGTCACTTCGTCATCATTTAATGGGACTTTCAATTGCGAGGTAAAATTTCGATGACATTTACACCTAGAGAGATAAAACCTTACCACCAGCTGGACCATTCTGCTGGACTGTTTAAAGATATATTCGCCTAGAACTTAATACGGACCGCCGTTGCCAATCGTGATGAGGCCGATCATTTCTTACTCAACAATGCCAACATTAAAGGGACACACCCTATAATTGATATCAAACTAAATAACCTCCAAAACGTAAATAATAGAATATTTGGAGGTATTATAACTTATCCTAAAAGTTTCAGCTATGCATTCCCAGTCATTATCGATAAAATCAGCGGTTTAAAATATACTGCAGTACCGTAAACCATTCAATAATCTATGTAAAGTTGTTGTTGTACAATAAATGGGTTGATGCGATTTATTACAGAAAGCCTCTATATTGATTAATTGTGGTAAAATGAAGCATTTTTCGCCATAGGTTCTTCTTTAAAATTATATTTATTTATCATTTTACGTTCATTGAAAACATAGTCTATGGTTCGAACAAATAAACTGCTAGATATAGGGAGTGCCTCTTTAAGTCTAGGCTGTTCATATTTTCCTGATTTCAGCTGAGAGACACGCTTTAGCTAGTACCTTTCTTGCAAGAAGTGCAGAAAAAACACTTGTTAGTTATCCAAAAGTATTTCTGTACTGTTAACGTTCCATACTTTTTGCCGTGAGGTAGGCTTATCAGATCCTTTTAACCTATGGATATTCACCTATGGATATTCACTACAAGAAATTAGAAACTCAACTTATTATCAAAATGTTTGATATTGGGCCATCTTTGACTCCTCTGAAAATCCTTCGTATTAGCTTTCATGGGTTGAACATGTCAAAAGTCATTGATATTATTGCAACGCATTTAAAAAGGTCAAGCAAATCACAATATCGAAATATTTGCCGCCCTCCAAACATCACCCTCTTTTTAACTGTTGTGTCTCAGACACAAAATTCAAGTAGTAATGCGAAAAAGAAACACATAAAAATGTGGATTCTTTATATGAAAAAATGTAAACAATTCTTGCAACTGAAAACAATCAAATGTTTATTCGAAAAGAAAGAAGAAACTATCGTTTTCATAAAAGGGCGAGTAACTTGCCTAAAGTGTCAGACATTTTGAAAAAAATCACTTCTTTCAATTTTTATGCGTCATGTAATATTTGATTAATATCACAAGGTTCTGTATAATATTTAGTTATATATATTTTTTAACTTTAAAAACCTTTGCCCTTTGCTTCTTTTTCTCAAAAAGGTCATCATTGGTAGTGGATATTACAATTGTTTCTTCTTGTCTTTCATAAGTTATTAACTTGTGCGACGAAATTCTTACCGCAAAATTATTTATCATCGGGCGTGATTTGAACTCACAGCCTTTTGTGGATATTATACCTTTTAGCTTTCACTCTACCGGTTGATAAAGAAATATCAGTGCATAGATTACTTATTCCGTTTAAGCTTGAAGAAACGCTACGAAGCCGAAAAGAACCAACGTGAACGATATGAATATATGTACCGAGAAGAACATGCTGCAAAAGAAGATGCTCTTAGAAGGTATTAAAATTAGTGTATGGGCAATGTAGAGAAATTTCTTTGTAAAATCACGAACTTATACAATTTTACCTATAGATAGTGTCATTGCAATTAGCTAGTGTTTACAAAGATATTGTACAACCTATTTGAGACGGTTATGTTTTAATTGCATGCAAAGTCATTTCCATACCAAATTACTGTGTCTTGCCTAAGGACTCTACCAATATTTGGGTACGGTACCATATATTGACTTCTGTTACCCGTTCGGGTCACGCATCCCATACATATCAAAGTTTTCAAAGGACAATTTCGAAACGACATTGAAAGCAAAACGCAAAATCAGATGAAGCAAAGGATACTTATTTTATTAGCTCATCGTATCACTATGTACTCAAGGTGAGCTACAGGGATCGTTTGATGTCCGTCATATGTTGTCTGTATGTCCACACTCAACACTGTTAACACTCTAGAAGCCCCATTTGACCCTCAGTTATCATAAAAATTGGTCAAAATGCTGTTCTTGATGATTTCGAAATAAAGCTTGAATCTTGGTTACCTGGGGTCAAAATAAAGTCGCCAGGTCAAATGTAAGATGTAAGAATTGAAATGATATAATTATTTGAAAGTACACTTTAAGAAAAACAATATGTTATATCCGGGGTACATGTTTGCATTTCTTTTCAAAAACTTGTAACACATTATAGGGTCATCAGTTTTTTAACCTGGTGTAATATCTTACTGCTATACCCAATTTAGTAGCATTCCAAAATGTGTTGTTTTTTTTTTCATACTACAGCTCAACATTGCACGATCGCACTAAGTCCGTCTGTTTAATTTGTGTAGTTTTGTCTTAATACTTTTTGTTTTATAAGAGCCTTACTTACATTTGGTCGGAAAATTGCTTCCCTAAAATCTTGAGCGAATCTGATCTAGTGTCTTTTCGGTCAATGAGTGAAATCTATGGAAAAAAAGTTGATTATACTCTGAGATCAAATATTTTACCTGATTTACGTGAAACATAACCATAATGTATGTCGGTCTTAATTTCATCAAGATTAAGTGGGATTTATCTGGAGTTAAAACAACTTTAGTCAATCCAATGTTAGACAAAAAATGATTTTTATGGCTACTTTGGCCTTTTTGTTTATTTTACTTCACAGACTTAGTTCATTGGCTTCTAGCAATCTCCGTGATAATAACCCAAACATTACCGATCTCAGTGATCAAAACAGACCCACTAAAATCGCCGAGAAGATGTCAGAACTGTATGACAATGAGTGGACAGAAGCTTACGATGCCCTTGAGCAACAACAAATAGGAGAGAGACAGATAATTCAGACATTGCTGGACACGTTCATGGTAAAATATGGCAGCCAACCTTTTATGAATCCTTCGATACATTTTGTGATAGATTATGATATGTTCAACTTGTGTAACTATTCTTTTTTTGAACGCATCACATTTTATATGCGATTTTTGTACCTATAGCAAAGTACCGTACGCTTATTTTTGCAATGTAAACACCGAAGGAAGCCGTTATACAATTTATTTTCTATCGTTATTTTCAATGCTCGAAGCTTGATCCCTGTCAGTCTGCTAGGTGTTTCTATCTCCCCGATGTTCAGTCGAGTATTACACATTTCATTTATTATGCGTCCGCTTTTATATCTAAGTTCGTTCATTAATTTGTTTAAAACCTAATTACACTTACACAGGAAAACTTGGTCTACTATTTCAGACTGACTACCAATGTCATGACTGATATCAAGATAAAAATAAATCTTGAAAACTTAAAAACGTTTGCGCTGTATTTGATAATGTCTTTGCTTTGTCCTGTCCGTTCTTTGCATTTATGCCTCATACACTTCTAAGAAGTGTAAAGAGGGATAAATAATTTCGCACATGTCTGGTCTGTCCGTTGGTAAACTGTACGGATTTCTTTTGCCTATGATCATCAAAAATGTTAAGGAAAGTTGCTTATGACCAGCTAATGTCCATTATTGCTTTTGGGTCCCTGAGTGAAGTTAATGTAATGCTATGTAACGCAAATTAAAGTGTGATCTGTGATCGGCATACAACTACAATATTCAAGATTCCAACAAAGATATAGTGTACATCAATGTATTAGACATTTATCATTTATACTGGCAGCATGAAATTTTCAATTATCATAAAGTACATGTATCACTATTTTAAGTATTCAATTTCGTGATATTGAAATAAATTTCACACAAAATATTTATTCAACCAATAAAACTGTAGGATTTTAAAGAGTCTATAATCAGCTTGAAATGCTTTGGCTAATAGTAATGTTTTACATCATGTCTTCACATGAGTTTCAGTCAGGGTTCAGAACCAATTAGTCTACAGGTTCATGCGTTTTCCATCTAACATACTATATAACGTCTCAAACAGCAAATGGTCTGCATACAGATATGTTCATGCGCTTTCAACACAGTTGATCGTTCCATTTTTTTGTAAATCATTGTAGGCTTTGATTCTTTATCGATAGGATAGCTTAATTCTTATATAGAACACAAAATATTCAAGTTAATGCTTGTTTCCAAGATGTAAGGATTATTTCATGAAGCGTCTCACAAGGTAGCATATAAGGCCCGTACCTATATTTATGTTATATGAATGATATAGGAATAAGCATTAGCAAAGATTGTATACTGCTAGTGTATGCAGATGTTAGTACCATGAAAACCTGATACTATTACTATAAAGCAGGGCCTTGAGTTAGAAAATTGCAATTTATGGCTAATTGACACTGAACTATCCCTTTAATTAGGAAATACTGAGTGCATCTTGTTTTGGGTTAAAAGGAAAGTAACCAAGGTCAACATTATTTCTGTCAATTGTAATTATCTGTTAGTAAAGTCCTAAACATCTGTCAAATATTCAGGTCATGTATTATATGATACACTATCAGGTAGTACATGTGTGGCTGATATTATAAACAAGGTTGACTCCAGATAAAGTTCCTTTATAGATATAATAAGTTTTTATTTAAATATAATATACCATTAGTAATTCCCTGATTTAATGTCAGTTTGACTATGCCTGCTCTTCCTGGTACAATGGCTTTAATAAAACTCTTGAACTAATTTTTAAAGTTACCCAAAATAAGGCTGTCCGATTCATTTTGAATGTCCTGCCAAGAAATGTTTTATTTTATTTTTCGTTTGGTCAAAGGTTAATGCCATAGTGATCGCGGAAATACAGTTGAAACAATTTTACCTGCATTATTTTTCAGGAAGTGTACCATCGTTGCAGCAGATTGGCACAAGAGAACTTCTTTGAAAGAGTTCAGAGAAGCATTGAAATGCCAGTTGAGGTGCGATTAGAAATCTGTATAATTCTGTCATATATTCGTATTCAAACTTAACCATATTTTATCATTCCTCTTAACTTCTACTAACTAAAACTACAAAACTTATTGCTACAAAATGTAGGGTTAAAATTTATTTCCTATTCTGTATACATTTGTTAATGCGCAATAGTAAGAAAGTTCATATTCAATAAAAGGCCTGTGAAAGAATTTTAACTCACATTCATTTAATTTACTGTATTTGCAATAAAATCATCGTAATATTATTATATATTACATATTTTCATATTTGTTTTATCTGAAGGAAATCGTATGGCTAACTCAGCATGAATTAGTTTTATATAAGGAAGCGATCATAGAGGGGAGTGGTAGTGCGCCATGTTAAGCCATCACAGTAACTTGTATATATACGGCTCAGACGTTGCAGTAATATAACTTGATTACTCTTTTCTAGGGGAGTCGACCAGTCACGGACAAGGTGGTACTGCCAGATCAACTAAAGCAACAGGTCAAGGAATTTCGAAAGACTCGTGCACCTGTTGTTGTCAAAGACATTAAGATGGTATAAAGAGAAACAGCACATAACTATATTTTTTATTTCATATTAGAATTAGTAGTTTCTTGGCTGATATGTTTATAACAAATTTTCTTTTCTTAAAGTGACATTATGCACATCTTACTGCACATAATGTTTTTTTTGGTGACAGTTTTAAAAAAGCAATTTTCGGTTGCTGTGCATTTAAATGTGTTAAACTAATGATAATGCCGCATTAGTATTTGAAGTTGGTGCTTTAGAAATAAAACAAATTGAATTAATAAAATAATAATTCCGTTTTTGGCAGTGATCTTCCTTGTGCTATTAGTGTTGTTGCCGGTAGAGATTTCGGCAGTGGAAGGGAAGCAACTCCTGCATGCAGTTGTTTATTTCTTAAATTGACTCTCCCAGTCAAAATAGGAAAAGTGATATTTGTAAAGTTATTTTTTCGTACTGGTAGCAGGAAGAGTTTGTTGTATTGGGTTAAAAGCTATTATTTCCTCTACCCGTTTTACACACACCTGTTTCAGCTGGATTTTTACTTGAAAAGCATGTGCATAATTCCACTTTAACCTCCTGATTAAATATATCAGTATTTTGATCATTTCGATAAGTAGCAATGCCTTAACTTTTATTGCAGCATTTAATCGTTTTGCTTTAAATTTTTGTTTCAGGTTTGTATATAATGTGATGTGCATCACTTTAACAATGAACAATGTTCATGTTATTCATTTAGAGAACCACCAAATTATGTCGAGATTTCAATTCGTCAATGATAGTAATTAGATATATTTATCTTTCAGGTTGTGCAACAAAGGCTTCGGACCACATTCAATCATTTGGATGAATTTAGAGTGTACATATCACGTTGTATTGAGATCGGATGGCTTTGTGCTGTGCAAGATCCCCCGGTGGTTGTCAAGGCACAAGCCCCAGCTATTTTTGATACAAATTCTTTCAAGGATTATACAAGCCGCGGTCAATATACAGAATACGTTGTGTGGCCAGCGCTCTATCTTCACGACGGGGGTCCATTATTGTCCAAAGGTGTTGCACAGGGCTCTAACTATGCACAAACCTTCAAAAACGAAGCATCAAGAAGTGCATATATTGGAAATCCTCAAGAAAAATTAAAAACTCAGCATGGCAGTCCGAATCACCCGGGTACAGTTCATCAGAAACAGAATAAACAGGTTCAGCAAGATTTGTATTCCAATACATACCAAACAGTACAGCATACAACTGTCCGACAAATGAGTCAGGCGAAGCCTAGAGAACAAAGATACCGCCAACCTGACAAAACCGTTCATGAATGGGCTGGATCAAGGGCGGGCGCTCAGTCTCCGACTTTGTAACTTTTAGTTATTTCAATCATATTTTAGTGCACTTTTCTGAAAGAGGTTTAGCCTCAATGTACATTGCTACATGTATGAGGATACCGTATTGTTTGCCACGACAGAAAAAAATCATATGTTCTGTATAACATAATTTTCAGATTTTATTTATTAGTCAAGTTGTGAATAAAGATAGGTCTAGAAAGATAAGTGTATATGTTTTACATTCAGAAGTCTTATACAATTTTAAGTTTAAACTTCATTTTATCTATTTTGTTTGCCTATGCATTGTTTTGATATATTGGAGTACATTGTTTACACAGCAGCACGTCATGGATTGCATAGACTCTACGTTCTCGTTTCCTGCTTCATCACTCCTGTTTTTATAATGTATATGGATACTAAGCTTGGAATAAGTTTGGATCAACGGTTCAAAGGCAAGGTTATTGTGAAGGAAAGTACAAAACTCTTTTACGCTATGAAAGAGGTACGTAATAATACTTTGATGATCGTTTACAGGGCAAGACATGTTGATTTTGAGTTGACTCTAGTGATGTATTTAAACATTTGTAAGTAGAAACAAGTCAAATGTTTGAACGCCGCCAAATGGAGTGGGGGTTGCGATAATTAGTAATGTTGGATTTAATGTATGGTGATTAACCAAACCTAATCTTTTTGCACTCTAATTTTGTATATGGCTGACCATTTGTTAATGTTTAATGCTAAAAAAGATGATTCTACGTCAAGTCTATAGGCATTGTTTCCTCTGTATGGAAATTGGCTGCTGTCACATTATGCTTTTTTGATTAAGGGAGTGGAATTTGATACCGATAAAGGTATGTTTTTAAAATCTGTGAATTCAGTAAATCGCTGTTCAACGCAAATTAATAAAATGTGGTAGTAACGTTACAATATAATGTATCGGCTTTTCATTTTCATACGCCTCTGTTTACATGTTTTGTTTTTATTATTGCTATAATAACCGGTTGTTCATTTGTAAATAATTAAGTTGTTATATTGTCAACAATAATAATTATTCCAGAATGTTTACTGTGTAGCCAGTGCTAAATTTGTATGCAATTTAAAACACTAAAATGTTAAAGCTTTCCCGCTCAATGTCACACTGTCAGGTTTTGTAGCATGTTGAATAAAAGAGGCATACCCTAAAACTGTATGCATTTCGGAATAACTAATACCGTAATGGAAACAGTGAAATAATGGCGTTATTTCATCACTTTCTAGATGGATTTAAATTTTGGGTGGGTAGTGATTTATCATCAGAGGTTGCTGTTTTTTGTGCAGGAATGAGATACTTCTCGATATATTATGTTTTTCTTGAAACGAGCAACTATTTATTAGTTTACGTACATTAACTCTACTCTTAAATGATTTTTAGAAAAAAAATGCTTTTTATAGGATATGTCCTTTTAAGATACATTCATTTGATATTGGTAAAGAAATGTATTTGCAAGTTACCTGTTGGCTCCAGAGTTCCATATATTCATATAAGTTCAATATTGATGTTCAAACTCATAGTTTCATAGTATTATTATGCATAAAATGTAAGCCAAACTGCTCGAACAATTATACGCTTTTTGAATTGTTGCACTGTTTCCTTTTGTTCTGATGATTGAGCAAATCATTCCCTTATGCTTATAGCTTTATTAAGTTGCATACATGTAACACTACTATGAGGAATTTAAAACCATACTTAAAGTGACCGAACACATGCTCGATCAGATACGTGCTCGATCACTTGCAATGTTTTATGCACACAATTCCTGAATAAATAAAAATTGAAACAGTTGTGTTCCGTTCTTTATATTATTGACCCAATATACAAATTAAACTCTAACAAGAAGAGCGACGATTGCGCGTGTGGAGTCTTACAGACGCTTAAAAAATGTAGCCAACAACTGACTAACTGACATACCTCATTGAAAACTGAGTGTAAGAGATTCTTTACGTCACAACATTATAAGATCAAAGCGCTGAAGGCCCTGGAGGTGTCCTTTATACAATATGTCGACCACTTCCCATTGCATACAGATCTGAAATGGTACATTGTAACAAGAGGACAGTGATGATTCAATACTGCAGAGCTGCATCCTAGTTTGAATATGATTGCTCCATTGGTGTACTTAATGCGAAAACTCGCGTTTAGTGTGGGGTATAATGACGGGATATGGCAAGTGTATATTACCGGCTTGCCCATTAATATCAATATCTATTTACGTGTCATTGACAAATCAAACGGCTGCCATGGAATGGTAATAAATACATCAATTATGGGATTAGCTTAAGTTATGGTTCTGGTCTTGGTCACTGCGATTCTTGTTTGTGAAATCTTGACCGATCAATGTCCTCTATCACTGTGTGATTCAAGTATCAATTCAATCCCAGTGTTCAATACTATCCAACTTATATTCCTGACAAGGTTTTAACAGAAAGGGAGATAATTAAATAATTAAATTATCTAGTTAAGTTCTCCCTACCCTAAATGTCTTTAAATCATTGCGTGAGGTATCAAATCAGGCTCGAATCATGCGTTCAACGAGAGCCGATCCGGCTGATGGATCACATAACTGTACTAATTTATACCCTTTAATTACAAACTTTTTGACACAAGTCCGTGTGAATAAACTATCAGAAGGATATTTAAAGGATAAAATTGAAGGAAAACTATTTTAAGTGTGAAATATATGTAGTGTGCGACGTCATTTTACTGAAGTCATCGTACAAACAAGAAGTAGTGACCTAGTCAAAAGCGAAATTATTAACGCCATGTGTATTTTAGGGCCAATTTAATGCACTCTTTCAAACGATAGCCCTGTAGTTTGTATTGCACATACACACAATACGGATTTTTTTCTGTCAGGCCGTATTTGATGGTTTAATAAAGGCTGTATTTATTACATAAAGTTTATAGGTATTATTAGCGCCGCCGATGACGGAGGCGGCCTATTATGGAATAGTTTTTCCGGAAGTACATGGTAGGAGCGGTTATTAGAATGCGAAGAAAAATGGTTTTAACTGTATGCTAAAATAATACGATATATACATTAAAATATTGATTATACACATTTCCTTCATTAAAACGTAATTGTTTAATTGTAAAATTCCTTTTCATATCTTTCAGAAAAAATACGAAAACGTAAAACAACTTCTCCCTTATCGGTTTTGCAAAAGTATAATATCAGCTTATTTTTTACCACGTGCTTTAAAGTCAATCTCCGTGGTGTAGTGGGTAAGCTGATAACCGCCTAATTTTACGAGTGGAGTTCAAATCCCGGTCAAACCCAAGTTTTTAAAATATTTTTTTTTCAGCTTTAAAACCACCATGATTTTAAATGTTTTCTGCAAATATTCATACAATTTTTCATTCAAATCAAACTAATAATGATTGCTTATCAAAAAGTTAATTTTAGCTATTTAACGCCACACATGTACATTACTTGAGAACGTATAAAAATTGAGAAGCATTAATTTTGATTAATTTTACAGATTAAACATGAGAATAAAAGTAATGCTACCTTCACACACACGGATTTGTCTTACGAATCCTTACGTATGGCACAAATTCGTAAAAACGATTTGGTCACTTTTATGAGTTATTACGATGTATTTACGGCAAAAATCTACGATTGTACGTTTTTGTGAGGCTACATTGAGATATGCAAAAACCGTAGAACTAATAAATGTTGAAATAGAAACTATTTTCGGCGCCCTTTGATGCTTTGCATCAATTGTACTCTTGTAACAAACTGGTATGATGCCGATACAGAGCCTGGCCTATACATACCGTGGTATGAATTCCTGTACCGCAGTATTCAGAGTTAAATCAACTACTCACTTTACTCATTGCTATGCATGTTAATTTGTCAGAAAAAAGGTCATGGTTTAGCATCTTTGCTTAGCTTCAGTTACAAATTTAATACATTTTGACCGTAAGTTGAGTAAGCTTTAAAAGACAGTCTCACAATCGTTTGTGGACAACTTGTGGCACTGCATAAATGTGTTTAATGCAGTGATTTTGCATTCTTTATTCTTTTAGTTTTTCTGTAATATCAATATTACAATACGTATTGCAATATGGGCTGGCTGTCATCGCAATACACTTAATAAGCTTTTGACCATATCGTTGCACCCCTTAGGCTCTAAGTATGAATACACCATTTAACGTCTTCCACTGACATCAAAATCCTCAGTCCTTTTGTTGTAGTTCGGTTCCAGAAATGAATGATGTAAAAAACCAAATCCAACTAATTCATCAAAATTGTAGGGTGAAATTATTGAAACACCACTACAATACTGAATGAAAGCTAACTTGAATTGGTCTTGCTAAATTTTCTTGTATCCACAGACATCAAAACCCTTTGTCAAAATAAAAGTTACTTTAGGTGATGATGATAAAATACCAATCCGGCAGCCGGCTAAATCATCAAATTGGTAATAACGAATGAATGTTTCATGTTCTGTAACTGGAACCAGCAGAATTCAACATGTTCTTTTTGTCGTGCTGACCGAGTCTCGGTCTGTGAATGCAGTCAACGCAGAAGCCTGAAGAACACCGAGGCAGTTGCCTCGGTTAACTGTCTCGGTTAAAATTTGCAGAGCAAACAAATAAAGAGGAAACAAATGCAAGTAAATGAAAATATTAAGATTTAATGACTTCTGAATTCGAGAAAAGACTACAATATATGTTTTACATATTGCAATTCGCTTGAGACGCGATACATACCAGTATAGTTTCACTCTGTACTGTGGTATAATGTAAATATAAAACTGCAATTTCTCTGTCATTTATTCGCTAAATTTGAATTAGAATGAGTTTAGTGTTTTACTGTGACGACAATGACGCACAGTAACTTAGTAAATATGCTGTAAATAATTTTATCTCAATAGGTAAACATATAAAACATAAATGATTTTGCCCAAGCGTGGCTTAAGACGTTAAGTCCAGATAGTTTTTCAATGAAAGCCTCTATAATCATTGCACATTTGTTGCCAAAGTATTTGTGAAATTCCATTGGCATAGTATTTCGGAGTGTTTCACGCTCTGGCCATCTAATGAGTTTCCGCATTCTCTTATACATAATAGTTGCAGTGAACAGTCTTGATACAGTTGGCTGTGTTGTATCAAATTCATCTGCTAAGAACAAATTATTATGATTATATAGGTTAAGTCTTAGCTTCACAAGCGTCAATGTCATAAGTTTGAACTTGTTAATAGCTAGACTGTTTGGTAAATATCATAATATGGTTCAAGAAACTGATAAAGCAACATCAACATTGAAAATGCTGGAAGACCAGTAAGGCGCTTCAATTTGTCATAATTAATGGTCCCTGAAATAGTCAATATCAAATCTCGTCTCCAGTTTCAGCCCTTTAGTTTTCAGCTCAAACGTTTCAGTCCTTAATTTCTGTAAAGTTAAATCACCATCAATGTCCGTCTGCTTAATCGTGCCAGTTTCTTCAGAGTCCAAGCTTTCCGTTCTATATCCTCTTCAAGTTCAGTACCAACGGCGTTTCCTCTCCTGTTGGAGTTCATACTTATCTGTAAGTATCGGCTGAAAGGTACTGCCTAAGCTTACTGACGGGACCCAGTCTGGATTCAGTCTATCATACGAGTATGCCTTCTTCCCTGAAAGAAAGAATGTACGAGTCTTTACAAGTTATGCTTGACAGAATTAAGAAATATGATAAGTAAAGAAATAGTTGTCTTTATAATGTATACAAGCAGATCTACTACATAGAACATAATATGACACTAATCCGTATGTCTGAGGTCTAACTTACTCACTTTTATATATACAGAAGTGACTTTGGATTTATAAATAATTGCTTCCGGTAAAAGAGAAATTCTCATTTGAAAAGAGTTTATTTACATTCTAATTTATATTAACGAATCGCCCTTGACTTACCGCTACCGATATGTGCATACGATTCTTGTTGGTGAAATCTTGACCGATTCTTGCTAAGCCGACCCTTTTCCTTTCTGAACTGATATTTTCACATTCGCCCTGGTTTGTAATAATCGCTGGAAGACGATAATATTCAAAGTCAGTTTCGCGACCTTTACTATTTGAACTGCCCAAAATTCATTTAATCACCAATTCCTAGATTCCGATAGTCGTACATGTTGTTAACTTGACAACTTGTTGTTGACACTCGAGAATTATGTCGTTAATTTAACGAAAACTGATAAAATTATCTTGATATATGTATCATTCCGTATAAGTTCTTCGTATAACAGTGTATAACACATCGAACTTATTGTCATTGTCTGTCATTGTCATATATTAAACAATGACTGTCAATTTTTTCTCGTTACAACTATCCAATATGGCGGAAAAATAATCCGTAACACAGAATCTATCAATAGGAATATCTCGGCAGATTGCTTTTTAATGTGGGGTAACGGAATCTGCCGAGAACCTCCGATTGGAAATTCATTTACCCTCGCTATTTTCTTCAATGGCGGATAATATGTGAAGGGGGCCCTGTTTACAGTATAACTAAAACATTCTGTGTGCAGAAAAAATATACAAAAATATGACGAAAATGGTTCTGTATAATAAGTTACTAGATATTTCATGATACATTTTGCACAGAAATAGAGTAAGAAGTTAATATTTATTGATAATGTATTTTAAGAATAAAACTATGCGAGAAAATGTTCAAAAAATATCGTTGAAGGCAGTTTCAAAATAAATATTAGGTTTTAGGTTTCAAACAACTAAATCTGCACATTCAAGTGAGCAGTGCTCTTTTCGTGTTAATTTTTAAATGAGCTTGAAATAAACATATTTCAATATTTGTCATATCTTATTACAAAACAGCGATATCAATAAACATACCCACTGCTTGTAAATATGTTTAACTGTTCAAAAGTTGTTAGAAGTTGACTGTTGTGAATTCATAAACTCAAATTAAAGTTATAACCAATATTTTAACTCACGATTGCACTTCGTAATAAGAGTCTATGTACCCTACGTAGACTCCAAGAAAAAAGAAAACGTCACTTGGAGTATGTTATAATATATTAACTAATTCTGCTAAAAAAATTTTGCAGATTTGAGACATAGATAGTATGTAGTATTTCACCTTTCCAAAATAACCGTAAGGCAGTTCGATACTGTCTGTAAAACCGGTGATCGAGCACGTGTCGCGTCGGCATAAAAATAGTGGTCATTTATCTATGTAATAACTTGGCCCCATTTAGTAATTTACACAGCAGTGTTATTTTTTCAGGTCGTGGTAAATTGACAGGTGAAGGTCACCTCACGCAAAACAGATTACAACTTCATAAGATATTTGTAACAATTTAATAATTTTGATCGAGCATGTGTAGGGTCAGTCTACCTTAATACATGTGAAGGTTTTGTTTATTATAGTGTCACCCTTACTTGAAGGGCCATGCATTTATGTCTTATGAGACACCTTCTTTTTGAGCACATTTACCTCCCGAATCCTATCCTTTTAATGCCAGGCACCAGGCAGGTAGGCATACGGTAACCATTATTTAACTAGCTGGCGGCTCACCAACCGGCCATATCAGAACGGACCCCTCCTGGGATTCGAGCCTTCGACCTCCCGCTTCCAAGGCGAATGCCTAAACCACTAGACCAAGGGAGACTGTGTACGTGATAGTAATTTTACATTACTTTGTTTTTCATTGTCATTTTTTTCAGTTACGACTTCTTTAATAAAACTAATTCATATTTTACATGTAGATTGCATAGTTTTGATAAAGACTTGCTTCTCTTGTATATAGCTTTTTAAAAGGCTTTGTTTTAAAGCATATAGTGTGTCTATAAGTCCTCGAACAGTTTAAATTGAAGTTTTACACAGATTTACCTTCTTTCTGTCAAGATATTAGTCCGTTAAATGAAAATAGACCATGTCGTACCTCAAAAGGTACACAATTTAGGTTCATGAAATTTGCAAGTAAATGGAAGCAAGAAGCTGATATGTGTTATATCTTTCCGTAGGTTAAACTTGTGATTGCAATGACAAGAAACCTACAATAACTCAAATACTTATTTGATTGAGTCAGTGGAAGGATAGAAGGCAGTTATATATACCATCATTCCGACGGCGTCCGGAATATACTTAAAAAAGTATTCAAGCTGGCTAGATATGCAACTTGGCTTGTGGATAGATGGCATTAAAGAGATTATGCTCAGTAGATTGTCTTTTTCTGCAAAAGAAAAGTTGTGGTTTGCTGTGACAAAAAGGTAAAACTATTGCATTTTGTCTTCTGTACTAAGGCAAATACTAAACGCAGTTTGTGTATTAAGTTTGCTATGTAGTTTGAGAGTTTGGGGAGTTAAAACCCTGTATTGTTACAACTATTACCACTACCAACCTATCAATAACATCGTGTGTCTAAGAATACAGTGGCACTACTTATACTACAATCTCATAACAGTTCAATTGCAATCTGCTGATATTCTAGGGTTTTAAAGCGATAATACCCTTCAATGTGACCATCACACTTTAATGAAATCAATTGATTACAATCATTAAAAACAATTACTACAAAAGTTATAGCTAAATAACATAAATGTATATAACAGTTTTATTCGTGTTGAGCATAGTTGAAAAATAACAAAATCTTTTTTCACTGACCCAGTCATAAACTGATTTTCTATCAGTTGTGTATGAATATTTTTTGTTTGTATCACTTATGTAAGAAATGGTTGTGCATAACTTATTTTCTATTTATTTTCGAAACATTTCTTAAGTTTTAAGAACTTCCCATGACCGTAATTTCACTTATCATTTGGAACGGTATTTTAGCTTTGATAAGTGATATCATAGGTAAGTCACATTTATTGTGTGAACTTTAAATGACGACGATCACTGGGATAAAATATGCCTCATAGTGATAAGATTTTAAACTGCATGGTGTGGATTTCTGTATTACTCACATGTCGCTTATAATCTAATTGTCTACATATTAGGCGTTATTTTGTTTATCATACAAAGTTATGTATCTTGCATTCTAAGCATTCTGTTTATAAGTGAAGGAAATTAAACGTTGTAAATTCTGCAATAATAAATTCTGACGTGTTCTCTCGCGGGACTGGAAAAGACCATTAGTTTGATGCTAGTATGACTAAAACACACAAACAGAGAAAGAAATGCAATGGGTTATTTTCAGCTGTATGTTTCGTCATTTTGACGTCATTACCGTTTCATACCGGTAAGCGCAGCAAACCTGTTATTACAGAATGTACAGTAGTTAAGTTCCTCCTATGTTTCACTTGCAAACCAGTGGAGTAAGTGACAAGTGTATGTCATTATATAATACGCACATATCACTGTAATAAATAATTACGTTCATACTTCCTTACTTCTCTCTTAGTTCAAAAATGGCGTCTATATTTGTCAAAATCTATGCCAATGTTAAACATTTTTAAATATAGACATTCACAAAGACGCAGGAAACTTGAATCAGTACTCCCTAATTGATTCCTGTGCCACCCTGACCAAACTTCCACCAAATATATCTGGTTACAAGATCTAGGACGATTTCGATGCTGGGCGATCATGCGGTCAAAATCTAGGTCACCAGGTCAAATAATAGAATAACATTGTTAACACCCTAGGCCACATTTAATAACCAATCTTAATGCAAATTTGTCATGTGTAAGGACAAGTATGAATCTAGGTCATCTTTGGTCAAAAACTAGGTAAAACGATTAAATCAAACAACCAAGTATTAAGACTCTAGAGGCCACATTTATTACTATTTGTCGGAATGTTTGTTTCTCTGAAATCCAGGACAAGTTCGAGTATTGGTCACCTGTGGCCAAAAACTAAGTCACACATTAAAATAGAAGAAAATCTTGGCAACACTCCAAAGGCCGCATTTATTACTTAGTATTTATGGAAATTTGTCAGAAAATTTATCACCATGTTTTCTCGGTCAAGTTTAAGTGTTTCACTTGGTTTTAAAATTAGGTTACAAGTTAAATCAAAGGAAAACCTTCTTAACACTCTAGAGGCCATATGCATTATCCAACTTTCATGAAAATTAGTAAGAATTTCGAATCTGGGTCACCTGGAGTCAAAACTTTGAATTCGAATGTTGGCTATCTTGGTTCAAAACATGGTGACACTGTCAAATTAAAGAAAAGCCTTGTTAATACTCTAGAGGCCACATTTATTACCCAATCTGCATGACAATTTGTCAGAATGTTAACCTGAATGATTTCTAAGTCCAGTGTGAATTATGAATTGTCTGGGGTCAAGAACTTGGTCACACAGCTTAACCAATTAAAAATTATGTTAAACACTTTATATGCCACATTTATTACCCAATCTTTACGAAGTATTTGTCAGAATGTTTGTCCCAATGATTTCTATGTCCAGTTTGAAGCTTGCTCATCCGAGAAAACAAAACTTCTTAACATTTTATAAGCCACATTTATTATCCAATATCCATGAACATTTGTCAGAATGTTTGTCCCAATAGTTTCAAGCTTTAGTTTGAATATTGGTCACCAGGGGTCAAAAACCTGGTCACACCGCCAAATCAAACACATATCTTATAAACACTCTAGCGGCCACATTTCATAAACAATCTTTATCAAAATGTGTCAGAATATTTGCCTTAAAAAGTTTTAGGAGGACTTGTGGGTCACCTTTGGTCAAAATCGAGGTCACACGGTCAAATCAAAGATATACCTTGTTTACATTCCAGAGACCTCATTTATTACCAAATTGTAATGACGGTTAAATCGGAGAAATACCTTGTTAACACTCAATAGACCACACTGATTAAGTAATCTTCATGACAAGTAATCAGAATATCTGTCTCTTTGATTTCTAGGTCAAATTCGAATCTTGGTGACTTAGGTTTAAAACGTAGGTCACACGACAAAATCAAAGTAAAATTTTACTAACACTTTAGAGGCCACACTTATTATTAAATCTTAAAGACAATTAAAATGTCCTTCATAAGTGACCCCCCCCCCCCCCAAACCGCAGGTGGTCAAATATCTTAATCGTTTTATTGCCCCTTATCAGTTTTAATCCTCTCTGATTATGTCCAGCAGCGTGTCAGTAGACTTGATATGTAGTACAATAGTAGAACCATAATTTTTTTTGATTTGTACAGATAACTGATTTATAACTTACTTCCTGTTGTTTATATAAACTGTTTTATATAATAATGACATTTTACTTTTATTGCAGGATAAGAAAAATATTTTAGATAAATGCAGTAAACTGTGATTTTAAAGTTATACTGAGAAAGTTAATATGCTCAAGTAATTATCAAGTGTAACATCTAATCTTAGTGATAATTGGTTTGTTGTAAGAGTAATTGATTGAGTATTTAAAACATTACTCAATCTAACTTTGAAATCACAGTTATTTTTCAGTAATCTAAAAGTAAAAAAAAGAGTTTATGTTTCTGTCATATAAGAAAGTAATTTTGATATAATAACTGTAAGTGTTGATTTTTTTTTATAATCTAATTTGACTGGGAATTACGTACATGTACCTAAAAGGTAACTGATAAAATAGAATAATAACATCTTATGAAGGTCTTAAAATTTATGTATAACTAACATCCCTTTCCTACATTATCTGTACATAATGTAAGGAAGTTATACAGTAGCTGAATATGATAAACAGAAGCTAGTCTACCAGTGACCAGTCATGTTAATTGACATCCGATTGGCTGACTGGACCCCTGTGGTGAATGCCCCACATTCCTGTTCAATTGTCTTTAATGAAAATTGTGAGAATGTTAGTCACCATGATTTCTAGTTCAAGTTTGAATCCGGGACACCTGGCGTCAAAACTAGGACACATGACCAAATCAAACAAATATCTTGTTAACGCTCTAGATGCCACATTTAATATTTTATCTTTATGAAAATAAGTCAGAATGTTGTTTTGCAATTATTTCTAGAACAAGTTCGAATGTAGGTCATTTTGCGTCAAAATCTAGATCACACAGTCAAATAAACAAATGCAATGTGGGGTCAAAAACTTGGTCACTAGGTCAAAGCGTTATTTACAGCACGTGCACTCTGTTAATATTAGCCCTCGTGATTACCTTGACATAAGTGTAATAACTTCTTGAATCTTTTGACTGAACTTTGGAGGAAGGCATGATAGGTTAGTTACTAGTTGTTGATGTATATATATATCATTTCTAAAGGTTGTTTCAATGATAAGGTTGACATTAATTTATTATGAATATTTATTTTAAGATATTCTTTCAAAAAGGACACCATGTAGATAAAGACTATAAAAGAATAAAAAAGAAGTTGATCTCCTTGGTGACTGATATCTCATCCATTCCATATAATCCCGAACTACCGTAATATCTGATACCTTTAAATCGTCGTATGAAGGTCTTTCTGTGTATTATTTTCAAATGAATTTAAAACTTATTCGCTTAAAATATTATAATTAATGTAGAATCGGTGACAAGAATCAGTTTGACCATGATACAGACATGTTCCTAGTTCATGCAGAGAATGCAACGGAAGCGGCCAATATTATGAAGAAAGAGCAGAAGAACATACAGAGAAAAAAGCTGCAAAAAGAATAAAAAAGGCTGCCAATGTGTATTGAAAAATACAACAACGAACTCATGGAGTTTAAAGAAGCCGTAGACAAGATGGGAGATGTATGTTTGTAATTATCGGTATGTTGATTCTATCTTAATAACGAATAAGAACTCCTAGATATAGTTGTAACACAGGTCAATGAAAACTAAGATTTTAATTTGATTTTAATGATAATTATATGCATTACCTTTTCAATATTAGCTCTTTCTTTGATGAACCAGTCTAAGAGTTTTACAGTTGGAAAAGACACAAAATACTAACAAACAAGATTTTAATCCATATTTAGTGTTAGCAAGTATAAGCGGTTTTACAAATCTCATACCTTCTATCTCATGGGGATAAAAGTATTTTACACAATGTAATAAGTTTTATGGTGTCAAGTTGCAGCATTTCTGTTGAGCTGTTGTACAATAACATTCAAATAAATCATATGCTTACCCTACATTGCCGAATAAAGTAATGTCGAAATTGCCTATATTTGTTTACTTTATCGAAGCTTCAAACTAAGAAAGTGCGTACTTGATTAATAGTGTAATGACTGTATGGCTATCCGAAATACACTGTCCGAAAGTTGTCACTTATTTGATTTCAGCTTACCTTGATTTTTAGCGTAAATAAGTCATTCCTTTGTTTAATTCCATTTGTAATAATAACTTTGCTTAACACTTGATGTTCTTAGCACAGTTTATATTCACAGAATTGTTGTGTATCATTGTATTTTGCATTTCCAGCATTTATGACACTTGCTGTCAAGTTGAAAATGTCCGCCATGTTTACTATTTTTGTTACGGCGAATTAATCGAACCAAAATGCTGTTTTATCTATTTCATGTATAATTATGCATTACAGGGTTGTATTTTAACTGAACGGTTGTTTTAAGTATTATGGAGTAATTCATAATAATAGATTACCATATTCTGGGATACGAGAAGTAAAAGTATTAGGGACTATTTTAGTCACTTGTGCGGAAGAAGCTGGCAAGTTTTTATGTTAGAATATCAGCGTTATTTAATGTCTGTTACAGTTTTAAAGTATATTTTATGCTATTTCCAGTTAAAATGGAACCACTTTGTATTGTTAGTGATTAACTTGGAACATTTTATTAATACTTTAATTTTCTTGTCCATCACAGTGTCCGAGGCCGTATAACTACTGTGCTGGATTGCTGGATGCTGCCAAATTCTGATTGGCTATCAGCTATTTGCCAGCATCCGCACCCTATATAAGTAGCTCAGGTCCAGTAATGGCAGCCAGTTGACAGCTCGAGCTCTGAAGCATCTGAAATTTAAGCTTGATCCATCCTTTTTAGAATATTTCACCTTTAGACAGTTCTCTACATTCATAAGTAAACTGGTAAGACCAAGTTTGGTTATTTGAAACTGCAGATCCCTTGTATAGTATTTGACAGCAGTTTGTTTATAAACAAACAGTGTTTATCAAAGTAGTCCCATAGCAACTGGCGAGCATTGCTGGACCTGCCGCGATTTTTAATCACTTTTACGAGACTATCGGTCACTCGGATTATATATTTATGTATTATTATTACAATAATCAAATAATAGATTATTGAAACAACATTGTGTTTGTCTTTTTACTTTTGAAGAGTCTTCAACTAAATAATAAGCCAGGTGGCTTACAAACTGGTGTCAGAGAAGTGGGATGTACTAAGTGTCAAAGTACATTACGAATACTTACACCTACATTAACAAGACTGAAATCAACAAAATATAGTCGAGCCTCAACCTACAACTAGCTACCTGATTCTACATACTATATAATTAATCAACTGTTTGATATGGCATCGCCTGATCCTGAAATAGAATTCAATATGCAAAATGTTGATCAGTTACATGAGAACCAAGAACCCGAGATTGATGTACTTCACCATGATGATATTGACAATTCTGATAATGAGAGTATATCTAGTATATCAACTGTAATAAGTCACAATTCAATTGAAAACCCGCTGGGCAATCGTTCCAACATAAGAAATAATGATCACATCTATCATCAACCTTCAACTGGTTCAAGAATAAGACAGGACAGTTCAAATAACTGTGGTGACTTCCGTCAGCCTTATGTACCACCAACACCAGTCGTGCAATCTATAAAGCCTGATTCCTATGATGGCTCACAAAGTTTTGACCAGTATCTTTCACATTTTGAAGATTGTTCTGAGCTGGCTCGCTGGGATTATCGAACCAGAGTGTTGATCCTTTCGGCTAGTTTAAGGGGTACTGCAAGGACATACTATATGAGCTTAACAGAAACTGAACGTCGCGATTATCACATGTTAGTTTTAAGACTACGCAACCGTTTCGGACATTTGAAACATCAAGCTCTGTGGCTTAGCAAGCTTGAAAATAGAAAACGTCAACGTGGTGAAAGCATTGCATCACTTGGTGATGACTTACGACAGCTTTCGCAAAAAGCTTACTCAGATCTTGACGCGGCCGCACAAGAAAAATTAGCTTTGAATCAGTTTTATCGTTCATTGTCTGTAGACATGAAATGCAGGTGTGTAGACAACAATTGTAGAACAGTCTCAGAGGCTGTTTCTGTTGTTGAAAAATATGAATGCATCCTTGGTACACAAAATGCTTCCATTCGCGCTCTTGAAACAACTCCTTCATCATCTCAGAATACTGAAAATTTGCTAACTGAAATAAAACGATTAGAAACAAAAATCAACAAACTAGAGACTCAGGGCAACAAAAACATGAGTAAAAATGATCGCAATGTACGTACATGTTTTGGGTGTAATTCACCTAATCATCTTTGGAAAGAATGTCCTAGAAACACACAAAATAGTCAAAGATTCAATATGAACTCCAACTTCACAGGTACACAACAAAACCATGCTGCATCATTCAGACAGACAGCTGGTCACAGTAATGTTAGAAAATACAGCAATCAAGCTCATTCACAAAATGGTCAACATTCTTCTCAGCCAAGCTCAAGCCGTAACTACCAGGGAAACTAATCTCAGCTGACTCTACAGGCCAAGAGTCAGCAGATTTACAATCTCAAAGGCCTCCAACAACTAATTTTTCTGAAATTCAGCATACTGCTAGAGCTGGTTCTAGTTTCAATGAATTTGATAATGGTTTTTACACTTCCTGCAACATAAATAAAATTTCTGTTGATTTTCTTATTGACTGTGGTGCAACATCATCCCTTATCTCTGAACAAAAGCTATCTGAAATAGATCCTCACCACCAGCTTTTCCGCTTGTTACCTGCCCCAAACTCACTTCACACTGTCAATGGTGAACAAATAACTGTAGCTGGTAGCATTGACATTGTATTGAAACTTGGCAATCAACACTATGATATTAATTTCATAGTATGTGATATGGACACACAAGGCATTCTTGGACAAGACTTCTTAAAGAGACATGTAGATAGCATCAACTATAAAAAGTCTTGTCTTCAAATGGGTGATAACATTATTTCATTGTATATGGGAGGTAGGTCCTGCCAAATCTGTAGAGTAGAAATGAAAGAAACTATCAAAATTCCAGGTCAATCGCGAATGTGGGTTCCGGTTAAGGTTCCACAATCAGAGCATCTTAATAACAATGGTTTCATTGAACCACTGACATCTTTCATGGCAAAGAATGAAGTACTTGTTATGAGTGGCATTATTGATACCAACAAAGATCCTGTGGTTAATGTCATAATGTCCACTCTTTATAAGAATACTAATATTGGCGTATGTGAATCATACCTTGAAACTGAGAGCATTGCAACTGCACGGGTTGCGCATGTTTGCGAAACTGACAGTGACCCTTTTATTCCAGAGCATCTTCAAGATCTGTATGACAGAAGTGCAATACATCTTAATGATACTGAAAAGCAAGGACTTATAAAGCTCCTCCATAAATATCGCAACACATTTTCAAAGTCATCTGAAGACATTGGCATTACCAATTTAGTACAACATGCAGTTAATACTAGGGATGCTATCCCAGTACGCCAACCTCCACGTAGGCTTCCGTTAGGTAAACGTACTGTTGAAAAAGAAGAAATTGACAAAATGTTATCCCGCGGTATAATTGAACCATCTTGTAGTGCATGGGCGTCACCTGTAGTTTTAGTTACAAAGAAAGACGGAACACCAAGATTCTGTATTGACTATCGTAAGCTTAATGACCTCACTGTTAAAGACGCATACCCTCTTCCACGCGTTGATGACTGCATAGATGCTTTATCTGGAGCACAGTACTTCAGCTCATTAGATTTAAATAGTGGGTACTGGCAGGTGGCCATGAAGCCAGAAGATAAAGAGAAAACTGCCTTTGCAACAACCATGGGTCTTTTTCAATTTACAGTAATGAGTTTTGGTCTTGCCAATGCGCCTTCAACTTTTGAACGTTTAATGGAAAATGTACTTCGTGGACTCCAATGGGAAGAATGTCTCCTTTATATGGATGACATAATCTGCCCCTGTCAGACAGTAACACAGGGCCTAGAAAAGCTTGACCATATACTTCATCGCTTGAAGGAAGCTAACCTAAAGCTAAAACCGTCTAAATGTTCCTTGTTTCAAAAGAAAGTTAACTTTTTAGGTCATGTAGTATCTGAAAATGGTATCTCAACAGACCCCAGTAAGATTAACGCAGTGAAAAACTGGCAAACTCCTAAAAATGCAAAAGAGGTCAGAAGTTTTCTTGGACTTTGTTCATATTATCGTCGCTTTGTAGAGGGGTTTGCTAAACTTGCACGTCCACTCCATCGATTAACAGAAAAGGCATTCAAATTTGACTGGACAGACGACTGCGAAAAAGCTTTCCAAACTTTGAAGACAGCACTTATTTCAGCTCCAATTCTTGGATACCCTGTTCCAGACAAACAGTTTATACTTGACACAGACGCGAGTGACACAGCAACAGGTGCAGTTCTATCGCAAGTTCAAAATGACCATGAAGTTGTTATCGCTTACTTGA
Organism: Saxidomus purpurata; assembly: GCA_022818135.1. NCBI lineage: Eukaryota > Metazoa > Mollusca > Bivalvia > Venerida > Veneridae > Saxidomus > Saxidomus purpurata. The sequence continues at coordinate 41,597,043 of JAFMSR010000008.1, read as the reverse complement.
GTAAGAGTCTTAACAAACATGAGCAAAGCTACTGTGTTACGCGTAAAGAATTACTTGCAGTTGTACATGCCTTGAAATCTTTTCATCATTACCTTTATGGTCAACCAATACTATTAAGAACTGACAATGCAGCTGTAAGCTGGATGCGAAATCTTAAACAACCTACTGGTCAAGTTGCACGCTGGTTAGAACTGCTAGGTACTTATAACATAAACGTTAAACACAGACCTGGCTTACAACACCGAAATGCTGATGCATTATCAAGAGCACCATGTACGAGGTGTACTAAACAACAAAGTGGCAATGATGTCAATGACTCTGTTGACTGCATTGCTACAAGTGAACCAGACAATGGCGTAATCACTGACACACCTAGCAACAATTCTGTCCAAGACTCAGCACTTGAAACTCTTCCACAACTTGCACGGGTAGTCACATCAAACCCATCCCCACAACATTCACCTTTTGAGGAAACACACATTCTTTTGTCAAGATGGTCACAAACAGAAATAAGTGAACAACAATTAAGTGATCCTCATTTAAAAATTCTTCTTCTGGCTCTCAATCAGTCAAATGATCGTCCACTATGGCAGGATGTTAGCAACTGTTCGTCAACTACCAAGACTCTGTGGCGTATGTGGGACCGTCTTTCTGTTGATGGAGGTGTCCTATTTAGGTCGTGGATCGATGATGAACATACAACACGTAAACAGCTTATAGTACCTGAAGCAATGCAAAAAGAAGTTTTTCATTTTATGCATGATTTACCATCTGCTGCACATTTAGGGGCTGATAAAACACTTTCTAAAGTTCGCCAAGATTTTTACTGGCCAGGAATGAAAGATGACATTGAAAGGTTTTGTAAACAATGTTCTCAGTGTGCTTCTCGTAAACCACACAAACCTGTGAAGTCACCATTAGGTCAGATACATGTTTCGCAACCAATGGAAAAGGTTGCATTGGACATCTTTGGTCCTTTACCAAAATCTGAAAATGGCAATGTCTATATTTTAGTTATCTGCGACTGCTTTACACGGTGGACTGAAGCAATACCTTTGCCAAATCAGGAATCAGAAACAATTGCAAAAGCATTTGTCAATGAATTTGTTTCTCGTTTCGGTGTCCCTCTTCAAGTGCATTCTGATCAAGGCACAAATTTTGTTTCAAAGCTATTCAGCAATATGTGCAGTCTACTACATATCCATCATACAAAATCTACAGCTCTGCACCCTCAAGCTAATGGAACAGTTGAGCGTTTTATGCGCACATTAGCGGCAATGTTAAGCATGTATTGTTCTACAAACCAACGTCAGTGGGATCGCTACCTACCACAAGTAATGATGGCCTATAGGTCATCAGTAAATGCATCCACTGGTAAAACTCCAAATCAAATGGTTTTTGGAAGAAATATAGTCCTCCCCCTTCAGGCATTTATTGGGTTTCTACCTCAGTCAAACCTCGCCCAAGTTAATGATGCGACAACATCAGACTACATCACTAGTTTGAAGGATCAGCTGGTTGTGATACATGATCAAGCACACAAGGTCCTGAAAACTAAAATTGAATACAGAAAGAGGCATTATGATCTTACAGCAAAGAATCGAGCATTCTCAGTAGGTAATCCAGTATGGCTGCATGACAAACAGCGACGCCCTGGTGTCTGTAGCAAACTTTCACCGCACTGGAAGGGTCCCTTTCTCATTACCAAGAAAATTGATGATTTGGTCTATCTTGTTAAAAGATCTCTTAAGTTACCAGCAAAAGCTGTTCATATTGATAGACTGGTGAAATACAACTGTGGGAATGTACCAAAGTGGTTTGCTGCCTACTTGAGTGAAAAGTCACAGTAGAATTTAAGCTTCTCAAGAAATACACGTAGTAGTTGAACTTTAAGTGATGACTTTATTATGAGAATAAAGTGATAGCTCTGTAGTGAGCATATTTTGTGTTGTTGTTTTTTTTGGAGGCGCCTCCACTGGGTATTGAAAGTGGATTGATCACCCGCTTGCGATATACCTAATTATAGATGTAATTTTGTGTGATATCATTGATGGATATCAGATGTTATTGTGAAATTGAGTAATTGCGAACTCAATATTTTATGAATTCAACTACGCAGTGTACGCATATTTCTTGATTAGCAGGCAGCAATGCAAATACGAGAGCGCGGACTACTTTGATAATTCAGCCTATGAGTAACATTGTTATAGTTGAATTGATCCTACCTACATCACAGTCCTTCACCCTATTACATCTTCGAATGAGTTTTGTAATAACATAGACGCGCTTTGATGAAATGACTCAATTGATGAAATTTGGAATGTTATTTAGACATCATTGTCTTACCACACATATTTACTCCTTTCAGAAATGAAGTCTGCAGTAGCCACATTCAGCTGTGAAGATTGTCCTGCAGTTTTCAAGACAAAACGAGATCTGCAAAGCCATATACTGAAAGCAAACCACAAGATGGTAAGGATCGTCTGCCCTTGGTGTGTTGAAAGCAAGGTTCGATTTTTCAAGTATGTACAGGACCTCAGACGTCATGTAAAAGGTCAACACCCCATCAACTTTGACCAGCTGCCACCTAGAGCTCTTTCAACAACCAACTGCTTCTACCTCTGCCAGGATCCTAAAACGTATCTGTCTCTTTATGGCTCTTCATCCTTCGACTCACAAGAATCTCTTTTTATTCGCAACATCATAACCAAGTGGACAACTGGCAGAACTCCGGGACTTACTCACTGGTTGACTGGCTGGAATTTGGCTAAGGGTAATCTTACTTCCTCAGCACCACACAACAGACCTCCAACTACACACCACTCTGGATCTTCCAACAGCAATGTTTCATCTTCTTCATCTACTTTGACTTCTACAACTACCACCAAGACATCTGACTTGAATGCCAACTCACCACAACCATTACCTACTACACGCATTCCAAAGAGGCAACATGAAACCTCAATTGAACTTCAATCCATACATATTTCTGCTGAAGTGAAAGCATATGCATCAACAGACAACAATGAAGTACTTCTCATAAGGCTCAACCCTTCAATCATGCACCATCACAAATACTTAGACGCACTTACAAGAAGAATCAGACATCTCCCATCTACCTTTGTTCCTCCATCTGGCAACTGGAAGCTTCATCTTGACGCCAACATCAAAGAGCGATGTGCTCAAATATTGTCAATTGAACACTCCTTCATTACAACTGTTCTACATCAGCCCGCTGAGCATTTCAAGGCATTACGCACCTCACCAGAACTTCTTCATCCCACAGAGACTGGGGACAACTTGAAATCACCATTCCCAGATCTTAACAACAACACTGAATCCACTACCGAAACAACAACATCAGCTACTTCTGTGTGTTACAACAGCAAGCCACTACTGGAAAACGAACTTACAACACAGAATTCCATCCTTTCTCCTTCAGCATCAACCCAACTGGATTATGAGTCAGACCAAGAATCTCTTCGCACACCATCGCCAATTACATTACATACTGGAGCTACACCATCTCAACAAGTTGATTCACCGACATATCCTGTGCACAGCCCACCTCCGATGTACAGTAATTGTCCAACACCATCTTATAATCCAACAGAAACCACTGCAACTACCACCACCACAACTACCATATCTACACCCCTTACATCATCGTCATCAACAATTTTAGATACGTCAACAGCCAGTCAGTCTGTTACTACAATATCGTCAACAGCAGAATATACACCATCTTCAGCTCTGAATATTCCGAAGCCCATCTTCTACAAACCAACACCCATACACAAGACACCATCTGATCTAGCACGCAACCTTCTCAAAACTGGGAGCATGCCCATCTTGCCTCCAGGACGTCGTGACTGGGCAGCAGTACCAGAAGAGAGCATCTCAATCACATCACATCTCAATTGGCCTCCACAAAACTGGACAACTTTCTCCAATGACCAGAAATTACTAGCCACTGAATACGCCGCTATGCTGCTGGAGCAACAAGACCAATTCCATCCCATTGATAGAAGTTCACTATTGGCAAAATACAACTTCCTGATTCTCCCAGCTACAACAGTAAAGAGTACAACAAATCATTCAAAAATGCAAGTCTTCAATTATCTAAATGTAAAGGCAATAGCAGAAGGAGCATCAAGATCCAGTATCCAAGACCAGCTTTCACTTATTAGATGTTTCCTTCCATCACCAACCACAGACTTTCTTCAAAAGATAGCTCATATTCCACTAAGACTAAAAGACTCAACAGCAACTGTATGAACTCAACAACACAACATCAACTCAACAAAACTTTCACGAACTTTTTCTGAACTCTACAGCAACTCTTTATTAAGGCAACTCATCAACAAGAACTTTAATGAATTCATCATGAACCAAAAACCTAAAAATAAACAGTGAACTTTATTAACTGTAAATCATATACTAAACCATTCCTGGCGAAGTACCTGATGATCATCAACTCAACAATTTTCATATTATTGGTTCAACAATACTACCTTAAATTGTATTGTACTACATGAAATACCGATGTCTACATTGGAACTCTATCGTTTAACCATAATACCGATGTCTACACTGGAACTATATCGTTTAACCATAATGCTGATGTCTACATTGGAACTCTATCGTTTAACCATAATGCCGATGTCTACACTGGAACTATATCGTTTAACCATAATGCTGATGTCTACACTGGAACTATATCGTTTAACCATAATACCGATGTCTACACTGGAACTATATCGTTTAACCATAATACCGATGTCTACACTGGAACTATATCGTTTAACCATACTACCGATGTCTACACTGGAACTATATCGTTTTACCATAATACTGATGTCTATACTGGAATCTCTACAAACTAGTGACATTTATCCGCGACAATATTCTATGATTAAAATAAAAAGTGATTTAATTTGAAAATTTAATGAACTCTTATAGACTTTCGAACTACAGTTTAGCTCTTATTCATAGATTCACCACAGAAATTACAAATCAGGAACAGTTAAATGAAATGCTATTAAGGTATTAAGATGAACATGAACAGAAACTTTGGGATAAGATGTTACATTAAATATTGTAAAGCAAATGAGTAAGTATATCATGTTATTGTCATTATGCATGTTATTTATTTTCAGGTAATAGATACCCAGTTGCATTTTCTCATGTTTGTCATTTTTGAGAATTTTAAGGTTTAAGCTTACCTATTTCAGTAAAGTATATCTAAGGTACTTGCATACCCAGATAATAAGAATTAAATTATTGCTGAAAGTTCTATTTATTGTGCATTTATTAATGTATTTGATGTTTTAACTTAATGACTTATTGCTTTGTAAACTTCAGGTGAAGTTCATTCTTTAAGGTGGGGGAAGTGTAATGACTGTATGGCTATCCGAAATACACTGTCCGAAAGTTGTCACTTATTTGATTTCAGCTTACCTTGATTTTTAGCGTAAATAAGTCATTCCTTTGTTTAATTCCATTTGTAATAATAACTTTGCTTAACACTTGATGTTCTTAGCACAGTTTATATTCACAAAATTGTTGTGTATCATTGTATTTTGCATTTCCAGCATTTATGACACTTGCTGTCAAGTTGAAAATGTCCGCCATGTTTACTATTTTTGTTACGGCGAATTAATCGAACCAAAATGCTGTTTTATCTATTTCATGTATAATTATGCATTACAGGGTTGTATTTTAACTGAACGGTTGTTTTAAGTATTATGGAGTAATTCATAATAATAGATTACCATATTCTGGGATACGAGAAGTAAAAGTATTAGGGACTATTTTAGTCACTTGTGCGGAAGAAGCTGGCAAGTTTTTATGTTAGAATATCAGCGTTATTTAATGTCTGTTACAGTTTTAAAGTATATTTTATGCTATTTCCAGTTAAAATGGAACCACTTTGTATTGTTAGTGATTAACTTGGAACATTTTATTAATACTTTAATTTTCTTGTCCATCACAGTGTCCGAGGCCGTATAACTACTGTGCTGGATTGCTGGATGCTGCCAAATTCTGATTGGCTATCAGCTATTTGCCAGCATCCGCACGCTATATAAGTAGCTCAGGTCCAGTAATGGCAGCCAGTTGACAGCTCGAGCTCTGAAGCATCTGAAATTTAAGCTTGATCCATCCTTTTTAGAATATTTCACCTTTAGACAGTTCTCTACATTCATAAGTAAACTGGTAAGACCAAGTTTGGTTATTTGAAACTGCAGATCCCTTGTATAGTATTTGACAGCAGTTTGTTTATAAACAAACAGTGTTTATCAAAGTAGTCCCATAGCAACTGGCGAGCATTGCTGGACCTGCCGCGATTTTTAATCACTTTTACGAGACTATCGGTCACTCGGATTATATATTTATGTATTATTATTACAATAATCAAATAATAGATTATTGAAACAACATTGTGTTTGTCTTTTTACTTTTGAAGAGTCTTCAACTAAATAATAAGCCAGGTGGCTTACAATAGTAATAATTGCACAGTTGTAATTCAATCCATGTATGCAAGTAGATACCAATTGCACTTCAAAAACACACAAAAATCCAATCAAATATGGCATTTGATATTCAACATTCTTGGATAAGATAAGATATTTGAAATTTGGTCAGTCTTTGGAAGGAACTGTGGTGTAGGGGATTCGAATTCCGTCAGCGAAACTTCGACTTTCGCAATCCCTTTTTTCTGTGTTAGTTCTTGTCAGAACTCCTGGATGTAATCAATAAGAGTTGCAACAACTTGACTCTACAGTTGATGCAAAATAAATAAGTAAATTAAAACTAAACCAAATGTTGTTAAGTATAACAATAAAAACTCATTTCACACTATTCGGTTCATGTGTGTTGACAAATAGTTATATTTTGAAACTAACTAATGATAATAATAACAATGATATTTCGACGGTAGAACAAATAGACATTTATACAAAATTGTATGAGCATCACAATCGCATCGTGGCCTTCCATAAATTACATCCAAACGCACACATGTAAAAACATACGCTCACAAAAATGTACATAATTATGCAATTAGGAACACGCTCTCACAGTCACACACAACCTGGTAGCATAATTGAGGTTATACAAAACCGATACAAATTATAAAGTATATTTCATATGACTTAAGTTTTCAAGTATGACTACCATTTATTATTGACAAACACTCAGAGAAAAATAAAATCATCAGAACAGAAAATAATTGTTTTTACAGTAGAGTTCCTCGTCTGCAATTGACTATATACAGCATACGCTAATAACAGCTAAAATAAAGAGCCAGGTGTCAATTAAATAGTAAGAGCTGTTCGGCAGGACAAGTTTAGGAGGAAATCAGACTGATTTTTATTAGTAATATTAGATGTTTCAAAGTATTCCTAAATTTGTGTAGTAATATGTCTTTCAAAATCTTTTGAGATAGTTGGTAACATAGAGATAGGCCTCTAATTATTTTAAAGATCGTTTTTGTCACCTCCTTTGACTATAAGAACAATACATGCTTGTTCAAGTGAGTCAGAAAAATACTTTGATCTATGCATTGATTGATTATGAACGTAATAGGTGATACAATGTGGTCTTTACAGTATTGCAGTAGTCTGGGGCCTATGTCATCTAGTCCTGCAGATTTATTTAAATTCAAAGCTTTACTATTTTATTGACTTCCTAAATAGTTATGTGCTTAATTGAGAAATAAGAACTTTGTAAGTTTACGTCTATTTTCTGTTTCAGTTTTCAGAAATACTGTGCATCAAACCGAGCTTTTTGTATTAAACTTGAAATTATGCAGAAATGTTTATTTAAAGCATTCAATATATCACATTTATCGTCGGTTGTATTCCAATGTTAGGTTAAGAAATATAAACGTAAATGAAGTAGAAGATAAAAAGTGTTTTATAAATAAACTATTGGAACTAAGGAAAAATAACAAAACTTTGTATAAGAGGTATATAGAAAACTATTACAACAATGGGCAGCAACCTGAAAACAAAGCACAACAAAAGTGATCGGATCGCTCGCTTCGGATTGTTTCAGACGCCAATTTTGGTGAACACAAAAAGCAAAAAGGTGCACAATCTGATCGAGTCAAACCAAAGGAATGGCACCGAGTGCAGGAGGAAATATTTAGTGGGCAACATACTCAATACATGCGTTGTTTTAATAAGGAGAGCACAATAAAACAACTTCAAGAAACATTGGAAAGGTATGTGTTGAAGAGTAGTATATATATTGTTAGACTCCATAGCCTGTCAAATAATAACTGAAAATAATGTTTCTGCATTTGAATTTTTAATTCACAATAAATTATTTCGATTATGATAATTTTCCAATTACAAATACAGAGTATTACAAATTACGTTTTGCAAGAATCATGTATCGTATGTGTAATGGAAGCATCAATATTCGACAATTGTACATATTGTTTGCTTTTATATTTTCAGGAATAATCATTTATTTTTAATGTTTATCTTCTTTATCGAAATAAATTGTCCATAGATATTGCTTGTTCAGATAGAGTTTGAAATGTAAATTAAACAAAACTATAAAGCAAGGAAAACAAGGTAAAGTAAGTAAACATATTTTTATTTGTATTCCAGTTCTGATATAAAAGAAAAAGAAAGAATGTAAGTACCCTGATAGAACCAAGGTTCTAAAAACTTTGTAAACAGTAGAAAGCTCATCCCTGTCTTTAAATCAACGCTTTCAATCTATCCTTTCCCTGTTACTGCCTTTTTACTCATTTTCGTGAAGTTGGCAGCCTGGCTGCCCTTTTCTCTGCACAATAATACGACTTGAATAATTTTTCAGGTATGATTTCTCTGATTATACTTTAAGAAACATTTTGATGATATTATTCTACGACTATAAGTGAGCCTTACAAACATTGAACATTTTTAAGGAAGAAAATTATGTTATCATAACTTCCACAGCATACATAAATGGACGTCCTGAAACCTTCCTATATGAAGTTTAATACTCGCAAATAGTTTGATTATTCAACTTACACTGTTATCAACGGAACAAATTACATTGACCGAATTTCAGATAAAATATGTCTGCTTCAAGACCCTGGTTCAACCTCGGCTTAGTGGATAAGGTATTTGGGTAGTGCGAATCAAGATAATTATTTCCTGTTATTGAATTACTAAAAATGATGCCGGTATATCGGAACGAAATAGTTTTTTTTTTCGGTTTTAATGGACTGTTGGCCAAGATTGGCCAAATGACAGATATTCTAATATGCCTATGGTATATTTCTACAGTCAATTCGAGTGCATTAATATGATAAAAGCACTCGGAAAAGAAGGCGGAGTTTCGGACAAGGAATTAGCTCCTTCCGACTTTTCTAATTTACTCCCGCGCAGAAAATAAGATATAGAAACAGAAATAATATCTGTATAAATATATCAGTCGCATAAAATAGTTGTGTTTCAGAACCTAAATATTATTTTTGATTGCGTCAAGTAAGCCTTAGAATACCTTCACCTTTTTTTCCTTAAAAAAGGCTAAGAAAATTCAGGATTAACGTCATACAATGTTTTGATTCCGGGAGACAAAACAATGAATGAAAACGTTGACGTCATCACACTGACGTCATTACTCCACGTTAAAACGTTGTACAGTTCAGATTAACGGTTCGCTTTTAAATCGATTGTCTGCTTTATTAGGTTCTGAATCTGACGTCGTCTGCATAATGTCACAGTCAGGTATTGTTTTTATATTTTATGTATAAGATTATTAAACTAAAATAAGTTTGTACAATATAGTTATGTATGATATCTTGACTGGTTGCCCGAATAGGGGAGTGAATTTCAACAGCCACTATTTATGCTATTTTACACATTACCGCCGAACTGAAATAAAAGGTCCGAAGTAGTTACGATAGTTTTCATAAATCCCCGTCGGAATTGTGCCTGCGTAATAATTCACTCGGGCTTCGCCCTCGTGAATTATTCCGCCCGGCACTTCACCTCCGGGGAATGCTTCAATTTCGATAAAGCACCCAAAGCCATAGATTATTTCTTAATTCAAGAAATGTTTGGAACTTATTGAAAATGATCTTAGTCATACGTTGTTCGTTTTCATATAATATTGTGTCGAAAGTTCTGTTGAAACAATCATTTAAGGATAGTTCTCAGATTCTGGTTCCGTCGTGCCTAGAGCTCTTATTTCAATGAAATAGTCAAGACGTGTATAGTATACAATTTTTAATATTTCACATTTAAAAACGCAGAACTCACTGAATTCTTTTTGTATTAGGCAACAGGGTCGTATGACAGGTACAGGAGTCTATTTGAGACTTTACAATTAACTTTTTGCATTTCCTATATTTATATGAATCTGAATTTAGCCTGTAATTTGATGCTTGCAAAATATATATTGCATTTTGGTATTTTCCGCTTAGTATCCATTTCACTGACGTTGATATGTTTTCAAGATTATTTTAAAAAAATACATCATATTTAGAAAAAGCTTATAGTCTTAAGACAGATAAAGTAAAACGAGGACTATTTCGAATTGGGCCAGACTACATGTTGCAAACATTTCTACGACAAGAAAGAGTCCGAAACACAGAATTTAAGTATGATATAGAATGTTGCAGACAATATGAACGTTTTCACAGAGCGTTCTTGATTCGTATATTTGACCGTTACAATTTTTAATGTAGTTATTCTGTCATATACATTAACTGCATTTCTGCTCTAGAGAATTCTATTTTTTTTTAAAGATATTTTCCGTTTTAAAATAGGATTCTTATAAATGTATGATGAAATTGTCTCTGAACGCATGTGTTCTATACATCGATATTAATGTTATTTGTATCATGTCTACGGGATGAATCTACATAAGAGCAACCTGATTAATAAATGAAACTTTGCTATGTACAAGGGACGGAGCTTAAAACTGTACTTAGTCTAATAGAGAATAGTTTCAATAGAGTGGTGCAGGAAATTGACCATGATATATATCTGATAGAATACTGTTAGCCCGAACAATAACGTTATTACTCGGAGGCTACGCCTCCTAGATTAGTCGACTCCACGACATAACGTAATTATTCTCGCGAACAGTATAGTATCTATTACATGTACAATGTAATCCAAATTATTGATAGAATAAACGCAATTATTTTATGTTTTCCAGTGAATTATAGAGTTTTCCCAGTGAAATAAAAGTGATAATCCACAGTTTTGAAACAGTGGATTACCATTTTTATTTTTCACTGTTTTTGCAATCTTTAACACGGATTTACGAAAAAAAGTATATCAGTTTGAGGGAATACACTAAACAACATCATCTGAGTTACTTCTCTTTGTTGTCCCCTGCCGACCCCATGACATAAACATTGATATAACTACTAACTGGCAGCCGGCGACAAATGACACCCAACATGATTTACAGTGCAGTACCTCAATTGATTAGTGGAAATGCAGCACGTGCAGGATAATCCATACATGAGATATTCTCAACATCAAATGTACCATTGGCCAAAATGTATTTCATGATCTGCAGAATTTTCAACTTTACGAATACCCGGGTTTTGAACTTTATGAATGTAAATATATACTCTATTAGGGCCCATATAACAGACGAAAGTCACCACCACAAGGATCTTCAGGGTTATTCGACGCTGGATGTGTATAAACTGTATTTAAGATACTGACTTTTGACCTACAAATGTAGTGTGTTTATTATTATTGTGATTCGTATTGTACGATTCATTTAGATTTACAGAATAGTAGTAACATGTATTGAATTTTTTTGTTTTTGATAAGGCATGTATATATTACTATGAATGGGTATAATATGATTTTGTCTTCATGATAGATGTTTACAAGTTTTTGATAAATATCTAAAAGCAGAGATTCAAAATCTAGGACAAACATTGCATTCCCTAGTACTTATACACAAACCAGTGACATCGTGACAGACAGTGATTCTTCAGTGGAAGACATAAGCGCTGGTAGACGTAGACGCAATACCAGACCACCTAAATGGAAACAGTCTGAGGAATGGGTATTTTAATTCAGTTATAAGTATAAATCAGTATTTGTATATTGCAAAGAATCTTTTAATAACTTTATTCAGACATGTGAATATTTTAATCTTTCCAATATTTCCAGGAACCTTGTATGTTCATATAATATACTTTTGCCATTTTCTTTGAAACTTCTGTTTGTATTGTTTATTGAATCAATACGCAATGTGTTGAACTCATTTATTTCTTTGTGTTACGGACGCAATTTCTTTTGCATTATTGTGTACGTTGAAATGTCGGGACGCCATTTCTCTACCAGGGGCGAATATGTCATAGGCTGTATAGATTTAATGATAATAAAATATATCTAATATATCTAAAAACAAAGTTACTTGTTTGTTATTTGACCCCTGTTTGAATAACCGAATGTGAAGCACCTTTGTGTAGTCATAGTAACGAAGCAGATGTAGTACAGTAGTTTATAAACTATTTGTAAAGACGTTATTTCCCTTTGACCAGTAGTGTACACGTACTTCTGACCAAAAACGCGTGACTGGCCAATCACATGACGCAAACTAACCAATCACAATCATTCATCACAAACGACATATTTTTAATACGAGCGAACGCCATATTTTTTTGGTGCTGATACATTATACAATTATAGACTAATTTTGAGGTCAATACATAGTTTTGCGGACCTGTTAAAAGTGATATTGACCGAGGACGAATGTATTGACCGAAACATTAGTCTATAATCATTATATCGTATACCTCATTAAGAGTAGTGAAAATCATACGAAAATATAACATAAATGACGTCTTAAAATCCGTGCAGGTCTACACATTATTTCCAGGTCCACACATACTTTTGCAGACCCGGCACGTGAGCGCTATCGGGCAATCAGGATTAAGTATTTATGACAAGTATACGATATTATTTCATATTTCTGTGGGCATATTTATATATATCTACAGGTAAATAATTTCACATGCTATAACTATTTTTGTTTGAATGATCGCTTGTACAATTTTACAAGAAATAGTGATCCGATGTGTTTTTGACATGATTTCAATTGTCAGTAGAAAGTATACGCATCGTGATTCTGTTATAGTCATTCTATGCATTGTTGTCCTTTCTGTACTTTCTGTAATGACATATTATTGCCTATACACTACATGCACTGGAGTCAATAGTGATCCACTGTGTGGTTGTTAAAGACCCCGCCATGTTACCAGTTGAGAATGCGCCTTAGGCGCAGCCGAGCTGTGACTTGTTGCAAAACTGTTACGAAAGAAAATACAACAAACCTGTTACTTATATTTGTATTTACTAAACGAATTAAAAAATCGTTTCTAGAATTCTTAAATACCATGTCAATTGTTATGATGACTTGAACATACAGTAAATAGATCACTATATAATGGGCAACAAACAGACTAGAGTCAAGACTGACTGTCGCACTCTGCTAATCTTAATGGGTATGTATCGAGTAACATAAAATAAAACATTTGAATTTTTTACATGTTTCAAAGCTGAATTTATACAAAAATTTAAGTAACATTTAGGAGTTTTCTTGAATGTTCCGTTAGTAAAATATCATCTAATTCATACAAAGCCTCAAAAGTAATAACAACAAAAACTTTTAATTATGGGTGTTGTCACAAATTGAGTATAAACATCGTCGTAAAATTTAATTTGAATATTCCTGAGTATAATTTGTTGCATAGTTATATTTGTTTTAATAGTTATTTCGTAATATGTGTCCTATTTGTGGTTTTCTTTTCGCTCAAATGTAACCAACATCGAATATTTTTACATCACTATGTTTTGGTTCCGATTATCGTTGTTTTAATTGATATAAATATATGTATTTGACGGTAATATCAGTGTGAGTGTATCTAAGGCAATGTTAAGGTTTATCAAATATACACCGAAATGTTGATAAAATAGGTTTACGGTTCTTTAGACATACTACGAAAGTCTAAATTGTGGTTTCAAAAAAGGATGTGAATATTTTACCACATTTTTTACAGGAAATGTATCTACTGATATGACTATGTCTCCTGAGTAAAGACTGCAACTCGATGTAAATTATGTATGACGTAATACAAGCTGGTTATTTTTAAGTAAAATAGTAGTATATGAATACAAAGTTTGTATGTCAAACCAAAAGTACTCTCATACATTTGAATAGTGGAGCTTTGTTCTCACGAGACTACCTTCCTAGGTTACCACGTTATCATAACATCATTTGACACATGTCAACATTGAAATATAAAAGAAGTTTGACTAACAGTTTTACTAAATAACAAAGGTATGAAGTATTCAACGTTATATATTTTTTTTTAACTTTTTAACATTTTATTTGATGTACTCTTGCCGACTCTAAATGATATTACCTTATCTTATCTTATCTTAATGTATCGCATGAGTAAAGTCAAAGTCTTCACATTCATATCTTTATTTGTCCTTTTAGATGGTACGTACATTTTTTGGAAAGGTCTGTTTAAACTTTAAAGAATTAAAGTAAACATATAAGATGGTGATGTTAGATAAAAAAAAAGAAATCGGTCACATAAGGTAATCTTATCCATCTGACATCATTTTAACAAGGCCTTCACTAAGGGGTACATGTTACCCACTATTCTGAAAAATGTGTTTTGTTCTTTATACGCTTATTCTCTGCTATCATGTGCTAGGGGGAAACGTGTCGAAGGCTTTTGATAATTGCCTTCAAATTTATATCACGTTGTTGTATATGCTGTGGCAGAATTTTATAACTCTATCCATACAAAATGTTCGTTAAATTGAAACAAATAAAGTTCTTCTAAATTTGGCTGTCGGGCTTTTGACCGTTACAAGGACCTACTAATATGTACAGCTACACTATACAGAAAGAAAATCGTTCATAAACTTTAGTTTACTTCGTTAAAGGAAGTTGGCCCAGTTAGGCAAAAGATTTTTTATAAACTTACATGTAGTCAGTCAAAATTTATTGAAAATAAGCACATTAATTTACAAAAATAAATTATCTTTATGAACTAAAACTAAAATCAATATTAGATATATACATGATTTTCATAGCCCAACTAATGTGAAAGAATCCACATGTAATTGGTTCAACTACCAACTGCGTGCCTGGACGGGAATTCGAACCCGTTTGAATGATACTATTACTTACACTTTATTTAATTAGAACAAAACCCCATCCACCACATAGTTTAATTGTTCTTTTTCATTGCGAGAGCATTACTCATTCAACAGTTTACAGACCGTTTCTTCAGTTTGTTAAGCGACTAACCTGTATCTGCGGCCAGTCCTTGCTAAAACTTAAAGTAGTGCAACATTTTGTGGTGTAGACTTAGCGCATATTTTCAAATCTTTGATCTAGGCGAAGAAAACAATATAAGTGTTGTAGTGTCGTAGATGTCATACTTAGCCTGTTTTCTTGTTCATTGTTTGCAACAATCGATGTTTACAAATGCAGAACGACCGACTCCCAGTATATTTTTTGTCATTTCCGAGCAAAATACAATAACTCTGTACTTTGTTAAACAAACTTTCATTGCAGCTACATGCACTGTAAATTAGTGTACCGGTGACAGTGACTGTATGGACTAAATTGCCGAACTTACGCTTTCACGCCCTTTTTAGCTCGACTTTTCGAAGAAAAGGCTAGCTATCCTACTCGCCCTGGCGTCGGCCTCGGCGTCGGCGTCACACCTTGGTTAAGTTTTTCGTACCACCCCACTTTATTTCAAAACTATTAGAGGTATGGCTTTGAAACTTACCATACTTGTTTACCATCATAACCTCCATCTACAGACAAGAGTACATAACTCTGTCAAGGATTGTGACAGAATTATGGCTCTTTTTTACTTAGAAAGTGTATTGAGCTTGGTTAAGTTAATCGTACCACCTCACTTTATTTCAAAACCATTTGAGGTATTGCTTTGAAACTAACCATACTTGTTTACCATCATGACCTACATCAACAGACAAGAGTACATAAATCTGTCTAGGTTTTTGACAGAATTATGGCCCTTTTTGACTTACAAAAATACATTGAATAGGGGTAAAATCCACTTATTGCCTTAACACTTTGAGATATTGCTTTGAAACTTTGAATGCTTGTTTACATCATTACTCAAAAAGTTCAGAGTATATCAGTGTAAACTGAAATTGAATGATAGTAAAAAAATGATATATTACCGGGCATATTTTAAATCGTTTATCATTTATAACAAACCTGTTTCACGCAGTGTTTATATAACGCTGCAAGGTAGAATTATCTAGATAGTATCGCCTCTCGCGTTTACCTTCCTGGTTTAAAGAATTTCGTGGAAGTTTAAAATACACGGCAAAATGGATTTCAGCTATAGACCGCATAGTGCAATGCCTTCGACTATTTACGACTTCGAAAGGTAGGATCCACTCGATTTTTTAAAAAGCAGATGTTATTCTTCGTATCTAAACCTGTATTTCACTGCATAACTACGTAAACGTGCAATACAAATGGAAAACGAAAGTAGCATTTTTATTTACGTAAAATATAATTGTTCCTTCACAAAATATATAAATATCAACACAATGTCAATGCCATTTGAGAGAGGTGATTCAGTGATTTAGAATTTCGTGGAAGTTTAAAATACACGGCAAAATGGATTTCAGCTATAGACCGCATAGTGCAATGCCTTCGACTATTTACGACTTCGAAAGGTAGGATCCACTCGATTTTTTAAAAAGCAGATGTTATTCTTCGTATCTAAACCTGTATTTCACTGCATAACTACGTAAACGTGCAATACAAATGGAAAACGAAAGTAGCATTTTTATTTACGTAAAATATAATTGTTCCTTCACAAAATATATAAATATCAACACAATGTCAATGCCATTTGAGAGAGGTGATTCAGTGATTTAGAATGGGACAGGATCTTAAACTGGATCTTTATATAATGCTACGTATTAGATTGCGGTATACAGTTTACACAATCTGATTGGAATGAATGAAAATTGAAATATAACAAAAATTTATATGAGACACCCACCTATCCTTATATTGAAAGATAAATCAAGCCGACTCAGAGCCGTCTGCCACACCTGAAGACTTCACATCACATAAACTTTTCTTTTTCAAAAATATTTCACTTTTGCATTTTTCATTCACATGATTTACGCGGAAAATGAAAATATTTGAAAATCAACGCGCACCAAAAGTTGTGTGCTATCTGGGATAAAGAATTGACTCAACAAGTAATCTAAAAGATAAATATCAACGTGCTGCTACAGTTTAAATGTCACACTTGATTTGATAATAATATGATACGTTTGAACGCATATGTTCACCAACTCAGATCTTATTACACTACGGTTTAAAATGACATTATGTGCATTTTTTTTAAAGTAAAAATCCAGCTGAAATAGGTGTATGTACAAAAGGGTATAGGAAATAACAGCTTTTAACCCAATACCCTAAACTCTTCCCGCTACTAGTATGAAATAATAACTTTCCAAATATTGATTTTCTTATTTTGACTGGGAGAGTCAATTTAAGAAAACAACAAATGCATGCAGGAGTTGCTTCCCTTCCACTGCCAAAATCTCTACCAACAACAATAACGACACAATCAACTATCATTTTATCAGTCCGGTTTTTTTATTTCTAAAGCACCAACTTCAAATACTAATGCGGCATAATCAGTAATTTAACACATTTAAATGTACTGCAACCAAAAATTGCCTTTATAAAACTGTCAGCAAAAATGCACTATATGCAGTAAGATGCGCATAATGTCACTTTAAGTAAAATACAATAACGTGAATGTTTCTTTAATAAAACAAAAAAAAATATTTCATTCGGAAATAATATTTGATTTATGACCCGTGTCTGCATTAAATCGAATTTGCAACGATTACTTCCTGGTTTATATTTGAGCACTGGCGTATAACGTGTCGCGGATAGTTTATTTGGTTTTATTTATTCTGACCATTAAACTGCAGTCTGTTCAATTTATTTTTCGTGACACAAGTTCAAAACATCTTGTATTATTTCCAATTGGTTTATTTTCTTCAATCCAATTACCATTTGAGTTGTAACGTACATGTATGTTACTCTGGAGATTTTTTTCAACGAGACGAATAGAGAATAATTATGAATCTTTTTGTAAAGAACTTCAGAACGGTACCCTATGATATATATATCATAGTAACAGGCAGTTGGAATAGCCTTTAACGGAGTTCATGTTTTTTGCTCACCTAAACTCAGCGCGAACTATTAGTATAGGTGATCCCCCGGTACGTCCGTCGTTCGTCCGTCCGTCGTCCACATTTTGGCTCATTAACACTCTAAAGATCACATTTCCTGTGCCACCCTGACCAACCTTCCATCAAATATATCTGGTTACAAGATCTCGGACGATTTCGATGCTGGGCGATCATGTGGTCAAAAACTAGGTCACCAGGTCAAATAATATAATAACATTGTTAAAGGTTTATAATTGGAATTTGGCCATGTAATAGATTTGTTTGAAACTTTAACATCTGATCATTTACACTTATTTATGTTCACTTAGCGCTTAATTCAAGTAAGATTTTCACTGGAGGTATTTTTAAAATTTGATTTCCCTATCCTGGTTGCCAAACCAAGATAGAGCTATTTTATCATAAGTAAAAATTTGATACACATACTTTGCCTGGAGAAAGATATAAATATAAGACCTATTATATTATATTTGTGAAATATTTGCATTAAATATTATATATTTAGATAGAATTCATTAGAAATTCAAGTTTGAAAAGATATTATTACCTCCCTTTACCTATCTTGGGTGCGCACCCAAGATAGGTTGGAAAAAAATCAATTCAGAACCTACACGCAGGTTTTAAACTTGTATTTTGGTTCAGAATGTTAAGATATTTGTAAATCTATCCAATTCACATGTAAAAGTAGAAATTATATTGAAATAAAAAAGAAATACTCAACGTTTTAAATACTTTCATATTAAAGGGGAGTAATAACAAAATTTCATTTAATAACCAATCTCCATGCAAATTTGTCATAATATGTATTTCTATGATTTCTAGGACAAGTTTGAATCTAGGTCATCTTTGGTAAAAAAATTAGGTAAAACGAATAAATCAAAGAACCTAGTGTTAAGACTCTAGAGGCCACATTTTTTACTATTTGTCGGAATGTTTGTTTCTATGATATCCAGGGCAAGTTCGGGTGTAGGTCACCTGTGGTCAAAAACTAAGTCACACATTAAAATAGGAGACAATCTTGGCAACACTCCAAAGGCCGCATTTATGGAAATTTGTCAGAAAATGTATCTCCATGTTTTCTCAGTCAAGTTCAAGTTAGGATCACTTGGGTTCAAAATTTAGGTGACAAGTTAAATCAAAGGAAAACCTTGTTAACACTCTAGAGGCCATATGTATTATTTAATCTTTATGGAAATAAAGTTCAGAACAAGGTGACGGTCAAAGCAAAGAAATGCCTTGTTAATATTCTAGAGGCCATATTTATTACCCAATCTGCATGACAATTTGTTAGAATGTTAACCTGAATGATTTCTAAGTCCAGTGCGAATATGAATCGTCTGGGGTCAAGAACTTGGTCACACAGTTTAACCAAATAAAAACTATGTTTTACACTTTATAGGCCACATTTATTACCAAATCTTCACGAAATATTTGTCAGAATGTTTGTCCCAATGACTTCAAGGTCCAGTTTGAAGCTTGGTCATACGGGGTCAAAAACTCGGTGACACGACTACATGCCAAAAAAACCTTCTTAACATTCTATAAGCCACATTAAATGTTCATGAACATTTGTCAGAATGTTTGTCCCAATGAAATCAACTTCCAGTTTGAATCTTGGTCACCAGGGATCAAAAACTTGGTCACACCGCCAAATCAAACACATATCTTATACACACTCTAGAGGCCTCATTTCATATACAATCTTTATGAAAATGTGTCAGAATGTTTGCCTTAAAGATTTTTAGGAGGAGTTTGAATGTGGGTCACCTTTGGTCAAAATCGAGGTCACACGGTCAAATCAAAGAAATACCTTGTTAACATTCCAGAGACCTCATTTATTACCAAATTGTAATGACGGTTAAATCGAAGAAATACCTTGTTAACACTCTATAGGCCACACTGATTACCCAATTTTCATGACAAGTAATCAGAATATTTGTCTCTTTCATTTCTAGGTCAAATTCGAATCTGGGTGACTTGGGTTCAAAAAGTAGGTCACACGACAAAATCAAAGTAAAACCTTATTAACACTTTAGAGACCACAGTTATTATTAAATCTTCATGAAAATTGTCAGAATGTTTGTCACCATGATTTCTAGTTCAAGTTCGAATCCGGGACACCTGGAGTCAAAACTAGGTCACATGGCCAAATCAAACAAATATCTTGTTAACGCTCTAGAGGCCACATTTAATATCTAATCTTTATGAAAATTTGTCAGAATGTTGTTTTGCAATTATTTCTAGGACAAGTTTGAATGTAGGTCATTTTGCGTCAATTCTAGATCACACAGTCAAATAAACAAATGCAATGTGGGGTCAAAAACTTGGTCACTAGGTCAAAGCGTTATTTACAGCACGTGCACTCAGTTGATCTTGGCCCACGTGATTAACTTGACATAAGACTAATAACTTCTTGAATCTTTTGACTGAACTTTGGAGGAAGGCATGATAGGTTAGTTACTAGTTGTTGATGTATATATATCATTTCTAAAGGTTGTTTCAATGATAAGGTTGACATTAATTTATTATGAATATTTATTTTAAGATATTCTTTCAAAAAGGTCACCATTTAGATAAAGACTATAAAAAAAATAAAAAAGAAGTTGATCTCCTTGGTGACTAATATCGCATCCATTCCATATAACCCCGAATTATTGTAATATCTGATACCTTTAAATCGTCGTATGAAGGTCTTTCTGTGTATTATTTTCAAATGAATTTTGAAACTTATTCGCTTAAAATATTATAATTAATGTAGAATCGGTGACAAGAATCAGTTTGATCATGATACAGACATGTGCCTGGTTCAAGCAAAGAATGCAACGGAAGCGGCCAAGATTATGAAGAAAGAGCAGAAGAATATAAAGAGAAAAGTGCTGCAAAAAAAAGAATCAAAAAGACTGCCAATGTGTATTCAAAAATACAACAACGAACTCAAGGAGTTTAAAGAAGCCGTAGACAAGATGAGAGATGTATGTTTGTAATTATCGGTATCTTAATTCTATCTTAATAACGAATAAGAACTCATAGATATAGTTGTAACACAGGACAATGAAAAGTAAGATTTTAATTTTATTTTAATAATAATTATATGCATGACTTTTATTAATGCCAGCTCCTTCATTGATGAACCAGTCTAAGAGTTTTGCAGTTGAAAAAGACACAAAGTACTAACAAACAAGATTTTAATCCATATTTAGTGTCAGCTAGTATAAGCGGTTTTAAAAATCTCATGTATTAATGATCACCCTGTATACATGTTAATATTGAGGATCTAATCAATGCGTTGCAGATGTTCCGTGTCAGCTCGGGTAATCAATGTTGGACCCCTGTTGCTTTAAGCCCTGATATAAGTGTTTTAATCTATCTGCTCGGGACAACTACTATAAGAATAAATAGGGTTTAAATGGAAGCTTGGAATCGAAGTAAAGAATGAAATCAATGATGATACATGTGTGTTACTTTGACGTTAAAATCAGTTGATTCATCTAAAAACATGTCATTATTTTTTCAGAGATGCATCATAATTGTACTATTTACTGTTTGATCGCTCATTTTAGATTGTTTCAGAAGCTGGCTTTAGTGAACGCAAAAAGCAAAGAGGTGCACTCTCCGATCGAGCCAAACCAAAGGAAATGCACCGAGTGCAGGCGGAAACATTCAGTGGGCAAAAGACTCAATGCTTGCTTTGTTTGAATAAGGATAACGCAATTGAACAGCTTCAAGAAAAATTGAAAATGTATGTGTTGAAGAGTAGCATATATATTGTCAGACTCCCCGGTCTGTTATATAATAACTAAACCAAATGTTCCTGCATTTGAACTTTAATAACTAAATTAAATATTCCTGCATTTGAACTTTTAATCCCAATTTCGATTATGTTAAATTTCCAAGTCCAAAAGCAAGGTATTACAAATTATGTTTTGCAAGTATCATGCAGAAGTATTCATATTTGACAATTGTACAAATTGTTTAACTTTCAATTCTCAAGAATAACAATTTATTGTTAATGTTAATCTTCTTTATCGAAATAAATTTTTCATAGATATGGCTTGTTCAGATATAATTTGAAATGTAAATCAAAAACAAATATAAAGCAAGGAAAACTCGGAAAAGTAAGTAAACATATTTTTATTTGTATTCCAGTTCTGATATAAAAGAAAAAGAAAGACTGTACGTACCCTGATAGAACCAATGTTCAAAAACTTGTTAACAGTAGAAAGCTCATCCTAGTCTTTAAATCAACGCTTTCAATCTATCCTTTCTCTGTTACTGCCTTTTTTCTCATTTTCGTGAAGTTGGCAGCCATTCTCTGCACAATAGTACGAATTGGATACTTTTTCAGGTATAATTTCTCTGATTATACTTTTGGAAACATTTTGATGATATTGTTCTACGACTATAAGTGAGCTTTACAACATTGAATTTTTTTATGGAAGAAAATCATGTTATCGTAACTTCCACAGCATACATAAATGGAAACCTGAAACCTGCCGATATGAAGTTTTATACTCGCAAATAGTTTGACTATTCAACTTACAATATAATCAACGGAGCAAATTACATTGACCGAATTTCAGATAAAATATGTCTGCTGCAGGACCCTGGTTCAACCTTGGCGCAGTGGATAAGGTATTTGGGTAGTGCGAATCAAGATAATTATTTACTAAAAATGATGCTGGTATATCGGAACGAAATAGTATTTAATTCGGTTTTAATGGACTGTTGGCCAAGATTGGCGAAATAAAAGATATTCAAAAAAATGTTTGAAACTGAACTTATTGAAAGTGATCTTAGTCTATGTGTGTGTGTGTACATGATTGTGTGTGTGTGTCGTGTGTGTGTGCGTGTGTGTGTGTGTGTGTGTGTGTGTGTGTGTGTTCTAAACCCTTGAGACACACCGCATGTTTGGTGTTCAACCCGTTTACAGTTGGACGCTATGCTTCCCTCTTTGATTGTGTCTGACGGAAGAGGGGGAGGACTCTGTGATGGGCAGTTTTTAAATCCCACTGGGACGAAACTGTTTTGATTTCTGTCCTCTGGCCTGTTTCGTCGGGCCCTTAAGGGTGTTTCTCTTGGTGCTCTGCCTTCTGCAAAGGCATTGAGTACATACGTTTTTTTGGTTCTCAAGGTTTGCTTTTTTATATATTTATACACGAGCATTTTTGTGTTTTACATACCATGCCTTTTTGTTTCCATTGCGTGTGTTAGAGATTCACCTAGCAGGGATTACTTTTATTTACACTGTCCTGTGACTTTGGAACATGGTGGGGGTAAGAGTGAGGTTGGGTGCGCACCATAAACCGGTTTAAGCCCCCAGTGGTGTTTTTGCCACTGACCGTTCCAAGGCGGTACCCCACTGTGTTCCTTTTAATTGTTCGTTTTGTCCTCATGTGTTTGCTTTGTGTGCTGGTGTGTGTTGGTGGTGTATGTGTGTGTGTGTGCATGATTGTGTGTGTGTGTGTGTGTGTGTGTGTGTGTGTGTGTGTGTGTGTGTGTGTGTGTGTGTGTGTGTGTGTGTGTGTGTGTGTGTTGGTGGTGTGCGCATCTGGGTGCTGTGGGGCTCGTTTTGGGGGGCTGCTTTTTGGTACGTGGCATTCCCTGTTTGATATTATTTTTGTTTTTTTGGTGGTGTGCACTTCTGGGTGCTGTGGGGCTTGTTTTGGGGAGGCTGCGTTTTTGGTACGTGGCATTCCCTGTTTGATATTATTTTTGTTTTTAGTCATACGTTTTTCGTTTTCATATAATATTGTGTCGAAAGTTCTGTTGAAACAATCATTTAAAGATATTTTTCAGATTCTGGTTCATTCGTGCCTAGAGCTCTTATTTCAATGAAATAGTCAAGACGTGTATAGTAAACAATTTTTAATATTTCACATTTAGAAACGCGGAACTCACTGAATTCTTTTTTGTGTTAGGCAACAGGGTCATATGACAGGTAAAGGAGTCTATTTGAGACCTTACAATTAACTTTTTGCATTTCCTATATCTGCATCTGAATTTAGTCTGTAATTTGATGTTTTCAAAGTATATATTGCATTTTTGGTATTTTCCGCTTAGTATGCATTTCACTGACGTTGATATGTGTTCAAGATTATTTAGAAAAAATACATCATGTTTAGAAAAAGCTTATAGTCTTAAGATAGATAAAGTAAAACGAGGACTATTTCGAAGTGGGCCAGACTACATGTTGCAAACATTTCTACGACAAGAAAGAGTCCGAAACATAGAATTTAAGTATAATATAGAATGTTGCAGACAATATGAACGTTTTCACAGAGCGTTCTTGATTCGTATATTTGACCGTTACAATTTTAAAAGTAGTTATTCTGTCATATACATTAACTGCATTCTGCTCTAGAGAATTCTATTTTTTTAAAGATATTTTCCGTTTTAAAATAGGATTCTTATAACTGTATGATGAAATTGTCTCTGAACGCATGTGTTCTATACATCGATATTAATGTTATTTGTATCATGTCTACGGGATGAATCTACATAAGAGCAACCTGATTAATAAATGAAACTTTGCTATGTGCAAGGGACGGAGCTTAAAACTGTACTTAGTCTAATAGAGAATAGTTTCAATATAGTGGTGCAGGAAATTGACTATGATATATACCTGATAGAATACTGTTAGCCCGAACAATAACGTTATTACTCGGAGGCTACGCCTCCTAGATTAGTCGACTCCACGACATAACGTAATTATTCTCGCGAACAGTATAGTATCTATTACATGTACAATGTAATCCAAATTATTGATAGAATAAACTCAATCCATGATATGTAAGAGGGTGATAGATAGCATAACCAGGACAGAGTTTTTTAAAGTGTCTCTATGTCATATTCATGAAATCTAGGTTGGCTTTATTTTCAATCAAAACAGCTGATGTAAATTTCAGAATGAGTCAAGTTCTCCAATCAAAAGACGAACTTCAGAAGCAATATGACAATGAAATTGAAAAACGCAAACAGTTTGAGAAAAAATATCGCGAAGAACGACTTGAAAAGAAAAACATTCAGCGAAGGTATATTTTGTTGCTGCATACAAACATTTCTTACTCATACAAAGAGTAATTGTACTACAGGGTTAGAAGTGTGACTTCGTAACTTCGTGACTTTGAACGGTTAGAAAACTGTTCCGAGAATAGTGAACACTATTTTAAAGCAGATGTACGCGTATTATACCTATGCAGATTGATCTGTTGCATGCCCGATCATTTTATGTCATTTATTGCGAAAAGGTGTTCAAAACGATTCTAGCAGCGTGATAAATACTGAAATTTACAAACGTCAACCTTTGCTTCTTAATACGGCCAATAGGACTATGATAAAGTTACTTTGTACCCTTTAACAGATTTGTGGAATTTGCTTTTATATGTCTACGAATACTTTATTTTTAATCTGAAACAGCTGTGTATCAGAACATAGTATTTCCAAAATCATTCAGAAGAATCAAAACTTGTTCTTTTATCCATTTTCATGTTTATCATTTAAATAGCATTTTGAGATGCCACTTTTCTCTGCATAACAGTTAAGAAACCTCTTAATGCTTGTTATGTATTGCTCATTCTGTTTAAGCTTGAAGCAACGTTACGAAGCCGAAAAGAACCAACGTGAACGATATGAATATATGTACCGAGAAGAACATCCTGCAAAAGAAGACGCTCTTAGAAGGTATAAAAAGCAGTGTGTGAACAATCTAGAGAAGTGTTTTTGTAAAGTTCGTGAGCTTAAATATTATTATTTTTGTTTACCCATGGCTATTGACATTCTGACTGATTGGGGTTGTTTACCCTCGGTACTTGACATTGTCATATGACCGAGCGTTACATATTGTCTTTGCAAATAGCGAGTGCTTATAAAGGTATATATGTAGCATAACATTTTTTTGAGACAGTTATGTGTTAATAGCATGCGATTCATTTCCATAGCATACATTTACTTCTATTACCATTTTGGGCCACGCAACACATAACTATCAAAACTGTCAAGATATAGTAAAGGGCGAATCTCTGTTACTGCCTTTTTTCTCTGCACAATAGTACGAATTGGATAATTTTTCAGGTATGATTTCTCTGATTACACTTTAGGAAACATTTTGTTGATTTTATTCTACGACTATAAGTAAACTTTACAAACATTATTTCTTTCCAACACTTTATAGGGTATATACATGCAGTTTTTTGTAAATTATGTAATGTATTACGGTTAAAACTCATTCAGTGGAATCAAACAATGTATGTTTCCGTGCTACAGCTTAACATCGCACAAAATACTTCCACGATCAAAGTTAGTCTGTTTGTTTGTCTAGTGTGTCTGTATGAATACAAAACGGTCCTAAGATATTGTATTTCCGTTTTTAGAGTCTAAGTTGGAGTTTTACTACCCCAAATTCTCGGACGATTTGATAGAGTCCTTTCGGCCACTACTTCAAGTTAGAAGGAAATCGTAATTTATTTTCTGAGACAAACTACTTTCATATTCCATTTACATTAAACATAGTCAGAATGTTTATCTTAATTTTGATCAGGATTAGGCGGAACATTTTAATATTTGTATGACTGTAAACAACTTCACTTGGTCCAATGACAGCATAAAACATTGATAACACAAAGTTCAATATACATGTAATATCCTCTCATCAAAATATGTTGTCATGCTTTACCTGACAATGCTGTTCCTCAGATGAACATACAGACTTTCTACTATTTCATTGGCTTCTAGCAATTTCCGTAATAGCAACCCAAACATTACCGATCTCAGTGATGAAACCAGACCCACTAGAATCGCCGAAAAGATGTCGGAACTGTTTGACAATGAGTGGACAGACGCTTACGATGCCCTTGAAAAACAACAAATGGGAGAGAGACAGATAATTCAAACATTGCTTGACACGTTCATGGTAAATTATGATATCTTATCTTTTATTAATCTTCCAGCACATCGTGTGATACATTGTAGATTATGATACTAAGACTACTAAATATCAACATAGTGCAAATATAATAAATGAAATATTCCTTTTTCTGGAACGCAACAAATTTTATATGTGATTCTTGGCGTGATTAGTAATCGTTATTTTCAATGCTAAAAGCTCAAGCATTGCCTGTCGGTTTGGCGGTCTTTAATTTTGTGTTGATGTCTTGAAAACAGTATTTTATTTGATGCAAACCGTTGAAATAATGTTTATATATCAGTGAAATATAGTGTGTTAATCACAGTGTGGGTGATAAAGGTCTGCCGAACAATTTTAGGAAGACCATAAAATGTGCTTGATTTACTTTCAAAGTTCTGAAGAAAATCTATCTCCTGTTTGGTTAATTTTGTATTTGTGTCGATCAGTTCTTTGATTTTAGAAAATATTTCTTTTTTATTACAATCAGGTATAGATTTGTAGTAGGATTGATCTGTTAACATTTCAGTAATTTTTCTTTTATAAAAGTCTACATTTATTATGACAATACCACCACCCTTATCTGCCTCTTTAATGATTATTGACTTATCTTTTGCTAATGATTTAAGAGCTTTCCGTTGATTTAAAGTTATGTTGTGTTTAATGTTTTTACTGTCAGTTAAAACACCAAGTTTTAGTTGTAGATATATATGCATCTTAGTTTTCATTTCGTCCGCTAGGCGGATTAAAATATGTTTTATTTTTTGCCAAAGATGCATTTTCATTGTTGCCTTCATCAAAATATTCAAGCAATCTTATTTTACGAAAATATTCTGAAATATCATTGTTAAGTTCACTTGAATCATTTTTTTCCTGTTGACGGTGTAAATTTTAGACCCATCAACAAGACACTTTTTTCAATTTCAGAAAGTTTTCTATTTGAAAGGTTATATATTTTTGTAAATGTTTCTTTTGTTTCAGCTAGGGTACCTGTGTTTACAGTTCGCAAGTCCAGTTGTGGTCCTCCTCTTAAAAAGAATCAAAGTCCTCTGGAGTGACCACATCATCTTCTGATTTTTGTCTGGAATTATTAGATCTGTTTCGCCATTAATTTCTTTGTTGCTGACTTGGGTTATAACTTCTGTTTTGTTTTTGTTGCTTTGAATTGTATCTTCTGTTTTGTTGCACTTCGTTTCTGTTTAATTTTGTCATAAATTCCTGTAAAAGTTCTTGTAAATTCTGCGAGTTTCTTGATTTGCTGCGACTTCTTTCGGTAAATGGTCTACTTTTTACAACATCTGCGAAGGACTTTGGTTTCCCCTGTCTTATTTCTTTGGTTTTGTTTTCTTTCTTGAAAAATGGGTTAATATTTTCGTAACTTTGTTCAAAATCTTCTTCATAGGCTGTCAACCATTTCTCATTATTTTTCCATCTTTTAAATGAGATTTCTTTATTCTCTTTATACTTTGTTCCCATATTTCAAGAAGACATTCTGCTACTCTTCCCGAACATTTTGAATTGATTATGTCCTTCATTTCTTTATCAGTTCTCTGAAATGATTCATTGCAAGCAGCCTCACGCAATTTCATCATTTCTATTTCCAATCGAAAGTCGTGAATAACTGCTCTTTCCCTTAACATTCGCTGTTCATCTTTTTCATTTCTAAATTGGCTTTTCTGAAACTTTTGTGGAATAATGACAGGACTTGATGCCATATATTTTCATAAAAACAAAAATAATATCAAACAGGGAATGCCACGTACCAAAAACGCAGCCTCCCCAAAACGAGCCCCACAGCACCCAGAAGTGCACACCACCAACACACACACACACACACACACACACGCACACACACACTCACAACACACACACACACACACACACACAATCATGTACACACACAAACATACACTACCAACACACACAAGCATACAAAGCAAACACACGAGGACAAAACGAACAATTAACGGAACACAAAACTTGTTCAATGTTCTGCTATTCCGAATATTTCCCCACAAAGCATTCTTACTTATAGTTTACTTTTTGTCCCAATTAGCATTTATTTTTGCTTCTTTTATTCTTAAAGCTTCGGCTTCAAAGCAATCTGCCTTCTCCACCATTTGAATATTAGCAGTTTCCATTTGCTGTGGTATATTTTTGACTTTTTCATCAATCTCTTTAATAATGTCCTTGATGCTTACCACAGAGCTTTCTGTTTTTGCTGAATTAAGCCGTTTATTATTCTCTGTAACAACATCTGTTAGGTATTGGATCGCCGTAAGTATCAAGCTTAGTTTGGCGCTGATTTCTCCAAGTTGTTTATCTCCTTCTTGCATCATAGAAGTTGTTGATTCACATGGCGAACTATCTAAACTACTATCGTCAGGTTTAGCCCTTTTAGTGCTCATGTTCTGTACCATTTTCCGGAAAATAAATACGTGAAAAATTCAAAAACATGTGCCGGAAAAAAGTTGAATATATTAAAAGATAAAAACACAGTCCATGAGATAATTAAATTATTATTTGCCAACCGGTTTCGCTTTCCTGCTCATCATTTTGACGCCATATTTGCCCTGATGATCAGGAAAGCGAAACCGGTTGGCAAATAAAAATTAAAAAGGGTACAGTTAATGAAAATAACAATTAACAATCGGCGACTTTAAAAAATGACCAGTACTTAATATGTGGAACCAGAATAATCTGGTTTTATCTACATATTTATGTTCGGTAGTTACAATTGTCAAGACTTCGGAGGATGAATTGATTTTAGTTACCCTTCTAAAAAACAATTAACCTGATGAAATTGAATACACATTTGTAGCACTCGTATGTGAGAACTCGGACTCATGGATATGGTAGAAATTATTACTCGGCCAAATTCAAACACTGAATTTACGTTTGGTCATTTGGTCAGATGTTATTGTCAAAGTTACCGCGACAGTAAAATTGAGATCATTTACCTTTATTATTTTTCAGGATGTGTACCATCAGTGCAGCAGATTGGCACATGATAATTTCTTTGAAAGAGTTCAGAGAAGCATAGAAATGCCAATTGAGGTGCTATTAGAAATCTGTTACAAATTCGTATACAACAATTAAAATATATTTCATAATTCCTCTAAATTCTTGTATCTAGTTTCAGAAAAGAGTTGCTACCAAAGAAAGGGTTTCATACATGGAATATTTTGTACTTATTTGTTAATATTTGTGTGAAATTGTAAGAACACATAAATTCAATAATAGGCCTGTGTGAGAATTATGAATCACGTTTATTTCAATTTACTTTTTCTGCTGTGTTGCCCAAAATCTTTACAAAGGTTATTATAAATATTCCCATCTTTGTTCTACCTGAAGAAAATGTTATGGTTTACTTAGCATGATTAGGTTTAACTTAAAAACTTAATTACTCTTTTCTAGGGAAGTCGACCAGCCACAGAAGAAGTGGTACTGCCTCATAAGTTAAAGCAACAGGTCAAGGAATTTCGAAAAATTCGTGCAGTTGCTGTTATCCAGGAAATTAAGATGGTATAAAGAGAAAAAACGCTGAACTGTGAATTTAATTAGCTTTCATTTAATTGCCAGGGTGAGCTTTTAGGATGGATGATTGTCTGTCGTCCGTCAACATTTTGCCTCTTTTCTGAAACCACTGGGCCAATGTTGATGAAACATGGCAGGGATGTTCCTTGCATTAAGCTCTGCTAAAATTGTTCAAAGAATTCCATTCCATGCAGAACTCTGCAACTATTGCAACAAATAGGAAAAACTTTTAAAATCTCCTTCTTAATAACCACAAGGCCTGGAGCTTAGATATTTTGAATGTAGCATTGTCTACTGGACCTATACCGAGATTTTTTTCAAATTTGGACTCCTGGGTCAAAACTGAGCCCGCTCGGGGGTCACTTGATTTTACAAAGGCTTATACAAGAAAAACTTTAAAAATATTCTCCTCTGAAACTACAAGGCCTAGAGCTTAGATATTTGGTATGTAGCATTGCCTAGTAGACCTCTACCAAGATTGTTCAAATTATAATCCCCAGGTAAAAATTGACCTCAAGGGGGTCATTGTTTTACATAGGCTTATACAAGATAAACTTTAAAAACCTTCTTCTCTGAAACAACAAGGCCTAGAACTGAGATATTTAGCATGACGCATTGCCTAGTGAACCTTTACCAAGTCTGTTCAAATCATGAACTCTAGGTCAAAACTGACCAGCCCGGGGAGTCACTTGATTTTACACAGGAAATATTTTTAAATCTTCTTCTCTGAAACCACAAGGCCTAGAACTTAGATATTTAGCATGTAGTATTGCCTTGTAGACATTTACCAAGATTGTTCAAATCCCCGGGTGAAAATTAACCTTTCCCGGGAAGAGAGGGGTCACTTGATTTCGCACAGGCTTATATATAGAAAACTTTTAAAAAAACACAAGGCCTACAGGCAGAGCTTAGATATTTGGAAATTTTGGATGTTACTAAGCATTGTGTAGTGGACCTCTACGAATTATGTTAAAATCATGACCATTTGTATTATTGGCAGTTGATATACAGGTGAGCGATATAGGGCCATCTTGGTCCTCTTGTTTCATATTAGAATCAATCGTTTCTTGCCTGATAAGTTTACTACCATTTTCTTTTCTTGACCTCGTGATTTGATATACCAGAATTATCATTTTGATAAGAAAAACTTTAACTTAGCTGTACCTTAACTTTTATTGTTGCATTTAATCTTTTTGATTATATTTGTGTTTCATGTTTATATATAATGTGATGTACATTACCTTTAAGGTTATGCAAAAAAGACTGCGGACCTCATACCACACATTCCTTCAGTTGGATAAATGCCAGAAGTATATATCACAGTGTATTGAGATTGGATGGCTTTGTGCTGTTCAGGACGCCCCGGTAGTTGTTAAGGCACAAGCCCCAGCTGAATTTGATACAAATTCTTTCAAGGATTATACACGCCGCGGTAAATATACAGAGTACGTTGTATGGCCAGCGCTCTATCTTCACGACGGAGGTGCTTTATTGTCGAAGGGCGTTGCACAGGGCTCTAATCAGGCGCAAACACCCACTTTAGGGTAAGTCGGTTTCTAACTCTAAGTAATATATCACTGCTAAACCCCATTTAGAGTCAGACAAATTGTTTTTTAAAATTTTTATTCAACATTGCACAAAATGCTCAAGACTGAACTTTTAACAATCATCTTTAATTCGTATGTTTGTCTAGAATGTCTGTATGAGTATAAAACGGTCGTTATATATTGGATTTCCCTATTTTTAAAACCTTAATCAAAATTGGTTGGAGTTTTACTACCCTAAAATCTCGGACGATTTTGATACAGAGTCCTTTCGGTCACTATGTCAAATGAGAAGGAAAGCTTTATTTTTATCTTGAAAGAAAATACTTTTCTTATTTGCAATAAACAAAGTCAAAAAGTTTAGTAAACAACTTCACTTGGTCCAATAACAGAAAGCAACAATGTTAATGGTGTCGGACCAGCTTGTCCCGGCATTAATGCTTCAGCCTGCCCTACTACAAAATTTAATGGTTTTGTAGTTTGAGTTCTTTGTTTTGTGTTCCACACGTTATACAATGAATGATTGAAAACAATATAAAATATCAAAGATACAATTATTATGTCAATAAATGTTGTATTATATAAAAGATCAAACGGCAAACGCCATTCTAATTAGTTAATAATAATAAACAATAGCCAATACATCTAGGTAAGGTTATGAACAAGTTAAAATTACACAATCTGATGTATTGTTTTACAAAATAGTACATCTATACTAATATGAATAAAGATACTTATGCTTTTATTTACTTCTATAACTTTTAAATAACGAAACTTTACTTACCTGAAGGCACAATAAAATATCAAAGATATGTTTTATTATGTCAACTAATGATCTATTATATCGATGGTCAAACAGCAAGTGTTATGCATTGCACTTACATTGGTCATCGAGAAAACACGACATGGGTTAGTTGTTAGCACAGGTTAGTAAATGGCAGTAAAATAGAATAACTGGACTATAGCTATGAAATGAAAAGGACTTTCAATTAAACTGAGTTACACATAGGAACGGAGACTTAAACTTGACACTTGATTCTTTAAATGTGTAGACGGATAAAACAAAAACAACAACCAGCATTTATTCATGATAACTCTATATTTATTCATATAAGTATTTTGTTACCCTGTGGCATTCTCCCTCTTCTCGACATTTAGTGCCAAATTGCTCAATAAATTGTCATGCTTTATCTGGCAATTATGTACCTTAGATGAACAGATGAACCTTTTAAAGACTGATGTGGCCTTCTTGTTTATTTTACTGCACAGATGGAGTTCAATGTCTTCTATCAATCTCTTTGATAACAACCCAAACATGTGCGATATCAGTGATCAAATCAGACCCACTAAAATCGCCGAAAAGATGTTAGAACTGTATGATAATCAGTGGACAGATGCTTACGATGCCCTGGAGCATCAACGAATTGAAGAGAGACAAATTATTCAGACATTGCTAGACACGTTCATGGTAAGATATAATAGGCTTATTAATGTAGTAATGTAATCCAGAATGCCGGATTTGGTCGTGTCGTGCGTCGGATCCGACCTCGATCAGAGCCAATCCAGCATCCTGATCACATTTCCATGCTAATGACCTTTTTATCATACACCTTTGGGTACTTGCCACACTAATACTCTTAATTTTAAATGACGTTTCAGCATAAGATAGAAGGAAAAACTCTAATTCGCGCAAACTAGGTGATGTATGCGACGTCATTTATTAAATTTTGGCGTCATTGCATAATATTCTATTCTGAAAAATCTCCAACTTTTAACCATATTTGTATCACCCTTATAAGTAAGTGTTACAATGCCTATATATATATATAGACATAGTATTTTTTACTCTTCTATGGTTTCGTGAAGTGGCAGAATTCGACCCGTAAATTATTTTGATAGATTTAGGAAATAGATTTTTACTTTTTAGTGATATACCAGTAAATATAACACTGTGTTGAGTTTATATGCGTAGTAATCTAATCACGAAGGCCGAAGGCCTGAGTGATTAATTACGAAGCATCTTAACGACAAACAGTGATATACTAAGCGGTATATCAGTCAAAAGTAAAATATATTTCCATTCTAACAAGTTAATTTAAACCAAAAGAAATGTTCGAAAGGGCACTATTTACTGCACTGCCATGAACTTGCTGCTTTGTATTCGTAGCATTCCGTGCATT
Organism: Saxidomus purpurata; assembly: GCA_022818135.1. Classification (NCBI taxonomy): domain Eukaryota; kingdom Metazoa; phylum Mollusca; class Bivalvia; order Venerida; family Veneridae; genus Saxidomus; species Saxidomus purpurata. The sequence goes on along the minus strand of JAFMSR010000008.1, from coordinate 41,562,611 downwards.
CCCTGCATTCCGTGGAATTTTGACTGCTCTTTTTTACTCCTCCATTAAAACACTATTCGTATTATTTTGTTGTTGCTGTTATTACAGGCGATATCGGAAGTGTAGCAAGTTTAACTACGCTTTGTTTAAATCACGTTATTTCATTCATAACAATGCAAATCCAAGCGTATCAACGCATGTACACTCATAGATGTTGTGTGAAAATTACTCGGGAGGGAATATTTCAGTAGCCAAAAATAGTTCCGGACGTCTAGAGTGATATACTTTGTAAGCTATATCACGCTCAAATCCTTCTTTGTGTATATAGGAGAAATTTTCAATAGTGTTAGAATGAAAGATTTTAGTGCTTTGTCGTGGTAAAATAGTCAAACGCAGTTTCCCGACATCTGAACTTCCAGTTGTTAAGGTAGTTTCTCGACATCCGAACTTACAGTTGCTAAGGTGGGGGAATGTATTGTCAAAACGTAGGAGGTTGTCACATTAAATGGATGTTATTGACCCTGCTTAGAAATTTGTGAACCTGGTGAAATTCAATACACATTTGTAGGACCCATATGAATACGGAAGATATCATTATTTAGCCACTTTGAAGTTTTCAATCGGTAGCAGATTCGTTTGAATTTCTATTTACAAATAAGTACGAGATGACAGCCATCAAGTTGAGCCTGTTATAGGATCGTCAACACAGGCATCAACATTGTCCGCTTTTAGACACTGGTTTTATGTTTGGTCAGTAGGTCAGAGGTCATTGACAAAGTGAACGCGGCAGTAAAGTTAAAATAATTTTACCTTCTTTATTTTTCAGGATGTGTACCATCAGTGCAGCAGATTGGCACATGAGAATTTCTTTGAAAGAGTTCAAAGAAGCATTGAAATGCCAGTTGAGGTGCGGTTAGAAATCTGTATAATTCTGTCATAAATTCGTATTCAGCAAACAATTCAAACATAATTTTTAATCCCTCTAAACTTCTTCGAACTAAAACCATAAAACTAATTGCTACAAAATATATAATTCATGTCATATTGTGTATATACATTTAAATATACGTGGGAAATGGTTTTAAAAAAAACGTTTTCAATAATAGGCATGTCTGTCCGTCCGTGTGTCTGTCCTTACAATGTTTCGTGTCCGGGCTGTAACTTTGTCAAGCACTGAAGGATTTCAAAATAACTTGGCACAAATGTTCAGCACATCAAGACGACGTGTCACGTGCAAGACCCACGTCCCTACCTCAAAGGTCAAGGTCACACTTTGAGTTTAAAGGTAATTGAACCCATTATATATGCACACATTCGTGTCCGTACTGTAACTTTGTCACGCATTTAAGGATTTTTAAATAATTTGTCACAGATGTTCAGCACATCAAGACGACATGGCGCGTGTAAGACCCACGTCCCTACCTCAAAGGTCAAGGTAACACTTAGAGTTAAAAGGTAATGGAATCCTTTATATATGCACACATTTGTGTCCGGACAGTAACTGTCATGCATTGAAGGATTTTAAAATAAATTGGCACAGATGTTCACCACATCAAGACGACGTGTCGCGTGCAAGACTCGCGTCCCTACCTTAAAGGTCAAGGTCACACTTAGAGTTAAAAGGTAATGGAATCCTTAATATACGCACACATTCGTGTCCGGACTGTAACTGTCATGCATTGAAGGATTTTAAAATAATTTGTTCACCATATCAAGACGACGTGTCGCGTGCAAGACCCACGTCCCTTCCTGTAAAGTCAAGGTCACACTTAGAGTAAAAGGGTAATGGAATCCTTAATATACGCACACATTCGTGTCCGGACTGTAACTCTCATGCATTGACGGATTTTAAAATAACTTGGCACAGATGTCCAGCACATCAAGACGACGTGTCGCGTGCAAGACCTACGTCCCTACCTCAAAGGTCAATGTCAAACTTTCAGTTAAAAGGTAATGAATTCCTGTATATATGCATAAATTCGTGTCTAGACTGTAACTTTGTCATGCATTGAAGGATTTTAAAATAATTTAGCACAGATGTTCAGCACATCAAGGCGACGTGTCGAGAGCAAGACATTCGTCCCTACCTTAAAAGTAATGGTCACACTTACAGTTAAAAGGTAATGGAATCCTTTATATATGCACACATTCGTGTCCGGACTGTTACTGTCACGCATTGAAGGATTGTAAGATAATTTGGCACAGATGTTCAGCACATCGAGGCGACATGGCGCGTGCAAGACCCTCGTCCCTACCTCAAAGGTCGAGGTCACACTTAGAGTTTATAGGTAATGAAATCTTGTATATATGCATACGTTCGTGTCCGGACTGTAACTTTGTCATTCATTGAAGGATTTTAAAATAATTTGGCACAGGTGTCCAGCACATCAAGACGACGTGTCGCGTGCAAGACCCACGTCCCTACCTAAAAGGTCAAGGTCACACGTTGAGTTTAAAGGTAATTGAACCCTTTATACATTCACACATTCGTATCCGGACTGTAACTCAGTCATGCATTGAAGGATTATAAAATAATTTGGCACATATGTTCAGCACATCGAGGCGACATGGTGCGTGCAAGAACCACGTCCCTACCTCAAAAGTCAAGGTCACACTTAGAGTTTATAGGTAATGGAATCCTGTATATATGCATACATTCATGTCCGGACTGTAACTTTGTCATGCATTGAAGGATTATAAAATAATTTGGCACAGATGTCTAGCACATCAAGACGACGTGTCGCGAGCAAGACCTACGTCCCTACCTCAAAGGTCAAGGTCACACTTCGAGTTTAAAAGTAATGGAGTCCTGTATGTATGGTTACTCTGTCATGCATGGAAGAATTTTAGAATTACATGGCGCAATTGTTGAGCGCATGGAGAGGACACAGACTGTGAGATAACTCTTTTGGGGGGATTTGTCACTTACAAGGGACAGTTCTCGTTTCAACTTACTTTTTTATTGTCTTACTCAAAATCATCACAAAGGTTATTATACATTATATATTCTTATCTTTGTTCTACCTGACAAAATGTTATGGCTAACGAGATGTAAGAAGGGGTGGTTTTACGCTATGTTAAATCAACACAGAAACTTTTATATACTAGTAATGCTCAGTTGTTGCAGTGTGTACCTTGATTACTCTTTTTAGGGTAGTCGACCAGTCACGGACAAGGAAGTACTGCCAGATCAATTAAAGCAACAGGTCAAGGAATTTCGAAAAACTCGTGCACCTGCTGTTTTAACGGAAATTAAGATGGTATGAAAAGAAAAAACGCAGACCTGTACTTTTTATTTCATATTAGGATCAATCGTTTCTTGTCTGATACGTCTATAATCATTTTCTTTTCTGAACCTACGGATTAAATATTTCAGTATTTTAATCATTTCGACTAGAAATTATGTTAACTTAGCAGTGCTTCAACTTTTATTGTTGCATTTAATCATTTTGATTCTTTAATTTGGTTTCAGTTGTGTATATAATGTAATGAACATAAGTGTTACAGTGAACATTTTTCATAAACTTCATTTTGAGAGAAACCGAGATCTGGTCAGATTTCCGTTCGTTTATTCCTTATTGAAAAGGTAGTACCCTTTTTATTTTTAGGTTGTTCAAAAACGGCTAAGGACCACGTACCATCGTTTTGGTGAATTCGGGGAGTACATATCACGTTGTATTGAGATTGGGTGGCTTTGTGCTGTTCAAGACCCGCCGGTAGTTGTCGAGGCACAAGCCCCAGCTATTTTTGATACAAATTCTTTCAAGGATTATACACGACGCGGAAAATATACAGAATACGTTGTGTGGCCAGCGCTCTATCTTCACCGCGGAGGTCCTTTATTGTCGAAGGGCGTTGCACAGGGCTGCTCTGATCATGCCCAAACCTCGAACAATGAATCAGGAAGTAGTGCAAAAATAGGAAAATCTCCAGAAAAAATGAAACATCCGAATTACATGAGTAGCCCGAATTACACGACTACAGTCTATTTGGAGACGCAAAACCCGAAACGGAATATTCCAGTTCAGACCATGTACCAAAGGGCTGGACCAGGGGCTGGCTTTCATTCTACGCCTTTGTAACTTTAGATCTTTCTTCCATATTAAAGACATTTTTTATAAGAGTTTTATCCTGGACATACATTATAACATATATAAGAATACCCTTTTGTTTGCAACGACAGCAAAAAAACCTGTACTCTATATCCTTTGAACGTCCATAACGTAATAAACCGTATACGCGAGTTAAGACAGGTTTGGTCTTCTATAGAAGCGACAGTTACCGTATGGAACATGTTTTGTCTGTATGAATTTTAAGGCTATGCCGACGGCTCCTGAATGTTGAACAATCAGACGTCCGAGGCAAATGCTTACACTTTAAGACAACCTTGAAAATGACCTTGGACACAATTTTACCAGGTTTGAAAATTTTCATTTTACCAACGTTCGCGTACAGGCCCCTGTGTGATTGTGTTTCGAGCGCTTGCAAAAACGTAAAGTTTTGAGTAACAGTTAGTGTATTTTTATATTTAGAAGTCTTACACAATTTTAGGTTTTTTGTATGTATTTTGTATCCTTAAACATAATAGGGTTATTAGATAGTAAGGTCAATGCTCGAGTCGTGCGTCGGATCTTACGAGTGCTTAGTGGCACTGTGCGTATTGCACGTACATACAATACGGATTTGTTTTCTGTCAGGCCGTATTTGATGGTTGAGTAACTACACTCAATAACCCTAGTAAGGAATGATATTGCAATAAAACTTGCTGTTAAAGTAGCAATGACGAACAAGTTGACCGCCACGGGCGATATTTGAAAATAGAATTTGATACAAATTACATATTTTCAGGTCAGTAACTTTAGTTCCAAATATTATACTGACCTTATTATATATACAAAAAGGCTGCAGAAAGGTCAATCGTTTGATTGCATTTAAAAGCATTTAAATGGAAGTCTCATTACCACTTTTAAAATAAAATTACTCGTAGCAGAAACGTCTCTAATCGTCGAAACTGACCGTTATTTATTCGAAAAATATTCCTAACGTTGCTCTTTTAGTCTTCATATGTAAAAGTTTCTGAAGTACATGTACTAGATTTACTTTATGGCCAGGGAAACAGAAATTAGCGAATTAATTCGTAATATTGTTATAAAACTAGTTTAAGTAGCTGACATTGATATAAAGGTTGGTGTTACTTTAAAGACACTTTGGCCTTTGTCAAAGGGGTGTTAATAAAAACGCTAAACAGTATGCAACCAACTGGGAAATGAAACCAAGCTTTGTACTGTATTCTTGACTTTTGAGTCAATGTTAATAAATAATGTTTTTTTCAAAACTAAGATAGTGCGATATTGTAAAGATTCTTGCTATTTGGGGTAGCTTGCAAAGCAATTAAAATAAGTATGGCTTTTTTGCTGCTTTGAAAAGCTTACTTTAATTAAATTTTAGCACTGTTTACAGAGATAAGCATTTATGATGCATTTTCTTTAGTGTCTTATTCTAACCATTTCAATATTTGTACATGTGTTTGTATTTACTTGTCAATTTAGAGTTTATATATTTGCTTATGTACTTAAGGGGTTTGGATTTTTGCACTTCCGGAAATTTACATTTGCTATATTTAAAAAATGATGAGTTAACTGGAAAAACAATTATGCAATAGTAAACTTAGGCACAGTAGGAATATTTTAAACATTTTTGAGAAAAAATATTTTGACCTCATACTCTGTGACTAAATTGACAAATTTTGCCATAAGCCAAAATGGGGGTAGGGGTACAAAATAGATATTTACTGCATTCGAACTTTATTTCCAGAAGAATTGTTAGGATATAAAATATAATAATAACTAGTTTCTTTTACAGTTCTTTGTTACAGACCTATGCCGTCATATCTCAAAGCTCGTCGAGATCTAAAAACACATTTTTTGTCAGTTTTTACTGAATTTCTTTCTTATATAAACATTGGCCCCCATTTTGTTTTTGCATTCGAAAATAAAACAAAGATTTTATTCAAACTGTAGGCAAAATATCTGAAAAACCTTGTTATTCCTTCATCATGAAATATTCATCTATCAAAAATTGAAAAAAATAATTTTAGTAAAGTGGGTGGGGTAATAATAGGGAGCGTAATCTTTATTCAAATGATGATAGAAATACTACTATGTCTAATTTTTATCCTAAAGTATGATATTCTACATTAGAAAAGAGTGAAAATTGATACCTATTCTGAAACATACACCACATACATAAACGTTTACAATACCAAAATTATTGCTAATTCTGCATTTAGTACCTTGATCTGATAGTTTATCACTAAAGATTAATATTGCGAAAAAGTTAAGTCATTGACCCATCATTATTTTTCCAGAAATTAACTAGCAATATGTTAGTCTCCATAAAATAACAGGGTCAATAAAATGTCTTGTTATTTTGAATTTCAGCAGTGACCCCCCTTAATAACTTATTATTGCCAGTTGTACCATTGTGCAACAGAAGGATTGCGATACTGTTGCTTTGCTTGTCTAAAAAGTGATAATCCAACTAAAATACTTGTTTCAACATGCACTTACATGAAGAAGAATGCATTCATTTTAGTAATAAATATAAATCAGTTTTCGTTTACACAATATCGATCCTATAGATCTATAGATGTAGTTTGTTATGGATATTAACATGTGCAGCATTTAAATTGTGTTGTACAATTTATCAAATTCTAACATTGCGAGTGGTTCCAGTTTAGATCCTTTTTTCGAAATATGTATAGTACATCGCTTTTCAAACATGTAAGTTACTTGTAATATAGAGGTATAACTTGTCGGATTGTCAGTATCATACACTTCTGTTCACATGTATTGTGTACTTTACTATTGTTATAATAACCGGTTGTTTATTTGTAAATAATTAAGTTGTTAAATTGTCAACAACAATATTTATTCAAGAATCTTTTTTATGTCACCAGTGCTAAATTTGTATGCAATTTAAAACACTACAGTGTTAAACAGTACAATGTTAAAGCATAACTTTCCCTTTTTTGATAAATGTCAAACTGCCAGGCATTGTACATTGTAGCATTTTGAATAAAAGAGGCTTACCCTAAAGATTTATGCATTTCGAAATAACTTGATAAATATATGTAATACTGTAATGAGAAGAATCTTCCAGAAGAGAAAATATTCAGCAAAAAAGCAGAAGTGGCCGGTACAATAAACGAAACATGACGTGTCATAGTGCCATTATATCATCATAGTCTAGTTGGTTTTAATTTGTGGGTGGATAGTAATTGGTTATAAGAGTTCGCTATGTTTTGTGGAAGAATGAGACATTTCTCGATATTATATGTTTTTCTTGTAACGAGCATCTATTTATCAGTTTACGAACATATGTTTATTATTAACATTTTGAGAAAAAAAGCTACTTATAGGGTATACCCCTTTAAGGTACATTCATTTGATGTTTGTAAAGAAAAGAATTTGCAAGTTTGTTCAAAAGTTTCCAGATCTGTATAAAAGTTCAATATTACTACACAAACGCATGTGAAACATTACCACCAGCAATAATAAGTCAAAGAATTGTGTACTAGGTAAAGTCATCTACGTTCGTAAGGCAAACATGAACTTTACTTAAGAAATAACAAATTCGTCCCTGTAGTAATTAAATCATGAGTGCGTAGCACGAGTGATTATTTTCCTTTCGACGACGGCTGTAATTTATTTACCGATAAATATTGGCACATTTTATTATTTCGATTCTACACGTCTTTACTTTGAGAACACCCGAACTATATTCAACTCGTAGCAGTACATCATTGCAACTTTAAAACGCGAAATGCGATTGGACGCGCTTGTTTAAATATGTCATGTCATAACGTCACTCGGTGGCACGTCGTCCTTGGAAAAACAGCCTTTTCCCTAAATGTTTATATAGGAAACACAGCCTCTCGTGTTAGAATATAGAATAAATGCGTCCGTCCGTCCGTCTACCAAGTGGTTTCCGGATGATAACTCGAGAAGGCTTGGGTCTAATATCTTGAAACTTTATGTGGATGTTGGTCCTGACCAGTAGATGACCCTTATCGATTTTGAGGTCAGTACGTGAAAGGTCAAGGTCACAGTGACCCGTTAAACGTTGTCCGAACAATAACTCGAGAACGCTTTGGCCTAGCATCTTGAAACTTGATGTAGAGGTTGAACATGACCAGCAGATGATACCTATAGATTTTGAGGTCAGGTCATCGGGACCTTTTTAGAAATGGTTCTGGTCTTGGAAGACCAGCGGCTCTTTTTCAACTTGTTTGTCACCGTCCCCTTTTCTTTTTAGGTTTTGGTCTTGTGCCAATTTCAAAGTGACTTTTAACTTTAAACGGTTCCTTGCATGTCGACCTTTTCCACAATCGATTGCCAAGGCCCAAACGTGTTTTACAGATCCTCTTGTTCGTTGCTCCGTCTTTTCTTTGTAACATGTATGTTTGATAAATATTTGTTTCAGTAGTATGTATTATATTTTTAGAAAGGTCTTTTATGTAAAGCATAAGATTATGTTTATAAGTCCTCGAACAGTTTCACCGGATGTTGTTCATGACAGATTTTTGCCCTTCTTTTATGTGCTGTACTATAGATACAAAGCACAGACATCTGGGGTATGGAAAGTGACCCCCTATTGCAAGGTCACAACCGCCTTGGCCAACATAATTTTATCACCAAAGTACGTCTAGGATCATACAGTATTGGTTGTTGTCGAAAAATGTTCTAAAATGTCAAATTTTCAAAAAAATTATAAATGCTTGCCATGTTGAAATCACGTGCATGAGTTTCTGTCGGCAGCAGAGAAAATCTGCCACTGTCATGCACTTCATCTTGAAGATAAACACTTTCGAAACACACCGGTAACATGAATAATTAATGCAAAATTTGTAAAATACCAGTTGATAATTAGGCATGTATGTGATTTCAGCATGGCAAACATTTAAAGCTGTTTATCCTAAATTTGTAAACGTTAGAACATGCTTGGATAACGACCAAACTTCATGTACGATAAATGTATGACCCTAGATGCAATGTGATGATGAACTTTTGCCGGCCATAAAAACACAAGTTGTATCTTTTGCCAAAAGAAAAATTTAACTAGCACGTACCTTCGCGATCCTACAGTAACTCAAATACTGATAAATGTAGCTTTATCAGATTTAGTGTGTAAGTTAGGGCCTAATGATTACCACTCAGTCCGTCTGTCCTTCCAGTCGTTGGGAATAAGTGAATATATTATTATAAGTGATATTTTAAAAACTATTCTAGCTACATGAAACTTGGCTTGTGGATACATGTCATTTTAAAGATTATGCACATTATTTTATTGTTTTCGTCAGAAAAAAAAACCTAAATTGTTTTGATATGGCAACAAAAGTAAAAATACTGCTTATATTCTGTCTCCTGTAATGACTCAAATACAAATAGAAGTATGTATAGTAAATTTGCTATTTAGATTGAGAGGAGTTTAAACCCTGCATTCTTACGATTGGTCTAACTACCAACCTACCAACTTGGATCAGCATTGGATATTTTGTGTCCATAACTGCAGATATGATGTAACATGGTGCCACTTACACCACCATCTCATCAAGTTCAATTAAAGATATTCTGAAATTCTTGTATCTTTTTATAAGTTATATTGTTCACTGACGGGTCATTTATTATATGAATTTAAGATAGGTTGTTATTGAAGAAGTGATATCTGTTCAAGCGTTGCTTTATCTTGTATTCTTATATGACTTTGTCCATTCTAACATGTCTTGGTCAAACATGTTTGTCGATAACATCTTTTATTCTTACATTACTTTGTCAATTTATGGATAACATCTTGTATTCTAAAAGGCATTGGTCTGTTTATAGATTATCATCTTGTATTCTAACATTGCTTGGTCTGTTTGTCCGTGAATTCAAGAACTTCCTTTAAGGAGTATAGAAGACTATTTATGTTGTCAATTGTTCTGTTTGACGTTGAAATTAATTTGTGTATACACCACCCTTGCAATTACAGAATCGTTATCATTTTGATGCTAATCATGACTAAAATCACAAATAGAAAAGGAAATACAGCATGTCATCATGTTATATGCACACATCACTGTAATAAATGATTTATCTACTTACATTCTTATTTCTTCCTTAATTCAGAAATGGTGTATCTATGTGCCAACATCTATCGCAATGTTTTTAATGTAAACATTTACAAAAGAGGCTAAAACTTGGAACAGTGCTCTCTATTTAATAACAGGCAAGTGTTATTACCATGTGAACGTAGATATCTATGTACGTCTTACATATAAATGTTAAAAGATTGAGACTGTCAGATATGATTACATCTGTTCGTGTTTCCTTTTGTTATATTTACAATGGTTATAACCAGATATAACCAGTACTAATCATCTCATCCGTAGCTACTCGAGATAGAAGCTCCTTCCGAGAAATAAAATTATACTGTTTGTAGCGGCAGTAGTATAACGATAGGATTTTACTATAAAAACAACTTAAATTTCCAAACATCTCCAAAGACCCAAATCACATAGCTTTCTTCGTCTTCGTTTCGTTCAAAGCGAAAGCCGGATATCCAAGATAAACGTTGATAGGTGTATTCAAACTGACCAAAAAAAACAGGCCTTACAAGCAAGATATGTGTTAATTGTGGACTGCGCAGCTGTATTTCTGTCGTGATAGTGCTCAAGAACCTAGTTTTAGCTTTTTATTTAACAAATTGCCACTTTTCCGATGATTTCATTACTGCATACCGACTACGTTTTGCAATGACACGGAAAGTAACATCATGAAATACCATAATGTATTTTCTATGTAAAGCATATGAAAAAATACAGTCTGCGTGTTAAAGCATGTGTATACATAACGTTACGTCATAAGTATTTCACGAGAGTCGTCTGGCATAGTAGGGGTACCAGACCGGTTTTTCCGGCATGGGCAAAATCACCGGAAATGCAAATCCGATATGCAAGAAATAGAGGATAATTGTTGGTTTCGGTGTAAAATCACGTTATAATTTCACCGAGTGGACACCAAAAGTGATATTTTCACGAGTGGTGCAGCCACGAGTGAAAATAACAATTTTTGGTGTTCACGAGTGAAATAAGACTTATTTTAACCTTTCGGTTTTGAAGTGTCCTGTGAAGTACACGACATTCATGTTTTTTGCATATCGGATTGGCATTTCCGGTGATTTTGCCCATGACGGAAAAACCGGTCTGGCACCCCTCCTATGCCAGACGACTCTCGTGAAATAATTAGTGTTAAAGATTGACTCGCTTTTATTTGTCCTAACTTTTCATAAGATTTGTGATGCATTAAATGATATAAATAAGGAGTTTCTGCAAAACTGTTCGCGTGTTATTGGTGATAATTGTTTCTACTCGGAAGGCTGACCGAATATCCGAATACCAATTTGGGTATTCGTTGACATCCCTAGTTTCTAGTATAGCTTTTTACTACATAGAGGATATTTGTTTGTTTTGAGTGGATACGGAATATATCACATCGAGAAGTGATACAATTGTAATATTTTCAAGAGCGCAAAGCGCAAGTTAAAATGTGAAATTTGTATCACTTTGAGTTGAAATAGTTTCCATATCCACTCAAAACAAAACAAAATCTTTTTATTTTATGCTTACTATTTAAACAAAAGCAATATGCGCTACTTAAAAAGTAGTTCCGACAGACCTATATCCCCCACACTAAGACTGATATGAATTCTATATCATCACTCTATATTTCACTGATATAATAGGGTTATAACTTATAAGTATAGTAACGTGATCCAGCATGCCGGATTTGCTCGAGTCGTGCGTCGGATCATACGAGTGCGTAGCACTCGTATGATCCGACCTCGACGAGAACCAATCTGGTTTATGGATCGTGTTACTATACTAATGACCCTTTTATTATATACATTTTGACACTTATGTGCGCGAAATCACTAAATCAAAATGACCTTTTAAGCTTAAAATTGAAGACAAACTCTTTTTAGCGCGAAATATACGTAGTGTGCGACGTCATTTTATTGACGTCATGGTATAAACAATTAGTAACGACCCGGTCAAAAGCGACGTTATTAACGACATGTGCATTTTATGGCCAATTGAATGCACTCTTACAAATAATGCCGCACTGTCCGTATTGCACGTACATACAATACGGATTTTTTGTCAGGTCGCATTTGATGGTTGAATAATGGCGGTATTTTTTTACCAAATATTTACAGGTATATAATAAAACACAGTATTTCATTAGTTAGCCTAAAATAAATTCAAATATCACTTCCTTAATTGGAATTGTATATGTTGTACTGTATATGACCTTGATAAATTTCATTATTTTAGAAAATTATATTTGTGTCAAATTACTTTTATCATGGTTAATATGGCAAAGGTCAATAGGCTTGGCATCTACAAATTCCGCATCAATCTTAGTGTTTGGAAGTTTCATTGAAATGGATTAGTTTGGAAAATTTGCAGTTTCTAGTTCAGTACTTTTTATTTTTATTTTTTTCGAACGTTGTAACCTCATCTCTGCTTTTTCGCAGATTCTTTAATCAATACATATTGATTTGACGGTATTTGGGGAGTCATTGATGTGCGTGAAGTTAGCTGCCAGTTGCCAGTTGCCGGTTGCCAATTCAATGCCAATTCAATTGGCAACTGGCAACTGGCAGCCAACTTCACACTCTTGTTGCCAATTCGTCTTCACTTGCAAATATTAACCAAAATCCAAATTGTTAAACGACGCGAATTGGCAACTGGCAACTGGCAGCCAGATGCCAATTCGATTTTTATATAAAATCTTAATAAAAGTTGAATTGGCAACTGGCAACCAACTTCATATTCCAGATGCCAATTCAACGTTCACTTGCAAATAGCCAATTCGTTCAACCTAACGAATTGGCAACTGACAACTGGCAGCCAGAAGCCAATTCGATTTTAATGTTAAAATCTTAATAAAAGTTGAATTGGCAACTGGCAACTGGCAACCAACTTCATATTCCAGATGCCAATTCAACTTTCACTTGCCAATAACAAATTCGTTCAAACTCACGAATTGGCAACTGGCAACTGGCAGCCAGATGCCAATTCGATTTTATGTAAAAATCTTAATAAAAGTTGAATTGGCAACTGGCAACCAGATGCCAATTCGTTCAACCTCGCGAATTGGCAACTGGCAACTGGCAGCCGGATGCCAATTCGATTATTATGTAAACATCTTAATTAAAGTTGAATTGGCAACTGGCAACTGGCAACCAACTTCATATTCCAGATGCCAATTCAACTTTCACTTGCCAATAACAAATTCGTTCAAACTCATCAATTGGCAACTGGCAGCCAGATGCCAATTCGACTTTTATGTAAAAATCTTAATAAAAGTTGAATTGGTAACTGGCAACTGGCAACCAATTTCGTATTCCAGATGCCAATTCAACTTTCACTTGCAAATAGCCAATTCGTTCAACCTAACGAATTGACAACTGGCAATTGGCAGCCAGATACCAATTCGATTTTTATGTAAAAATCTTAATAAAAGTTGAATTGGCAACTGGCAACCAGATGCCAATTCGATTTTTATGTAAAAATCTTAATAAAAGTTGAATTGGCAACTGGCAACCAACTTCATATTCCAGATGCCAATTCAACTTTCACTTGCCAATAACAAATTCGTTCAAACTCACGAATTGGCAGCTGGCAACTGGCAGCCAGATGCCAATTCGATTTTTATGTAAAAATCTTAATAAAAATTGAATTGGCAACTGGCAACCAGATGCCAATTCGTTCAACCTCGCGAATTGGCAACTGGCAACTGGCAGCCAGATGCCAATTCGATTTTTATGTAAAAATCTTAATAAAAATTGAATTGGCAACTGGCAACTGGCAACCAGATGCCAATTCGTTCAACCTCGCGAATTTGCAACTGGCAGCCAGATGCCAATTCGATTTTTATGTAAAAAACTTAATTAAAGTTGAATTGGCAACTGGCAACTGGCAACCAACTTCATATTCCAGATGCCAATTCAACTTTCATTTGCCAATAACGAATTGGCATCTGGTTGCCAGTTGCAGGTTGCCAATTCAACTTTTATTAAGATTTTTACATAAAAATCAAACTGGCATCTGGCTGCCAGTTGACAGTTGCCAATTCGTGAGTTAGAACGAATGTGTAATTGGCAAGTGAAAGTTGAATTAGCATCTGGAATATGAAGTTGGTTGCCAATTGCCAGTTGACAATTCGTTAGGTTGAATGAATTGGCTATTTGCAAGTGAAAGTTGAATTGGAATCTGGAATATGAAGTTGGTTGCCAGTTGCCAGTTGCCAATTCAACTTTTATTAAGATTTTTACATAAAAATCGAATTGGCATCTGGCTGCCAGTTGCCAGTTGCCAATTCAACTTTTATTAAGATTGAATTGGCATCTGGCTGCCAATTATCAGTTGCCAATTCGTTAGGTTGAACGAATTGGCCATTGCAAGTGAAAGTTGAATTGGCATCTGGAATATGAAGTTGGTTGCCAGTTGCCAGTTGCCAATTCAACTTTTATTAAGATTTTTACATAAAAATTGAATTGGCATTTGGCTGCCAGTTGCCAGTTGCCAATTCGCTTTTTATTCACAATTACTGACAGAAGTCGAATTGGCATCTGGCTGCCAGTTGCCAATTCGTGAGGTTGAACGAATTGACTATTTGCAAGTGAAAGTTGAATTGGCATCTGGAATATGAAGTTGGTTGCCAGTTGCCAGTTGCCAATTCAACTTTTATTAAGATTTTTACATAAAAATTGAATTGGCATTTGGCTGCCAGTTGCCAGTTGCCAATTCGCTTTTTATTCACAATTACTGACAGAAGTCGAATTGGCATCTGGCTGCCAGTTGCCAATTCGTGAGGTTGAACGAATTGACTATTTGCAAGTGAAAGTTGAATTGGCATCTGGAATATGAAGTTGGTTGCCAGTTGCCAATTCATTTTTTATTAAGATTTTTACATAAAAATTGAATTGGCATCTGGGTGCCAGTTGCCAATTCGCGTGGTTTAACAATTTTGTTTTTAGTTAATATTTGCAAGTGAAGACGAATTGGCAACAAGAGTGTGAAGTTGGCTGCCAGTTGCCAGTTGCCAATTGAATTGGCATTGAATTGGCAACCGGCAACTGGCAACTGGCAGCTAACTTCACGCACATGAGTCATTGTTACATCTTCAATAAACCATTTAAATGTGATTCATGAAGTAGCATCGACAACAATTTGTATTAAAACGGGTCATATATTATACCACGCAATTATTTCACTTTTGAAAGAGCCTATTGCATTGCACAATGTGTACCAGAGGTGGATTTTTCATCACCTAAGCTTTCTCTAACAATTTAGAATTGTTTCTCTGAACTTCTTTATATTGTGTAACCGCCTGCCGGACATTATCAACGATATAAAGCGTCTGGCTGACATTATAAACGAAATAAAGCGTCTGACTGACATTCTCAACGAAATAAAGCGTCTAATGGACAATGTGTGATGGAAGCACCATTTTGAAGTTTTTATGGAAATAAATTTCTTTTAAAAAATTTGAGAAAAATTATATGCAAATATAATAATATAACTATAGTTGCTACCTATCAATGGGAAAAACCAAATACATTAATTAATTTGTAACTGTTATCATGGTAAGTAATACACCACATTTACTACAGTCTAACCCTAGCGCCAATTCAGCGTTCTTGACAAACTTTTACATATAATGATTTTTTTTCTAAAAAGTTTTAAAAATCATTAAGTTTAACAACCAGTGATTGGCTGGTTTTTTGAAGAATTAAAAAAGGGGGAAAAGAGTTGTTTTCGGAAATGTTTTAGTCATTACCACCGGAAGTCGAAATCCAAAATGGCTCCTGTAATGGAGAACCTAAATTCAACTTGGACGTATATTAAACTATTGTAGATTCATTTGACATTAAATTCATAAATAATTTTTAATTAACGTGTGACACATTAGGCAAAGAAATGACAACAAAATGCTAGATGTTTATTTTAGAAAGTGTAAGGTAATGTACGACGTTATATTTGCCATTATATAAACGTAATTATGATTTGCGTCCCACATTGAAATTCTGTCAGTTAGTACATGTATAAAGTTATAACAAATTTTACAGGGACACGCTTACCGAGATCTTCTTGTTCAGCAAAAGTTATGCATTTATATATCAATTTCAAGTCTAATTTTCAAACAGATGATATAATATACATTAAAACAGATGAAAATATATCGAATGACTTCTTGAATTAGTTTTTACTACGACGTGTTAAACCACATTAGAGATCAAGGTCGAAATCAGTTTTGAATTTGTTTACTTTAAGAAAAATGTCTGTTTTGATTTGAGGTATAAAGTTCTGATTAGTGAATTTTAGACTTAATATCGTGAAGGAAATATGTAAATCAACCATTTGAGTAGTGTAAGTTTTATATTGGTGGATGTTTGCTTAAATAAATATTTTAAAGTTCTATGTTTGCCATTATTACATTCTTATATATCTCAGAACGTTAAAAATTTCTAAGAGTTTTGTAAGGTTTTACACAGTGAAAACACAAAAAAAGATCTTGCATTATTGTAAAGATGCACAGTATCAGTGTTTTATAAAAGGTACAGAACGGATCTGTTTCTTGTAGGGATTGTTTCTCATGTTGAAAAGAGGATTTAAACTTAAACAATTATTGATGTACATTCATTGCTTTTTGGGTCTCACCATATTTCACACGCTGGTAAGTATCAAATACCATAAGCTTAGGTTTGGGCTTCATCGTGCTCTCGTGTGCATCATTCTGAGGTTGCAATTTTGGTGTTTTGTTTCCTGACACGAATAGGCCCTGCATAGGGCTTTTCCGCGGAAAGTGTTTGTCTTGGTAGGGGCAACATGCAAACGAGACTTCATGTTCGCACGAGGAAGCTGACAGCAACAGGTTACAATCATACAAGAAATCTAGAAGAATTACAATCAACCTGCATGCATCGGTCGCCACAGACCTTAAGATCAGTTAACAAGATCTGGACTGACGGTATTTTTGTCAAACGGAAACAAATATGCTTTGGTAATGGACGCCTTTTTAACGAATACAGCTTGCATGTTTCTGTATGTTCATCGGTGTAACGAGCTTCAACGTAATGTAGTTGGAGGCACAATGTTTTAAAACTCATATTTAAAACATTATGTGCCAATCCTTGCCAGCATTTTTCAGCATAAATATTCCATCTCAAAAATGAAATTCGTTGGCTTTTGGTTGGCATTTATGATGAAATTGTTTCGTTCATATGCATAGTTCTGCCTACAAATATATGTTCTGATTCTATTGAAGTGTGATACTTAGATAACATATGTAATGAACATGTTATAAAAATGAAAATCGTCTACTTCTTCTTTTTCAGGGCAAATGAATGCCAGTCAGCAAACAGGCAATATGGCAGCTTACTTTAATGATGTGTAAGTTTGTAACTGCTGTACCAGGCACCCTAGTTAATCAGGGGAACATGCAAGCACGAGTATGGAGTCTTCAATCGTCACTGTACAATACTTGTTTCTTTTTTATTAACATTATATACGTTTTAAATCATAGAACTCGTATTTTGGTCATATTAAATGTTCGTGTATCGACCTATTTCTATGCCTTTTACATACACTATTGACGCATAATCATATTATTTGATTTATTTGTGTAAATACAACTGCTTAGAATGCATGACATTCATTTCAATAGAACTTGTTCTATTTGCCATGTTCAAAGTTCTAACCAAATTGAACAAAACTAAAACATATAATTGCAAAGCTATGCTTCCATAAAGTGCGTACAATTCAGGCAAAATGCATTATTATTTCGGGTTTCTTTATTCAGAGTTTTTGACATTGATACAAAGACCTTAGTCAAACACATAAAAGATGCATTCAAATTGGCGAAAGATTTGCGATCAGAACAGAAGAAGATACACAAGAAGCAAAACAAAGCAAAGAGCAAAAACCTTCATTCCTGCAAAATGACTTACAACGATCGCTTACATGACTTAAAAAATGTCATCAGGAAAATAAATAGTCTAGAGCTATGGATTGTAAGTATGAATTCTGCTTGTTCATGTGTATTGTATATGTTAGTTGTTATAATTAAAGTCTAGAATACACAACGTCGGCTGATACAAAGCCATAATAAAGTCAACATATAAAAGAAAGCAATCAAAAAATATGATTACTTGTTTTCAACAATCTGATACTTTTTTACGGATCAAATATTTATTTATATATTCTACTTGTTTATCTTAAAGCTGCTTGCTCTCAGATTTTGAAAAATATTCAGCTCTCAAAACTCTATGAAAATAACATATTTTAGAACATAATTATAGTCATATAAAAAGGTTCCAGTATAAATTCCTGTCACGTATATCTGTAGATTTGAAATAATACGCTACCAGATAGTAAAGCGTTGCAAACGCTTTTGAAATTCCAATATAAACATAAAGTGTAGCGGTGCCGTAAAACCAGCATTTTCTACCTAGATTTTTACATCTATTGTTGATTCTAGCCTTTAGTGTTATATTTATGTATTACACTCAACAACTTTTCTAAGTATACACCACAATTATAGGTAATATCAAAACCATTTTTAAAAATACGCTCATGAAAATTGGTCAACGAATTATTAGATTCATTCTTCTAATATTCAGTATAAAGTTGACAAGAATGAATGACAAATTGATTGTCTTACGGAGTTTACATCACCGCACACCCTAATGTGAAATTCACAAAACCGTAAATTACGGTAATTATCAATTTGTTCCAAATTATTTAGAAAAGTTCAGTTTTTGTTACAAAAACGGTTTTTAATACCAATTTCAGATACATTATATCCTGCCTTGATCAAAAACTTTTCTCCAAACACTTAATTTGATGATGGATTTGATCTTTCTAACCTTACTGGAATGTCCTTTCCCATGCATTTATCCAACAAACCTTGTTAAGTGATTCCACACAGTGTTGTTTTTTCTCCAACTTTAAATTTTTACACACCAAACTGACCATGAGTGATCAATTAGAAATACCGAATGCAATTTCTTATACACGGGTACGTCGAAGCGAAAAATGAGTTGAAAATGAAGTCAGGGTACTCATATTCTATCAAATCTTCATCCGGTTGAAATGCAGTTGAGGATTAAAATCAGTTAAAACTGTCAAAATTCCTTTTTTACACTTTTACATCTGCCCAAGAACATCTTCTTTAAAGGATTTGAATAAGCAAACATTGCCACAAGTCTGCTAATTTTATATTAGTGGTCAAACACGAGTGTCTGTTTTACGCGCACATTGATCACAGTAAGGTATTTTGACGTTTTTGTGACTTTTTGAATATTTGGGTTACTGTGTTTACAGCGCTGCAGATCGTAGTGTTTGGTACCCATCTTTTATAACTCTGATGGAATGTTAAATATCTATCTTTGATCTTAGGATTTTGAAATATTCATCAAAATATCTAAACAATTGAATAAACTACAAGACTTCTTTTAGATGTATACTTAGAAAAGTGGTTGAGTGTAGTATGTCATTTTTAATTTTTTTTGTTTTTTTTTTCAACGGCAACTGAGAGCGAGCAGCCTTAAATTGTCTGATTGTACTTGTTTATCTTAAATTGTCTTAATTAGAAAGTACTGGTAATACTCTTTCTATTTGTATGACAAAGATGGATGATATAGAACAAAACAGTGATGATGAAGATAATGATCACCATGATGACGATGCTTCTGCGTTAAAATCATGGACAAAGCTGTGCGTGTCCTGTCGGAGCAAAAGGGATCAATTAATACTGTTAGAGAAACAGCTAAGGTCATGTTAAAGAATTTTGCAACCCGTGGTCATTCTATCGCGGCTAGTATTTCTTTTAAAGAGCCTCCAGCAGTTTGACCGGTCACCGTCTGGCGTCCGTTAACATTTTTATTCAAAATTCACTAGCAATGCGGCACATTTCAATCAAACTTTACAAAATGTTCCTTGGATTGTCCTCTACCAAACTTGTAAAAACACTTTACTCCATGGAGAATTATGGTTGCCATGGCAATCGAAAGGAGAAGTTTTAAATTATATATGGAAGGTATAAATGCCTTGTCCAAATCCAGATCGCAATGGCGTAGATAGATATTTGGTATGTAGCACTGCCTAGTAGCTTTATACTAAGTTTGTTAAAATCATGCCTCTGGGGTCAAAATTAGTGTGGTCTGGGCACTGGTTTCACACAGATTTATATAGAAAAGGCTTGACAAATCTTGTTTTTCGAATAAGGACCAGAGCTTATATATTTGATATAATACATTGTATAGTGGATCTCTACTAAATAGTTTCAACTATGTCATACTATGTAATATTTTACATCCAGTTGTATATAGTGATAACTTTAGGAATTTCAAAGAGAAGTGCCGGCTTAATAAAATCACCAGGCACAAAACCACAGATTTGTTGTGACCTCTCATCGTCCGCCGTCTAAAATCTTATTGTCAGAAACTGCGAAGTATATAGCTTATATATTTTGTGTATGACGTTGTACAGTAGTCCTCTACCAGTTATGTTCAAATGATGCCCTTTGGATTTAAATGTGTCCTTCCCGCGGAATACTAGCTTTACAAAGATATATAAAAGGAAAAGTTTCAAAATCTACTTTTCAATAACTGTCATGCTTGACTTTAGATATCGGGTGTGAAGCATTGTTTGTAGTCCCATATTAGGTGTGTTTTAATCGTATCCGTTGAGTCAAAATTTGCCCAGCTTTGGGCTCGCGTATTTTTGATAGAAAATATATATAATAAAAATCTTTTAAAATTTTCTTGTTAGAACCTGCAAGAACTGGAGCTTAGATATTTGGTTTTGGACATTTTCAAGTGGTCCTCTATCAAGTTTGTAGTTAGAATTGGTCCGGCTTTTTTAACAATACATGTATATGTATGTTTAGGTGTGTGTATATGTGGCCTTGACACTGACCCTGTCATAATAAGCAGTGGTATAGTGTAATCATGACCCACTTGTTTTATATTTGAATTCTTTTTCATATTATACACCAAACTCATAATATATTGGCTTATTGCTCCGAGAAGGGGTTTGTACATTGGAGCATATAATTAATGGGCATTTTTATCAATATTACATAGCGTTCTGAATCTTGAAAAGGGGAAGGCATTAACAGTTCATGACTTTATGTGTCTTTAAAGCTCAAAAACATCAGCCATTTTAATTACGTAGGTAGTTTTATCTCACAGTAAACAAGTATAATGGAATACACGTACAATTTTCATAGAATGTCATCGGCTTTGTTAAAGCAATATCTGAAGTTAGCCGTCTCTTTTATAGTGACAAATGCGAACTTAACGACAATCTTACACAGGAATGTCTCGACAAGAAGCAAGAAAGCACCAAACTTGAAAAAGAAAATAACATACTTCAGCAAAAACTTACGGCATTGGAACTTATTTCAGAAGAATGCGAAAAACATAAAGAAAGTTTGAACAAACGTGAAAACGAACGCCTACAAAAGAAGTTTGAAATCGAAAAGGAAAAGACTAATGAGCCCCTGGTAAAACTCAGGTACCTGTACTGTAATTTATCTTTATGTAATAAATTAAAAATCATGGGTTGACACGAAACATCAACTTTTTAACAGTACTTTCTGCATATTGCTCATAAATGTAAGCTTTTAACGCAAACAATTTGTTTTCTCAAAACGCTAACGGTAACCTGTATATGCATAATGTCTGTTTTAGTTTGCTTGCACAACCAGTTGTCTAACCTAAAGAAAATGTTCTGGAGACTGCGCCCAACGAACATTAGACCGAGAATCTAACCTGGGTCTTCTTGGTTACCAAACGCTCATCGTAACCAATGCATCAATATAATAGGCCAAGATGTCATGTTACAAATACACAATACTAATGCACTGGCACCAGAGTACTGAAATGCCCGGTAATTTTAACAAAAAATACCCAAAAATATACCTAAATAACACACTATTATGAAAAAATACACAAATAATGGTAATAAGTCATTTTCTGACAAACCCCCGTATACACAGTTCTATATTATTCACATGGTGTTGAACGTTTTCGACAGGGGGTCCGGTCCGCGCTCTTTTTGTATTGTTTAAAGTGACATTATGCGCATATTACTGCACAAAGTGTATTTTTGGTGACAGTTTTATAAAGGCAATATTTGATTGCTGTGCATTTAAATGTGTTAAATAAATGATTATGCCGCATTAGTTTTTGAAGTTGGTGCTTTAGATATAAAAAAATCGGACTGATAAAATGATAGTTGAATGTGTCGTTGTTGATGTTGGTAGAGATTTCGGCGGTGAAAGGGAAGCAACTCCTGCGTGCAGTTGTTCTTTTCTTAAATTGACTCTCCCAGTCAAATAAGAAAATCAATATTTGGAAAGTTATTATTTCATACTGGTAGCAGGAAGAGTTTGGTGTATTGGGTTAAAAGTTATTACTTCCTCTACACTTTCGACACACACCATTTTCAGCTGGATTTTTACTTGAAAAAAATGCGCATAATGTCACTTTAAGCAAGCAATTGAAGATTAACAGCGGTCGCGTTTGACAGACAATATATTTATCTACCAAACTGGTAAGTAACACTTTTTTAAAAGCTACCGTTTCTATAAAATTCTTCAAGAATATTGCGCTATTTCAGTCTCTCCGTTTTCCTGGTGTTTTCTGTCACTGCCGACTTCCGGTTCACCTTTCAAGTTTGAAACCATAAGTTTTCATTGGTTGAAAATATTCCGCTTGATATTTCGCGCACTGTGTCAAATTAGTGTATTTCGTATGTAAACAATGCTGAATGCCGTTGAAAGCGGCCGTAACCTGTTAACTTGTGGACAAGCAGGTACAGGAAATTTATTTACTGTAAAAGCAATTTGTAAAACGTTACGTAAGCAGCGCAAAGTATCACTTCCATGCATAACCGTATGACGTTTTTGAAAGGTCATTTGAGTTGAACCGGAAGTCAGCAGTGACAGAAATTGTCAAGAAAACGGAGAGAGCGAAATAGCTCAATATTCTTCAAGAATTTTACAGAAACGGTAGCTTTTTAAAAAGTGTTACTTACCAGTTTGGTAGATTAATATATTGTCTGTTAAACGCGACCGCTTTTGATCTTCAATTGCTTGCTTCAATCGTACCAAAAGAGCGGGGACTGGACCCCCTGTCGAAAACGTTCAACACCATGTGAATAATATAGAACAGTGTATACGGGGGTTTGTCAGAAAATGACTTTTTAAACAGTACTCTGGTGCCAGTGTACTAATGATCATATTTAAATTTGGACCCCTAAAACCTTTTCAAATCTAAGTTATGTCAAAAATGAAACATAATTTCGAAAAAGATATACACAATGTCATGTATCTTTCACATTTTGTTAACAGAAAATTATACATTATCCAGCAAACTCTTAAAAGATCAAAAGGTATGGAACGCCCTGACTGTCTTATATTGAAGGTGACAATGATATCCTGTTAAGAACGTAGGTTATCATGTAAAATTGGTAAGTTGTCATGTTCAACGATGTATTGTTTGGTTACATTGTTATTTCATCTTGTTCAAATAATGTATTATTATGTGATGCTGTGATATCATTTTATTCAGAGAGTATGTTCTGTAAAACCTGTATGTTGTCTTGTTTAGAGAGAATGTTGTTCTGTAAAAGTGGTATGTTGTCCTGTTCAGCGACGATATTGCTCGGTCAAATTGTTATGTTGTCTTGTTCAGAAGGGATATGTTTTGTCAAAGTGGTATGTTGTCCTATTCAGGGAGAATGTTATTCGGTCAAAATGTTGGTGTCTTGTTCAGAGAGAGAGAGTGTTGTTCTGTCAAAGTGTTATGTTGTTCTGTTCAGAGAGGATGTTGTTCTGTCAAAGTGGTATATTGTCCTGTTCAGGGAAAATGTTATTATGTCAAAGTGGTATGTTGTCTTGTTCAGGGAGTATGTTGTTCCTTCAAAGTGGTATATTGTTCTGTTCAGGGAGGATGTTGTTCTGTCAAAGTGGTATATTGTTCTGTTTAGAGAGGATGTTGTTCTGTCAAAGTGGTATATTTTTCTGTTTAGGGAGTATGTTGTTTCTCAAATTGGTATATTGTTTTGTTCAGGGAGGATGTTGTTCTGTCAAAGTGGTATATTGTCCTGTTCAGGGACGATGTAGTTCGGTCAAATTGTTATGTTGTCTTTTTCAGAGATGATGTTGTTCTGTCAAAGTGATATGCTGTCCTGTTGAGGGAAAATGTTATTCTGTCAAAGTGGTATATTGTCCTGTTCAGGGACGCTGTCGTTCGGTCAGATTGGCATGTTGTCTTGTGTAGAGAGGATTTTGTTCTGTCAAAGTGTTATGTTGTCTTCTTCAGAGAGGACGTTGTTCTGTAAAAGTGGTAGTTGTTTTGTTCAGAGAGGATGTTGTTCTGTCAAAGTGCTATGTTGTCCTGTTCAGGGATGATGTTATTCGGTCAAATTGATATGTCGTCTTGTACAGATAGGACGGTGTTGTCAAACCATGTTGTTTTGTTCAGAGAGTATGCTGTCTTGTTAAGAGAATATATTATTCTATCAAATCATAATAACAATAACACTCATATCCTACAATAACTACGCTTTACAGATCAACAACCTGTCTTAACAAAACAACATATCGGTTTGACAGAACAATATCCTCTCTGTACAGGACACCATACATGTTTGACAGAACAAGACCTCGTGAGAACAGAACGACATATTGGTGTCACAGAACAACACTGTCTCTGAAGAAAACAATATACCACTTAGATATGATAACATCATCTCTGAATAATGATTTGACATAATGAATAATGATTTGACATAATGATTTGACAGAAAAACACATCCTCTGAACAGGACAACGTAAAGGTTTCACAGAACAATAATCTCTGCAAACAAGACAACATATCCCTTTGACATAATAGCACTGTCTCTAAACAAAACAATATGCCAGTTTGACATGATAGCACTGTATCTTAACAATACAACTTAAAGGCTTGACAGAACAACACCTCCTCTAAACAGGACAACATACGTTATAAACAAGACAACATGCAGGTTTGACAGAACAACATCTCCTATAAACAGGACAGCATACGCCATGAACAAGACCACATAAAGGCTTGATAGAACAACACCTCCTCTGAACAGGACAACATACGTCATGAACAAGACAACACGCAGGTTTGACAGAACAACATCGTTTTTGAACAAGACAACATATCGCTTTGACCCAACGACATCCCCTCTGTACACGACAGCATAGAGGTTTGACAGAACAACACCTCATCTAAACAGAACGACAAATTGGTTTCACAGAACAACATCGTCTCTAAAGAAAACAATATACTTGTTTTACATGATAGCATAATCTCTGAACACGACAACATACCGTTTTGACAGAACAACAATCTTTCTTAACAAGACAACATACTCTCTGAACAAGACAACATGTCGGTTCTTGCCTGTACAAGACATCAATATCATCCTCTCAGAACAAGACAACATTTCGGTCTGACAGATCAACATCCTGTATGAACAAAACGATATGCTTTCTTTACAGGATATTATTTCCATTATCAGCATGAGACAGTCAGGGCGTTCCATAAAAAGGTTTCTCATCTATAAGTTCAGACCACTAAAGAGAACATAGTACTTACGCTGTTTCTAATAAAAACTAAATCTTCAGACGTTTTCTTTGCCTACCTATCTTTGTGTCAACTAAAACTTCAACAACTATTTTAAACATATTTAAGGTTATAAGAGGTTTTGTGTGTTTATATAGTTCGTTTTATTTGATTTGTCGCAGCATTGTTTACGACAAGATTAAATTGAAATGAATTTAGGAAAGGTTCACGACAAATCAGATAAAGCGGACTATAACTATTCCTTAAAAAAAACTTGAAGAGAATAGTATCTCGTCCCGTCCGCCTAAATAGAAGGTATCCAGCGGGAAGATGTTTGGGTAAAATTTCACTTACACTATTACAGAATCCAAACATTCTCATTTTAAATTCCCTCTCATTTGATTTTGCCCGGACGTTGAAATTCACCGCAAACGAGAGAAACACTCTTCAAATGTATTTTAATGAATACCACTTTATGTAAGTATCCGTCTTTTTATAGCCACGACAGGGAGACAAGCGACAAACTTAAGCAGCGAGTTCTCACTATGGAAAAAGAAATAGCAAACATGAAAAAGGGAAATATAACGCTTCAACAAGATAAAGAAAGGCTTCAACACCAGTTTAAAATTGAGTCGGAAAAGTTTAAAGAAGAAAAGATTAAGCTCTCAAAAAAATTAAAGGATTTTAAACAGGAACATTTCTATCTTGAAATGCAGTTTGTAGCAGGGAAAGAACAACTCGAAAAAGAGTTAGAAGATGTCCAGAAGGAGAAACAAAACATTGAACAGAAGTTAGAGCGTGCGAATCGGGAGGACGAACGTCTACAAAAGCTCCTCAACAACCCTGGGTAGTTTATGTCGTTTTATTGTTATATAGGTCAGCTTTAGTGGAACATTGCCCCTTTGTTAGTTTTATATTAATTTGCTTGTACGTTCATGACAGTGCACTAACGGATTTTGTCATTTTTATAGTAACTAAAGTTAAAATGTTTGTACTTTCTACACCATGTTGTTATTGATTTATACTAAAAGTTTTACAGTCGATTGCGATAAAATCATGTTATACTGAATTAAACAATAAACATGAACATTTAATACGTTTTATAGAAATAATGTTTGGTATAAATAAAAGTAAGGAACAAATTAAAATACACGTGAACAGTAATACATTATCTCTCCGGGGTCATAAATGCCCTAAATTTGTTTCGATTTGATGACCCCCAAGGTATCATGGGCTATACGATCTTAAAAAAAAACCTGAACAACTTTTTTATTTATGTTTTACGAGCCAAACTGAAACTTTCAGAATGTTCATTTCAGCAAACAATTCAGTATATCCTAAATCCTAAATGCCAAAACCATCATTTAGTACATTTTATAATTATGTTTTATAAAAAAAAGTTGTCATTTAGTCCGATGAGTAGCCACACGACCAACAAAAAGGTGGAAGATGAGGAATGTAGAGACCGAGGGCGGATGTATATGTTGCGTTGCAGGGCAGCACCAGAGGCAGACGTTCAACTTCGGACACGTTAATGGTAATACCTTCAAGAAAGTTCTTAGATGAGGAAAACAAATTATACCATGCTACAAAGAACCCGCGACCCAAGTTGCGAAGAAAGTTCTGGATTTAAATCCTGCATGAAGATTGTTCAAGGGTTATATCTATTGATGTACTTATATTGTACAATTATAGTTCAGAAGCAGTTTGTTCACAAAATCATAACCTGCCTTGGAATGAGGTGTAGCGTTTGAAATGTAGGTGGTGTACCGTGATAAAAAATAATATCCCAGTTAGAATTAACAAGTAACCTCTCCAACCACTACGGAGGCAAAGAAAAAAACAAAATAAAACTCATGGGATTTGAACTCATGATCGTAAGATTATAAGCCTTGCGTGTTTACCGATTGACCAAACAGGAAGTGTCTATTTATAGCGTAGCTTACCTGTTAGAAACACCGAGTACTACATGTATCTCTATTCGTCATTGACCGAATACAAATCTTGCAGTTGGTGTCTAACTGCAAAACTGGCAGGATGTCATACATTTATTTTGACTTTGATGTACAGCCTTATACTTGATTTTGCTTGCATCACAATTAAACCGCACATAACAAGCTACCGCGATAGTAGTCTGGTTCCATGTCGTACTTGCATGCAACATTACATCAGGCAAAGCTCATTAATGGCGGCGCCAAGTGGTAGCTCTAAAAAGAGTATACTGTTTATATAGTGAGCATGATTAAAATGTTGATCATTCAAAACTGACATCTTTATTTCCAATAGTTGTTTTACATGATTTTAAGAGGCGAAAGTTTTTTGAATGCTAAATCTGTAAACGTTGTCAATTACCGTTGAAAAGTTGGACCAGTGTGTTTTATTTCGGACAAGTTACTTCAAGGAGACATTTCGGATATGAGACATATATTCGTTTCTTAAATTTTAGCCGTACTAGTCGAGCTTTAAAATGTTCAAATTAAAAGCTGAAAAAAGAACAACAAAAAAAGAAGAAAAAAAGGAAGTGGCGGTGGTTGGATTTGAACCTCGCCTGTATAAGTAGAGATTCAGTAACATAACCACTGGGACACGGTAAATTATTGAAAACTGTTGATTTGAATAAGATATATGTCACCGTTCCTTTATATAAAACACACCTGCTGACATGTTAGTTACATGTATACATATTTATATAAAAAAATTTCAACGATTATTTACCATGTCCGAAAATAGGGCTACATTTCTTGATGTCTATTTCTCGTTATAGTTTATTGGTCAATGAAAGATTAATTAGCGATTAACATTGGGCTTGTTGTGAAAAATCAAATGCTGCAATGTTCTTTTATGATCAATTTTTACACAAACTATCATATTTACTCAATTTGCAAAATGTATTGAGTGGGAGCCGCCATTATTTAGCTTTGCCTGACTCGTACCGCATGGGAAGGGGCAGGTAACACCAGACTACCAGACTATGGAAACGGAATGATACACCTGATTTGGCGAAGTTAGTCCGGCGGTAGATTTTCCGTCTGGGCATGATATGTATGTTTATCATTACAACATTGTTTTTACGAATGCCGAAGACTATTGCAGAAACTACAAATTTCGTTTCTGATTTTCTATATTCTGTCTGCAAATTCAAAACGGAAACAATAGAGGGGAAAAAAGCAAATATTCTCTGACGGTTCCGGGTAGAAGCCAAGCAACAGGCCTCTGATAATACGACATAATGAAGGAATCATATCCGAAAAATACTCGTATATATTGTTCTCTCTTTCTATTTAAAGACTGTGTACAACGAATGTCGCAGACTGGCAAATGTCAACTTTTTCGAAAGAGTTCAAGACATTATATGTCTCCCAGAAGAGGTTAGTTAATACCCAGTATTGTTTTCTCGTGTCAGTGTTGCAGTGAAAACACTGGCTTGAAATCAATGTGACCTTCAACTGATTAAAAGGCATAGGTTCGAACATACGTGAGGAAATTAGCAGTTTTTTTTTTCGGAGGATAGGGTTGTGGTACTGAACCTTCCCAGAAAGAATGGTTAGTAAAAACTGTCCGCCTGTAAAGAACTGAACTACGACTGAAACAGGCGTGAAACCTTGAGAAACAGAAACATATAACAGAAAACTCTAGGGACACATGCCACCAGACATAGAATTTCATCTCACGCAAGTAAAAAACACCTCAAGAAAATGCTTTCATGATAGTATAATTTGACATAAAAATATTTTGTAAAGACTGTTGAACGTACCATTTAAATCTCATGCAAATAAATTCTTTCAATACCTTACGTTTACAGGTATCCCGTCCGAAAAAACAAGAAGTATTTTTACCAGACAAGTTGAAGCAACAGATCAAAGAATTTCGCCAAGCTCAAGCTGTTCGTGTCATTAAAGAGATAGAAAAGGTAAGTGATATCGCGGAAATCACATTTGACGATCTAAATTGTACATTATAATCAACTGAGACTGACAAACAGAAACATTGTAGTCATACATTCGTTTCCTTCATGTAATTAAGCTAGGAATACTATGTACATGCTTTATTAACTTGATAATTTCGATAGAAATAAAACTAACTGGATAAATACATTTGTATGATGACATCTAAGACCTGACAAAGATGAACAATTGTATTCATGAACACTACAATAATTACTTTGCATGAACATTTATTGCATTGTCTGTGCCCACAGGTTGTGGTACCAAGAATCAAAATTCCAAACATTGATACAAAACAAATTATGATATATTTATCTCGATGTGTGGAAATTGGTTGGCTATGTGCAGTTCAAGACCCACCGTTGGTACTTTGTACGACATACACAACAGAGTTTGACCGCGAGATGTTTAAGGATTCTACCGAATACGGGCGATATATAGAGTATGTGGTTTGGCCGGCATTATTGCTTCATGAGAATGGGCCATTATTGGCAACAGGTGTAGCACAAGGGTGCAATAGTCAAGAGGAACGGTCAAAACACCAGCAATAAATGAGACCAGAGATATCGAATATTCAGATGTTCCTTCAAAATCAGGTGCAGACAATTCAGTGCGGCAGACATCTTCAAAAATCAGATAATCAAAATAATGAGAAATATTATACAGTCTAGAACATAACAACTCTAGAAACACGGAACTCTTTAATAGATTTTACATTTCGTGCATTGGTTGTATTAACTGGAATTTTGCTTATTTGATTGTTTATTATTGATCGTTTGTTTATTAGGTCGTTTGTATTAATTGGAATTTTACATATCTTACCATATTGGTTTCACAATGTCATTTTTATCATTCTATAACATATATCAGAATGTATTTACAGTGTTATATTATGATGTTGATGAGTTTGCCTGAAACAGTATACAAATATTACTAGTATGCAACCGTAAAATCAAGTGCCATTGAAATCATATTTCTCATAACATAAACTTAATACCATTCATGTATCAAACATATTCAAAATGCTTTTGTTGGAATGTGGAATGATAGGGAAATTCATTGTTTTCTCCTGCTGCTCCAAAATCATCTGTAGACCATTTACCACCAAAATCGTATAAATCACAGAACCCTTTCGTTTCACTTAAAAGCATAAATGTTCACCTAAAAACATGTACTAGCTGAAGTTAAGCCAAATATTTTTAATACATCGTCGCCTCAATCTCTACGTCTATAAAAACAACTCTCGTTGGTCACTTCCTCGTGTTCTAATCAGTACCCGTGCCGATAGAAGGCATAGTTTAGGTCGCGGTGAATTTAAACCCTCGACCTAGAGGCTATATACACTGAGCTTGAAAACAATTTCTATTTAATATTTTTTGTTAGAAGCAGTTTATGAATGAGCTATATCCATCATTTACTTTTTAATCATTGAAGACTTTCTTACCATAGCAGTGTCTGTGTAGTGGTAAACGCTTCTTTTAAACGAAATGCAGACAAAAACCGTAAGTTGATTTGAACTTAAACGAAGTTTCCGCTTTCATAATGTATTGGAACAGTTAGATTTTTTGTATCGATAAATTTAGTGTGATATTTACTTACGTTCTCAGAAATAAAGGTTAAACTCTCTTGTTCAATTATTCATTCATGTCTACAGTGTATTGTGTTTTTTGGATTTTTGTATCGATAAATTTAGTCTGATATTTACTTACGTACTCAGAAATAAAGGTTAAACTCTCTTGTTCAATTATTAATTCATGTCTACAATGTATTGTGTTTTTTGGATTTTTGTATCGATAAATTTAGTCTGATTCTTACTTACGTACTCAGAAATAAAGGTTAAACTCTCTTGTTCACTTATTTTTTCATGTCTACAGTGCATTGTGTTTGTTAAAGACTGGAATTCAAATTTGTTTGTCTCCATCAAACTAGTTGGATCTAAACATATCTATCAGAAATGAAAAAGTATCCTGTCTAGTAAAATATGAAAATAAAGATATCATGGTCACGTACAACCCAGAAAGCACTGAGTATTACATAACAGCGCAAAGTAAATACGGCCACGGCAATTCCATTCACGCTCACGAGCTCAAACTATGAAAAATGGCATTAATCTACACCACTTGTAGTAGTCAATGAAACAACCAAATAGACATAAAACAGGCAATATATACACTGCAATATACAACACAGAAACAAGTAAAAGGCATGATTGTACACAGAACTTTGCCGAATGGGTGGAGGCAGTGGCCGATTGGTTCGGAAGGCATATTCAAATGTACCAAGCTCTTAGCCATGAAAAAAGACGTAGACAATATCTTAAATGAATAATCGCAAAATCTACTAATATACATGAACATCTTTAAAATTAAAAGTTAAGTGAGTGCATTTTATTTGATAATAATGACAAAATGTAAACGTTAATTGGAATACATGTACCATTCATTTTAGGGGACAACGTTCGTATTCCTTATTGACACAATACACATGTACACAAGATTTTGACTTTGAACATAATCCCATCGATTTAATAATATGGAATTGCGCATAGACTACGTTCAAAATGATTAGTCGAAAAGTTTTGTAAATTTTAGTTTATGTTTTAAATGTTACGTAGATACTTGGAACTGCTATATACACATAAACATTTATTGTTATACATTCTTGAAATTCAGAAATTTCGTTGTGAGTTTTTCTTATAATTTTACAAAAGCACCGTGAATAGTGGCGACTTAAATAAACCCCCCCCCCCCCCAAAAAAAAAAAGAAATAAATAAAAGAAATAAAACAACACACAAAAAATGATAAAACGCAGTACATATCGCGTAATTTAGTTCATGCATGCCTGTGAAATTTAATCAATTTATCACTACCTATATAATATATAATCTAGTAACTATTCAGTTACGTTAAGGGACTATCGTATAAGCTTTCAGGTATTTTGGTTTCTATTTATTGTTTTCAAAATATAAGTTTCGGATTGTTAATTGTTTAAATGCACTTACCTACTTTTACTAAAAATTTCGCTTTTTAACGATTATGTTGTTTCACATGAGCGTTAAAGTCAGCGTCGTCAGAATTAGGCTTAAATTTAATCTTATTTTTATAACTACAACATGTAGTATACCGTTGTCAATACGCTGGCTCACATCCAAAAATGCATATATATTGTCAATTACATTTATTGACATATTACTGCAAAGAACTAATTGTATCAGTCAACATAAAACGTGTTCTTTAAACTTTAAAAAATGTTTTGGTACCAGTAATGTCCCCGTTTTTGACAAGCGTTGCCTAGATTCCTCATAATTATTCGTTATTTTGTCAGGATTAAAATTTTGCAATCTTACTGAGAGCCAATCTAGCTTGATAGTTTGTATATATCAAGAACATATGACCTTTTAGGTTTAATTCTATTTAAAAACTGAAAGAACATAGAGATAATATGTACTGTATTGTTGACGTCGAGTGGAATATTTCTTTATTTACCTTAGTCTCTTCATTTGTGTGAATGTTTGCATTCATTCTTCTTACTGTGAGCTCCTAAACTGTACCGGTCTAATTAACTCGTGCCTTTTTCTACATAATAATGAACCTTCTAAATATAGTCATTAAAGTGCAGAAACCCATAAAACCTTCGCTTAGATCGACATGTTTTAATACATTAAATACGCTTTTAGTCAGATTACATATCTCATTTATCTGTCCTTTATTAAACTCAAAAATTAAATGTAAATAAAGATACTAGTACATGTACATGCTAAATACCACTGTAATTTGCATATCGTTATCATTAGTACGCGTGTACGTGAAACCTTACCTTTACAGATAAGAGAACTACTAAGCATTGAAGAAAATGGATTCATACCCACTATTGGGTAAAATCAAAGAAAGGCACTGGCAACGACAGCTACGCGAGAACGAAACTGTCAAGAATCTGTTTGATAAGATAATTAGCCAATTGATAAGTAGAGGCATCCCTTTGTCATCTATCACGGGACATGAGAGCATAATAACAGCGATCGCTAAGTTTGGAGATATCAACCAAAGATTTGGAAAAGGTGAAACACTTCTACACTGGGCTGTAAGCAACCAGCCAGTGTATGCACTTCCTTCGTCAAAAGTCTTAGTGCTTCTGTTGCTAGGTGCTGACCCAAACATACAGGATGTACTCGGTCGTACACCCCTGCATTGGGCTGTGAATCATGACTGTTCAGATGTTGCAGAGGACACGGACCTGCAATACAAGGGACAATGTCGACCCGAAACTATGAAAGTGCTACGCCAACTGCTTTCGTTTAATGCTTCACCGAACATAGTAGACAAGTATGGTGCTTCGCCTCTCTGCAATGCTGTGTGGTCCAAATGTTTCGATATTGTAGACATTCTGCAACCTTTGACTGATGAACATTTGCCCAGTGATCCTGAATTTACCCTTGAAAATACAGAAAGTGCTAAAAGCATCCGATGTTCAAAAGTTGGTCTGTGGATAAAAGAGAAGACGTCCGATGTCAATGTAAACAAAGACAGATTACTGAGTCTCTTGTTCAGTCCAGGAACAGGTTTCTTACAACATGAAGAGGAAGTAAAATTGCAAAAGGAACAGGTTCTAGCCTTTTTCAGAAAGTAAGTGTTAATGTGTGAATTACAAAAAATAATGCATTGACTTATAAATTGACATGTTTGTTTTCTCCATTTGTTTTTGTAAAATATCGATCTCAATGGAGAAGATGGAAATGTATCCGAATTCTGTATTCATCGTTTCGTCCGTTTTGTGTAGGCTATGTTGTATAATTATTATGCGTCAATAGAACGTAAATTTTACCACCTTTTCAGTTTATTTTTACCATATCAACAGCGTTTTCTTGTACCATGGGAATGTATGTAGTATTCGATGGTATTCAATGTTGTAACATTTAGCTAACAGGCTCTGTACTCATTTAATATTATTTCAAATCTTAGTATTTTTCGTTTTAGGATGTCTTCTAACATCACGAAAGAGGATCCGTTACTTGAATTTGTTCCTAGGCTGGCAGGAAGTATGGCAGAAGGAACGAAATGTCAAATACCTGACGAGCAAGATATTATACTTCGACTGATTAAGTTTGAAAGTATATGTGTGCCTGAGGAATCAGAATTCGCACCAAATGGCATGACTACTCTCAAATTCACTGGCAATGACAACGAACTGATGAAATACGAAAAATATATCCTCGATGGCTATTTGAACAGAGAAGAGATTCTGTACTCATTGTTGACAAAACTTGAAAAAGAAGTTTCGTCAACATCAACATGGTCTGGCGAAGACGTGATGAATCTGTATCCATCGCATGACTTAACAATTGAATTAAGGCAAGCTATTGAAGTGGGAGACATTGGAAATCTGAGTTTTGTTTGGCATGGCAAATACTACAAACAAATTAAGCTGTCAGTTGATGTCGTTCCAGCTATAATAATAAAAAACTGGCGACCAGATGCAGTCACTATTAAAGATCCCATGGGCAGGGATGTACCGAACGAAACTTTTCTAATACTGCGATCATTTACAGAAGACTTTGAATATGACTATGAAATACACGGAGAACTAGATTGTAAAACTGATACACATAAGAATGACTCCTCTTCTCAAGACACACTAAATGGCGATAATTGGGATTCTGGAAGCGACTGTGTGTCAGAGAATGGATGCAATGTAAACAGTAAAGACGAGTATTACAATACCTTTGCGGTAAGGGAATTTAGAAATGAGTTTGGATTTTCGGTACCAAAAAGCAAGAGAATTCTACTAAACTTTGATGCAGCCATGGAGGAAATCAAAAACTACTCAGGAACAGAATGCTCTACAAAACGATTTAAAACAGATGCCGAAAATGACGAGAAACTGCATCCCTTAACTGATGAATATAGTACCACAGAGTCATTTAGAAACGAGTCCGGAATTTCTGCAGGGGCTTCAAGTAGCAAGACTAAGATATTGACGGAAATTAGAAATCCAGAAAGCACTGATTTAGATGAGCCAATACAACATCAATCATCTGATACTGACGACATCGAATGTGTGTCATCTGTTGATGAAAATACCGCTCATGGTACCAACAGCCATGAAAACACTGGTACCATCAGCAAAGATAAAGAAAATCCATCAGAGGTGTTTCATAGCAGTAACAGAGGCCCCGAACAAAAGGATAGTGCATCGTTATGTCTCGAACGTATAGCAGAAAGTACGTATCGTGCAACTTATTCTGCAATGGACAAACAAGATGACAGTTATAACATTGATAACAATGCCATTACCTTTGAAATACAGTTTGGCAGAGCTCCCGGCTCAAGTATCAATGAAGGTGTAATTGAAAATTCTACTTTTAGATTTGGAACTCCCACTAAAAATGAAACAGATGAAACAATGCTTCCTAAAGAGAACAGAAACAAAATAAAGCGAAAAACAGTTGATACGACATATGATAACCTTCAGTTTCAAGTTGATGTGGAAACATCCAATAAGTTAGAAGAAAAATCCAAGCAGGTTTTCAATTCAGAAAATGACGAAACATGCAGCGAAACGGTTATCGATGGCAGCAATGACGACGACGAGACGTTAGTTTCTATAGTTGAATTAGGTGATGATTCTGATGAAGATTATGAAGAGAACGACAGTGATACAGAGGAAGACAGCTGCGAAGAACCACGTGAAGACATGGGTTTCAGAATATCCTACAGCAAGTGGGAGACAGATACAATGGCATCATTTCCATGTTGCATTAAATCTGCATACATACTGAGCAAGACCTTGGTCTCTTATGTTCCAGAAATAAGGGCACCACTAAATAGAGGAATTCATAGATGCATAAAAGGATATACTGGCAAAAAAGATCTATTTAGCTACTTGATGAAGATGGCACTTTTCTCTGTAATTAAGAAGAATCAAAACCATGCAAATCTTAAAACTGATTCAAATATTCGATCGGGGAATGAAGACAGTTGGTCAGTCTACGGTAAAGATACTATGATCCCTTCTGAACAGATTATCTACTCAAGGACGGGTGAATGCAAAACCTCGATATATACAATGCACGCCAAGGATCTGAAGCAAATTACATTCTGGGTCAATGAAATATTTTCCGAGATAGAATTTTCTGCAGAAAACGGTTGTCTTTATTCATATTTCGATCCGACACTGAATATACTGGAGAGGATATCTAATGCAGGCAAGCAGAAAAACAACCCTTATCCTTCACTGCTATACCTACGGAAGCATTGCCAAATGATCAGAGCATTGGTACGCATAGAGGAGGACAAGCAAACATTATGTTAAAGCTGTGAATAAAACAAAGGTGCCAAGTTGCTCTAAGTCGCCAATATAAACATTGTAAATATCATCTTGTGTCATTTCCTGAGCAAACCTGGTAGAGTATCTGTACATTTTTAGCCGCTAGAATATTTAACAAAAGAAATTCTGAATGGAAAGTTTTTGTCAAAGCTCTGTAACTGAGGTGCCACTGATAGTGATGGTCACCAAATTAATTATAAAACTTAATTTTGCTTGAAGTAAACAGCTTGCGTGGAAAGATTGCGTGAAAGTGAACTATCAACGTTACGAATTACCTAAATGTATGACTAAAATCCATTCTGCTATTCAGGAGAACCAATAGTTTACAATCATTATTACCTTTATTTAATTGTCTTAAATAACGATCTTGTCGGTTTTCAGTGACAAATACCTTGTTAAAAAAAAAGAGTATTTGTAAAGCAAGACGTTTGCCTCTTTTAATCGATCTTAAAATGTACAATTTAACGATAAAATCTCTGAAATATTCGTGTGTCCTCGGACTTTTATAATTATGAGTATTTTATTGTATCATGATGACGTAATAATTACATATTGCCTCTCTCGATGTTTATTCCATCTATCGAAAGTCTGAGGAGCGATTTAACTTATTTCACAATCAAGTATATAAATTATATTGCATTCTTCTTTTTCTAAGTTTATTACCAATGTTTTGCTTCGTTTGGCAAACATTTGATTTGGTGACAAGAACAGGACATACACAACTGGTAGCCTAGCTGTAACTCCTGTTGGTAAAGTCCAACCACGAACGGTCACCTCTACAACAGCCATCTCCTCGTGAAATCACTTCTTCAATTTTCCAACATGCTACATGTATTGTCTGTATGAATGACCCTCTCTATAGCCTCCTCATCTTCATAACAGCAAATTCAATGCTCTCCAAATGATTGGCAATTAAAAATGCAAAAATTTTCAGTATTATGACTTTCAACTTTATTGGCAAATCAGCAAATTACTTGCCTTTGGCCATTTACATTGTATAAGAAATATGGCAATGGATGGCGAGAAACCAGCTACAGAAATTTGATCAAGAACAGGTCAAAGTAAGACTCAAGTGGTCTGATTTAAATACTTCCACATACCGTTTACCTAAGCATGTGGACTTCCGATTTACATTAAATGAACTTTCTTCTTAACAAAAAGGAGATAATTACTAAAGACAATACTCATGAAGAATATCCAAATGGTGGCATTAACTAGTACATTGTGTATACAAAAAATGTGACTGGTTTGCCATCTTAGTGATCAATTTATTCATCTATAAATTAACAATAAGATGTTATATATTTGTAATGTAATATTTGTTTTAAACGATACTAAAACTGTTTCATCATACTTGAAAGATCTAAAATCACTGATCAAAAATATGACAAACGGCTAATAGTCTGGTAACTATAAAGTTCTGTCCTGCTATTTTGCAGGAAGCACTTCAATGACTCCTATTGCCCATCTCATTGACCTTGTGTAATTTGGCGTCTTTTAGCATCTAGTAAAATCTTATCCACAACTAGAGGGCCTGGAGTGATTTTCATTTCTCTCACTAAATTGAAAAGTATCTTTTTCCCTAGTTTATTTAAACAAATATATTTTAGTTTGATTTCCAAGATATTGAATCATTCATCCCTACTACGCACGTGTGGAATCATGGTCTTTGTCCAAGGACACACCTTGTGCTCCAGCTATGATTCTGGTGGCAAATGTCCTAACCACTAAGCTATCGCCGCAAACAATTTAGAATATTTAACTGATTTGAACCGTTTGATTGGCTAACACTCCGAGATGCATGATACCGCTTGATTGATTTAAGAAAGGTGCCCAGATCATTAAGTATTGACATTTATTGCAGGTTAGCTAAGAGATAGAAAGGACACTTCTTTGAGAGTGCAGACACTTTTCTGTCTGTTGATGTTTATTTTTATCTCCATTGATATAATGCTTCCTTCTACTGATTTTACAATGTTGAGCAACCATAGCAAGTTTGAAATGCACATTCTATACTTTTCATAAAACACAATAAAACTTATTTTGAAAAAATTATTGTCTGGCTTGTTAATACTCATATATCCCACAAAATGCAAGAAACAGTTATGTAACATACACAAGTGATATTTAATTTCTAGTCACAGCTCTCATAAATTTGAAGAAAAGCATGAAATAAAATTTTCTTCCAAAAAGCATACCATGTGCTCAAAATGAAGGTGTGAAACGTATTCCAAGTACAGAGCTATTCTGTGATGTCAGGAAGTGTTAAAGCACAATAGCTTTTACAGTGTATGAACAACTTGAACAAAACCCAAGTATCTCCTTTCTCTAAACTGAAAAATAGCCTTGGTAGAGTTATTTACCATGCACTATGAACCATTGTACTTGAATACGAATGTTTCAAGTTTCAATGCAAAATTTGACCAAAAAATATGTCTCTTTGTTTAACTTACAATAAAGGATCTTCATAAAAAGGCTACTAAATGTACCATGTTAAAAGCAGGTTCAGCAGGAATTGACCTTATAACAGAACTTACAATACCAACAGCAAATGACCTTCAATTGATGACAATAGCTCATTGTTTCTCTCAAAAATCAGACTAGATTAAAAAGATACTACTATAAAATACAGGGCTAGCACTGGCCCAATTTTTCTTGAAGCCATTTTTCCATGTGAACTGTTTAGTTTGCCAAGCACCCAAGATATTAGTTCTGTACAAGTTGTAGCCAATTCAATTTCTTTTGAGCCAATTTAATGTTTTTGTAGCCAATTTTGGCATTGGCCGGAGATAGTCCTGATAGAGACAAGGTAACAACAGAGAAGTATGTGTGCAGTAGATGAATCATGGTCACAAGATTATACCTTGTTTAGCCCAACATTTAAGCGAGCTTTGAAATAGGTTCATTTTGGGGCATGTTCTGCAAATGGATGTGTCAGTGAGATGTATTAGAACCGGACATAAAATTGTCTCCAAAGTAGATATGAACTGATCATTCATCAATTTACTGGTCAAATTTCATTAAGAAATAAATCAAACACATCTTAAGAAGTTTAATGGTTCAAGACATGATATTTTCTGTAACAGTAACAACAAGACATTTAGGTCACAAGTCAGCACTATGATGTATGATGTATGTAAGGATGATGGACTGGTTTGAGTCAATGTTCAGTGGTGTTTAATCTATTTACAGTTCGACATGTTCCTGGCTGTCTAAACCAGAGAGTACTAATGTAACACTATGCCGTGCTACCTTACTGCATTTATGTGTAGAATATTTCTGTTGAGAGCTTAGTGTTATGGTTTCTGCGTCTTATACATGTATACCAACTTTTGGACGATTGTCTTTCTGGTAGCAGAAAGAGAATCATAGGTAATCTTAAGTAACAGGTAGAATGTGTAACGTCGAAAAATTGTCTGGGAAATTCCAAGATAGGCTAGTTTTGTCCAAAATCAGCATATGGCATATACACAGACCTGAATTTACTGTCTGATGCAAATTAGGTAGATACTTTTGACCGAGTAAAGTGCCAAATATAGAGTCCTGGATAGAATTTCACAGAAAGAACTTGGGTTGTAAGTTGTAACTTAGTGTTAAAACGACTTGATTTTACTTTGAATTATGGGGCACATACTATTGTGTTACACTAGTACAAAAACAATGAACTGACAAGTTTATCAAATATGTTGCTAGATGATAAAGACCTTTGTTTATATATATATGCAGAAATGCTTTCAAAACCAAGCTTTCTAACTACTGTGAATCTACACTAAGCTGAACATGTTTTCATAGATATTACTGGTATGAACAAAAGCTTTGTGTGTGTATTTTCCTTGTAAGATGTAGCAATATGCAAGCAATGTCTTGTACATAAAACATCAACACACACACTTCAAGAACTCTTGTCACTAATGCTTCACATCAGTTATTGTAGCTGATTTCATAAAAGCTGTTTTCTGACTTAGGCCAGGATATTAATCTGAATGTCAACACATAAATACACGAGGATAAATCAATCAGTGTCAGCCATAACTGGTTTGCCAAAGATTACGTCTTGATTGCACACAGTCACTCTTGTTGCACAAAACGCATGCTCTTCACATGTATACAGGCTTAATATCTCGGTAGACTGTAAGTCATACACATAATTCATACTTCTGGAGTTTTGCATAACATTTGCTTTAACCTGGTGGATACGTCTAGATGGATGTTTATAATAAATGGATGATGGCTATAGAATTTGTCTGTGTTGTACTATAAATACAGTGTTTGTAGTAATCTACCCCTGATGGCAACTGACTTGTCCAGTAATGGGTGTGGTCTGAAAATATTAAAATATTATCAGTTATCAATAACACATACATATAATAACTAACTAAAAATGAATTGGTTTATAGCGTTTCTGAACATATCAGTGACTGTGTCTTGTTTATTTAGAATATATTTATTAATCCTATCCTTTAATACCACGTACATCGCAGGCAGGCGTACTGTAACCATTATTTACCAAGCTGGC
Organism: Saxidomus purpurata; assembly: GCA_022818135.1. Taxonomy (NCBI): domain Eukaryota; kingdom Metazoa; phylum Mollusca; class Bivalvia; order Venerida; family Veneridae; genus Saxidomus; species Saxidomus purpurata. The sequence goes on along the minus strand of JAFMSR010000008.1, from coordinate 41,521,129 downwards.
ACCTATCCAACTGGCTATATCAGAATGGACCACTGCTGGGATTTGAACTTTCGACCTGCTGCGCTCCCAACACAGGGAGAATATTTGTGATTTTCTAGCCTGTAGCTATTGACTTACGTAATAACTGTGGTATCATTAATTTTATTATCATCTTCTTATAAAACATTTTGCAGGAATTTATTTGAAATATTGTGGGTACTAAAATTTAGCATGTTCACTTACTTGTCCATAAAAGCTGAGATAATCTTCTTTGCTGGATGTGGAAAGTATTTCTGTCTTACGATATGTTCTAATACTATCAGTGGGCCAGTTATATCACTGGGTGGTCTGTACTTCTTGTCTTCACCCTGTGTAAACAATGCAATAAACACTTTGAATGCACTTAAAATTCCTGGACAAAAAGTTTCAAAGATTTTCAATCAAATTCTATTTTATGTATTTTATGGGTACAGATACCTGAATATTTGGATTTCAATTTTCGTTACCAGCAAATATTAATGTTGATTGCTTTTTGTTAGATTCATAAATTCATTGATTGACCAACCCAAGAAATCTATGAAAATTACTGCCCCATTAACATGAATTATTTTACAGTATAATGTAGGCCTATACTGGTTCTGAAATATTTGAAAAACAATAAATACTAATACAACAAATAATCAGAGCACAGGAATGAACAAGAGCTGTCAGTAGGACAGCGCACTCAACTTTTTTAGTGCTTGCCAATAAAACAAAACTTTGACAGTTAAAGGCAAAACAAGGATCTGTATAAACAAGGGCCAAAAGTAGCAAGATATTAAGTCAAGAGTTATCAAACTTAATGTTTGATATCCATGAATACTACAGAAAAGTTGCAGATTAATACTTCAAGTGGTTAATGATATATGTGCATTACAGTGCCAGTTGCACACAAGACTTTAGCAAGGAATTTCTAAGTACAAATTAAGAAACATTTTTACAGAGTTATCTTCTTTTGCTTACAGATAGGTGTCATGATGGTACATTAGTATTCCAACTTTCAAAGTAATATCTCAAATGGTTAAGTCAACAAGTGGAAAAGAATGAAAATTTTAACTCAGTTCCTAAGTTGAAAAGGGCCATAATTCAAATAAAATCCTTGACAGAGTTACCTTCTCCTGCCTATATTTGGGGATCATGATGGTTAACAAGTATTCCAACTTTCAAAGTAATATCTCAAACAGTTCAGTCAAAAAGTGGACTGGTACAAAAAACTTAACCCAGATTCTAAGTTGATAAAGGGCCTTAATTTTCTTGACAGAGTTACCTTCTCTTGCCTACAGATGGGATAATGATGTGAACAAGTATTCCAACTTTCAAAGCAATATCTCAAAGGGTTAAGTCAATAAGTGGATTTTACCCCTATTCAATGTATTTTCTAAGTCAACAAGAGCTGTCAGTAGGACAGCGCGCTCGACTTTTTAGTGCTTGCCAATAAACAAAACTTTGACAGTTAAGGGCACACAAGACTTTAACTAGGAATTTCTAAGTACAAATCAAGAAACATTTTCACAGAGTTATCTTCTCTTGCTTACATATAGGTCTCATGATGGTAGATAAGTACTCCAACTTTCAAAGTAATATCTCAAATAGTTAAGTCAACAAGTAGACAAGAATGAAAATTTTAATTGAGTTTCTAAGTCAAAAAGGGCCATAATTCAAATAAAATCCTTGACAGAATTACCTTCTCCTGCCCATGTTTGGGGATCATGATGGTAAACAAGTATTCCAACTTTCAAATTAATATCTCAAACAGTTTAGTCAAAAAGTGGACTGGTACGAAAAACTTAACCAAGATTCTAAGTCGATAAAGGGCCTTAATTTTTAAAACAAATCCCTGACAGAGTTACCTTCTCTTGCCTACAGATGGGGGTAATGATTTAAGCAAGCATTCAAAGTTTCAATGCAATATCTCAAAGGGTTAAGACAATAAGTGGATTTTACCCATATTCAATGTATTTTCTAAGTAAAAAAGGGGCATAATTCTGTCAAAAACCTTGACAGAGTTATGTACTCTTGTCTGTTGATGTAGGTCATGATGGTAAACAAGTATGATTAGTTTCAAAGCAATACCACTAATGGTTTTGAAATAAAGTGAGGTGGTACGAAAAACTTAACCAAGCTCAATACACTTTCTAGGTCAACAAGAGCTGTCCATAAGACAGCACGCTCGACTATTGTGGGTGTTTGCTAATAAAACAAAACTTTTATCAGTATAATAGCAAAACAAAATTCTGCTAACTATTAAGTATAAACTAGGAAAGTTGAATCATAAAAAAAGTCAAAATCTATAACTATAGATTTAATTTTTGGTAAATTAATTGTTTGATACAAAATTTACCCTGAACACTATTGCAGGTTTGATATAACTACCGTAAGTGGTTACTGTGATATGTGCATGATAGTACCTTGCATGCAAAACTTTACCAAATTTTCAAAGTCAAACAAGGGCCATAATTAGTACTAAATTTATACAAGAGTTATCTGACTTGACTGTGTAACACCCCTAGAGACATTAACGAAGTTTCAAGTCAATATCATAAGTGGTTACTGAGATATGTGCATGATAGTACCTAGCAGGCAAAACTTTAACCAAATATTCAAAGTTAAACAAGGGCCATAATTTGTACTAAAATTATACAAGAGTTATCTGACTTGATGTATGATACCCCTAAAGACATGAACGAAGTTTCAAGTCAATATCATAAGTGGTTACTGAGATATGTGCATGATAGTACCTAGCAGGCAAAACTTTAACCAAATTTTCAAAGTCAAATAAGGGCCATAATTTGTACTAAATTTGTTCAAGAGTTATCTGCCTTGATTGTATGACACCCCTAAAGACATGAACAAAGTTTCAAGTCAATATTATACGTGGTTACTGAGATATGTGCATGATAGTACCTAGCAGGCAAAACTTTAACCAAATATTCAAAGTCAAACAAGGGCCATAATTTGTACTAAATTTGTTCAAGAGTTATCTGCCTTGATTGTATGACACCCCTAAAGACATGAACAAAGTTTCAAGTCAATATTATAAGTGGTTACTGAGATATGTGCATGATAGTACCTAGCAGGCAAAACTTTAACCAAATTTTCAAAGTCAAACAAGGGCCATAATTTGTACTAAATTTGTTCAAGAGTTATCTGCCTTGATTGTATGACACCCCTAAAGACATGAACAAAGTTTCAAGTCAATATTATAAATTGGTTACTGAGATATGTGCATGATAGTACCTAGCAGGCAAAACTTTAACCAAATTTTCAAAGTCAAACAAGGGCCATAATTTGTACTAAATTTGTTCAAGAGTTATCTGCCTTGATTGTATGACACCCCTAAAGACATGAACAAAGTTTCAAGTCAATATTATAAGTGGTTACTGAGATATGTGCATGATAGTACCTAGCAGGCAAAACTTTAACCAAATATTCAAAGTTAAACAAGGGCCATAATTTGTAGTAAAATTATACAAGAGTTATCTGACTTGATGTATGATACCCCTAAAGACATGAACGAAGTTTCAAGTCAATATCATAAGTGGTTACTGAGATATGTGCATGATAGTACCTAGCAGGCAAAACTTTAACCAAATTTTCAAAGTCAAATAAGGGCCATAATTTGTACTAAATTTGTTCAAGAGTTATCTGCCTTGATTGTATGACACCCCTAAAGACATGAACAAAGTTTCAAGTCACTATTATACGTGGTTACTGAGATATGTGCATGATAGTACTTAGCAGGCAAAACTTTAACCAAAGAAGCAACGCCGACGCCGACGCACAAGTGACTGTAATAGCTCTCCATATTCTCCGAATAGTCGAGCTAAAAAAGGGCCATAATTCTGTCAAAAACCTTGACAGAGTTATGTACTCTTGTCTGTAGATGGAGGTTATGATGGTAAACAAGTATGGTAAGTTTCAAAGCCGAAAAACTTAACCAAGGTGTGACACCAACGCCGACGCCAACGCCGGGGCGAGTAGGATAGCTACCCTTTTCTTCGAAAAGTCGAGCTAAAAAGGGGCATAATTCTGACAAAAACCTTTGCAGAGTTATGTACTCTTGTCTCTTGATGTAGGTCATGATGGTAAACAAGTATGATTAGTTTCAAAGCAATACCACTAATGGTTTTGAAATAAAGTGAGGTGGTACAAAAAACTTAACCAAGCTCAATACACTTTCTAGGTCAAAAAAGGGCCATAATTCTGTCAAAAACCTTGACAGAGTTATGTACTCTTGTCTGTAGATGGAGGTTATGATGGTAAACAAGTATGGTAAGTTTCAAAGCCGAAAAACTTAACCAAGGTGTGACACCAATGCCAACGCCAACGCCGGGGCGAGTAGGATAGCTACCCTTTTCTTCGAAAAGTCGAGCTAAAAAGGGGCATAATTCTGACAAAAACCTTTGCAGAATTATGTACTCTTGTCTGTGAATGGAAGTAATGATGGCAAATAAGTATAGTTAGTTTCAAAGCAATATCTGTTATGGCTTTGAAATAAAGTGGGGTGGTACGAAAAACTTAACCAAGCTCAATGCACTTCTTAGTCGAAAAAAGGCCATAATTCTGACAAAAACCTTGACAGAGTTATGTACTCTTGTCTGTGGATAGAGGTTATGATGGTAAACAAGTATGATAAGTTTCAAAGCAATACGTCTAATGGTTTTGAAATAAAGTGAGGTGGTACGGAAAACTTAACCAAGGTGTGACACCAACGCGGAATTGGACTTCTTCGAAAAGTCAAGCTAAAAACTTTAAAAAATTTAACAAATATTGTGAGAAAACAAACATGTAAGTATGGTAAAGAAATTATGGAATGAGTATGGTCTATTCTTGGCAAATAACTGACAACTTCTTCTCACTGTAACAATCACAAATGATTCTAAAGCTCTACACATCATCAGGAGATTGAGATGATGTGTTGACCTCTACAATGCCTTTCAAGAGCATCCTGTATATATCTACAAGCTGTTTTTGCTTCATGCAGGCACCATGAATCATAAACCAATCTGTCTAGAATCTAACAATCTCATGTCCAAAAATGTTTATATTATAGAAGATTTACAAAGAAGAAAGGTGAAAAGAACCATTATTGCACATGCTGTAGAAATCCTTACCTTCAATATGCCGATGCCAACAAGATAGGCATTAACAACCAGTGGTCCAGCATTGTCATTGTCTTTAAAAACCTCTTCTAAAATGTTATCTGAAACAGTTCACAAACTTTTTACTGCTGCAATTAACTGTTTTGCTAAGATGTAAACTTACGGAGTGAAAATATGATGGATGCAGTCGGGCCTAAGACGCAGCAGATCCATTCAGTGAAAAGTATACTCAACCCTGAATGGTCTGTGTGCCTTATATATACTACCCTAATCCCCATCACATGTACATGGGTTTTAAATTTGCATATTATCATCATATGCGACCGAACGTTTTCACTACGTTCACCGATCGTTACAGGAGTAACAAAATACCAACATTCAAAGCTTCAATACAGACATTTTGATGCACTAGTTATTAGAGGAAACAAGCCAGATTTTACAATGAAAAAGATTTTGCTTTTTTTCCCTTTCTGTGATTACTGGCTAGGAGTCAAATGTTTCAATAAACCTAAATCCCTTCATGGCCTTATTTCAAACCCTTTTTGGAGTTTGGAAGACAAGTCCAACAGCTTGAAAATAATTTGCTTGAACATGACTTGCTCAATGGCAATGACTAAAGCAAAAATATGCATTTAAACATGTTAGCATTGTGTTTAAAAAATACTTATGTAATTCATTACATATTTAAATGCATTGAACCTTAGACAATGTGTTTTCTCCATAGACACATTCAGGTACATGTAGAGATTATATAAACTCAAGTTCCTGACAAATCTACGATAGAACATACCTGCACATTCACATACATTCTGTTTTGACTTGGTATCATCTTCTGACACTACAGTACATATCTGTGAATCATAAACATACATTTTTAAATATAGTATAGTACATTTTAACACAAATACAAAGTCTTGATTTGGAAAGACTTTGAAACAATTGTTCAGAATTTAAGGATAATTTTTATAGAATAGTAATCAAGTTAACATCTTTCACTGTGTCACTACAGAACACATGTAGCAAACAAGCATTTTGTCTACCAAATTATTTTCAATAAGACTTCAATACACAATTCAATTAAGGTGTTTTACTCTTAACAACAGGCACAAATATCAGGTGTAAAACATCCTTATGTTAATATAATCAAAAACTTGTGTATACAGTAAACTCCGTATATACAAAATTCCGGATATAAGGAACTAATTCTCTTGGCTGGACTTTCTGTACTTATCTTACATGAAAATGCTATATGGAAACAACATACTACCAATATAGGGAACAAATTTAAATACATGCAGTCCCAAAGAGTTTCTTATATGCATAGTTTACTGTACTTCTATTCAAAGACTCAAATTAGCTAATATCAATAAAGTTATAAAGCCTCATTTTGAAACGAATTAATATACTTACTCGTATCAAAGTGCCGATAGCTTTATCTATGTCTTGTACATCATTCTGTAATTAATATTATAAATGTACATGTAAAACAAAGTTGATACAACAATACTCTACTTCCATCTTATATTTACCAGTCATGAAATAATGAATGCAATTTTGATCAAGCTTTCAGTTCAAACAGACTGTTTTCCCAGTTTCCTGTACACGACAAAAGACTAAAACATTTTTTACAGATTCTAAAAAATAACTTGTTACATCAGGAATGCATTTTGAAAATCATGGACTTATGCAAAAAATATACACCTCTATTTGAACTGATTTTGATTAAAGACAACTTTTTTCTTTAATGAATATGATAAACAACTTTTTATTTGATGTTTTAATTTATACTAATTTATTTATACTTGATTGCAAAACAAGTTCTTACACCTCAGATTTATTGCTCTTGAGACTTACTCCATAATGGAATCAACCTCAAAGAGAGAAAGAGGCAATGTGGAAATATTATGTGTCTTGCCTAAGGACACAACCGCCTTGGCACTGGCAGGGATTGAACCTGGGACCGTCGGATCCTGAGGTGAATGCGCTACCACTGCTGCTCCAGTTTATTTGATACACATTATTTGAATGAAGAAATTGTAATACAAACCCCTAATTCTTGTCTAACAGATGCAGACAGGTCTTCACCTATACTGCGTAACTTTGTTGGTGAGGGAAATGAAATGAAGTCTTTCACATTTACATTCTGAAAATACAAATCATTTTGTTCTATTTAGTCTCTGTTGTAACATATTACTACCATGGTAATTTGTTTGTAAACTTTAAACATATCAGTCTAAAAAAAAATATTCTTATACAGTAATGCATGCTCAAAGTACATCAGTATAAAACTTCTATGTCAAAACATTTTTAGGTTTCTTTTAAACAGAATCTATTAAAAAAACCTTTAATGATAACATTTAATAAACAGTTTGTTAGATTTTGTCAAATTTCAGACAACGCACACTGCCATCCCTTAACACTAAGACCCCGACTTGCAAAGTACCCTGCAACTATACATAGAAATCTCATGTCTAAAATTTACTAATTCTGGCATTTACAGCTGAAATATTGCAATTTAGAACAAATAAATTTGACAGTGTATGCTCATTGTTGGAGAATTCAGTTTGGTCTCCTTCTAGATTTTATACTGACTAGGAGCAAATACTAACCCTGTGAGCTTAACAAAGAAGCTCTGTTGTGTACTATGAACTTTTGGCTTAAACTCACTTGTAAGGATTTGCCAATATTAGATTATAATTTCATCACTACAGATTTTCCAAGTACAAAAAAGGTAATGCAAGTTAATATATCAAAATTGTTAACAATTTGTGTTTAGATCAGTTCATTTTCCAGGATAAAGAGCAAACTGGCAGAAACTATTCATGCACCCAACAAATAAGTAGCAATTCAATTTTAAGTTCTAAGCACTTTAACATCACACTGAAACTAATCATGTTCAAACCAGAGAGGGTCTTGTTACAAACATTGCATAAATACCAGCCTGTGTAGTAATTTTGTTGCTTTTGTGCTTTACTGAGACCATGGGGCATTACTTTGTGCTTGTGGCAATTCTTTCTATAAAGACTGTCAGATTTTGACAGCAGAATTTAGAAGTGATCTCATATCAGTACAAGCTTATCTTCTGAAATTTCGGCTCACTTTTTACTTTCCAGAACAGAAGGTAACTGTTTGTAAATCCCGTCTGGCTGGGCTAGTACATATTAGAGACTATGTTGAAGAACTCAGCACAACGATTTCTATTCATCATTCTCTATACTTATTTCCCACTGTATACTTGTAAGCATATCTGGATTCATGTAACGAATCCTTAGTCCCACATCTAAATATGTATTGTATCCCCTCTAAGTGGGAGATACCCAGCCCTAACCTTAAGTTAGCAAGATTTCACCACTGAACTATCTAAAACTTAATAAATGGTATTTCTTGCACAAAAAAGATAAGACAAAGTCAAGTGTAAAATTTTATTGAAAAATCAACTAAAGAGCAATAAAAATCCACAGTGTACAAAAATAGAAGTGATTTCACATCATGTGTAAACAAATGATTTAAAATGCAATGAATAAAACACCAAGTCTGCCTTACGGATTTACAGTGAGCATTTTTCACATTTCGAACATTGTTATAAAAACCAATGAGCACCAAACCCATCTTGTACCCTTATCAATTTGGTTCATAATCTCTGAAATCAACCATATTAGAATTAAACTATAAACATATTAAAATGTTTCAATATTCTTTTATCTTTTTTATACACCAAATACCCTGTTTCAAGCCACATTAGTGAGCAAATTTTTACTATTACAAGGCTGTTAAAATGAGAATCTGATCATGATATACAGTTAACTTTTCAGCTGATATAAACATTCAAAATCCTGTACTCTCTCATCTAAATACTGACAGGGCTAGCACTGACCCATTTTTGCTTTGAGCCATTTTTTCCATGCAGAGCTGTTTGTGTAGCTAGCAAAACATATTCTTTCTTTAAAAGTTGTAGCCAATCCAATTTCTTTTGAGCCAATTTAACTTTTATGTAGCCAATATTGGCATTGGCTTATGTCAGAGCTAGCCCTGATACTGATAAGACATATCTAAAATATGGAGAAACATAAACTTTCTAACTATATTATTAAACTAAAATTGTAGTCAGTACAGAGTCCCCTACAACCAGTCAGTCTGGCAAACCAACATTCAAGATATAGCAAACAATTTATTCTATTATTACTCCTACACAATTGTTTTGAGCTCAAGTGAAAAGTTGATGTTTGTACTGAAATACCTTCTGGTTAGGCTTGAACAGAGAAAAAAGTTCTCTTTGGCCATAAGATAAGTGAGATCAATAAAAACAGAATGTTTTAAAATACTACAACTAAAACAATGAATTGAATGCCTGAGAAAAAGCTTAAATGAAATTAAAACAGTAATACTACATGTAATAGTTTAAGTAAAGGTAACAAGCTGTCCGAGGTAAAAGTATATGTTGTCAATTTTTTTTCTAAAATGTCACTTTTCATCTATTTCTGGATACTTTGTAAATACTGCTAATGTATTAACTGTGATTCTCATTAATCAAGCTGTCTAATACCTGGCAAGTTAGAATTAAGTACAACAAATGTCTTTTCCATGTTTCGGTAATTTAAATTCTGCACAGTATATACTTCTCGGAAAATGATTGTAATCAGGTAAACATATGTAAAGATAATCCATGTAGCATTTGTGTCACCTGCATGGAAAACCCCTGCTGACAGGACTCAGTTAAAAGCAAACATATTTGAAGAAAAATATAGGCATGTCAGGTGGGAAAAATCACATTATTATTTCATCAGCAGTAACTCAAAGGAATCCCTTGTTCATGAATGACATATAAAGCAGTGTTTGTAACGTTTTTTTTATATATATATATATAATTGTGTGTCAGTTTTTATAAATAGCACTGGCTGTATACTGATAAGATAAGGCAATAAAAACATTCAAGATAAAAATGTACCTATGTCATCTACACATCTGCCTAATATAAATAGGTCATGAAAGATATTACAAGACAATTATATTATCTTTAAATCATTTGCTGATATTTGAGCAATTTCTCAATAAAACAAAAATGGAGCTATAATGAAACTGAGTATTGGTAATGGAAAGAGAATCAAAATAAATTAGACCACAACCTCAACTGTAGAGCTGGATATACATGTATATACTTAGGTTGAAATATATTCATTTATACAATTTTTGGCTTAAAGGTGGTCAATTACTTTTAAGCAACATTTTATTTTTTGTATATTCTGTTAGAGATTTATTTAATGAACAAAAAGACCCCTTACATAGAGTTAAATGTGTATCAAATTTTTACCTATGATAAAATAACTCTATCTTGGTTGGGCAACCAACAGGGAAATCAAATTTTAAAAATACTTCCAGTGAAAATAGCGCTAAGTGAACATAAATGAGTGTAAATGATCAGATGTTAAAGTTTCAAACAAATCTATTACATGGCCAAATTCTAATTATACACCTTTAATAAACATTATATTGAAGTCAGGTAAAAAAAACTCCCTAATTTTTTACATTTTGTTAAGTACCAGTATGAATACAAGCCATACTGGGGTCTGGGCACTTTCACCCGGGAAGAAATCCAAGTCGGCCGGGCCTGTAAACAATCTAAATGAAGAAGCTGCCATCAAAAAGTCTGGTCTGTAAATATCAGTTAATATCCAGTCAAATAGCTCAATAGCAACAAGTGACATAATCCGATGGGTTTTTTTTCTTCAAAAAAATGGCCTATTATACAACATCACAGTGACTTCAAACTTTGTGGTGGTTGTGAAGTAATTGAGACACGCTATCTTATGGTACATGAGGTCAAGACAACTTCATTCTGTCCATTTCTGTAGCAAGGTCAGCATCTGTGACCTGCAAATAGAACCAATCAATTCCATCTTTACTCAAGCCGTTTGCCAAAGCTCACAATTCTTTATACTTACAGTATTTCAGAAATGGACAGAATGTAGTGCTTGCTGTCAAATTTTGACAGTCATCAGTTACTATCAATCGTGCAAGTCCTTCCATACAAACCCCATAACAAGACTTAGCATTCATGTTCTTGTAATTTTGTCCCTTCAATGTTTGTTTATCTTTTGTTGTAGCCTGAGTTAAGAGACTACCTGTCTTAAGAAACCACAATGTCAGCTTCTTCTGTGTGGTTGCTTAAGACAGGTTTGACTGTATCTCATATGAGAATTACAGACTTAATGCCATGGAATGTAAATGTACAATTGTATTCAAACTTCATAAATGCTGACTATATTGGAGCTTGTTTTTAAATGCCCTTAGGTAAATTTTCCATAATAAGAAATGGGTTAAAGCTTGACACAGGCTCCAGTTTTTGTAGTCTATACACAAAAGCTATCCAATCAAATACGACTAACAAAGTGCCTTTACAAACCTGTCTGGGGGTAAGACCTGTTCCTCGGACCTGAAGATCGGGATCATCTACACGTTCTCCCTCCACCTCCTCCTGGACACCTTCTTCATAACTCTCATCATAGTCTTCATCTACATCATCCTCATCACTTCCCTCATCACCACTGTAATACAAAACACTCATCAATAGCATCACAACAAAGTGTTTTTTTCATCAGCTGGCATCAGTAAGATGCTGTACTCTTCCAAACATTTTCTTTCAAATTTAGCAGCTTCTAAAATGCTTCATTTGAACCTTTGAATTTTTGGACAGTCAACAGACTGTCGGTCAACTCAAAACAGAATAATGTAGACCATGATTTTACAATTTAATGTATGGAATGAATATGGTACACACAGTCTGACAGAGAGAAGTATGAATCTCTAGCACAGTAACAGTAAATACATAACCAATCATAGATTTTCTTCTGCTACCGTCAAGTTAAAATACTGTTTAAAAAAATAATGCTGTTTTGCTTAAAAATTACTAAATGGCTCCTTGACCTTATCCAAGGCCTGTTCAGTTCAATTATAATTTCAATGACCAATCAATTATTGCTCACTGCAAGGTACAGGATGCAGCCAATAGCTCAACTTTCAGGTCCTGGACTTGATTTAACATTATATGACAAAATACATACAATGGAATCCTGTGCCTTCATTATCTTAATATTATGTTGTATTTAGATGTATTTACAGTCATAATTACATTTTGAAGACTTTCAAAGAAGGCATACCTGAGTGAGGCCAAGATTTCATGTTTTCCAATGGCTTCTAAAGTCGCTTGTACCAACTCAATACCTTCCTCTCCGAGCTGATTTGCTGTAATCAAATATAAAAGTCATGGTACAGGAATATGTGTAAAAGTTTACATAAAGTTCTATTTTTAAAACTAAAATAAATATCAAAATGTTGCCATGGTGCAAAGCACTGTGTATACAACAGACATTTTTAAAGGTAGTTTTTACTGAACTGTTCACATTGGTTTTGAATTTATATAGATGTTAACTGAGCATCTGTCTTCATATAACTTAACCCTTTGCAAATAACTGATTTCCAGCTTCCACTATTCAGTTCAAAATTAATACTGCCATACTTTCTTTCAGCACCGTTATAATTCCGAGAAGTTGACTTTCTGAATGTTTTATATTATTTTCAAAGTTTGACTTACAATCCAGATCAAGCAGAGTGAGGTTATCTTTATTTTCCACTGCTTCGGCTACAGCATTGGCCCCTTGCTTGTTAATTTCATTTCCACTCAGTATCAATTCCTGTAAAATGTACCACTATGTCATGTAAAAACATCTTTGGACGAGTCTCCTAATCTTCCCTTCTCCACCACACAAGCATAATAATGATAGTCAAAATCAGACTTGTCACTAAGAGTGATTTATACACTAAATAAACTTGATAATAAACTTAAATGAATCCACCTTATAATAAAGTTGATCTGATGAGCCAGTTATATTCATAAACTAACAAAAGGGCAGCCAGACATATCAAGCATATCCTACAACACATGCAGTATCTGGATGATACCGCTCTATCAGTACCAAAGATAACATACTAAATAGCAAGTTCTTATTTCCATTGTGATCCTTTAGACAGCTATGGATATAAGGGAATCTGGGTACCAGACCCTAGCGCTTTTTACAAACAGACCATTTGGTTCTTGAACGTAACTGGTGTATAGCACAGATATACAAGAGGCTACCTCTTGGTTTTTTACCAGTTTATCCCTAGATGGGTGGGAAACACTGAAAAGCATTCCTGAAATTTCCAGTGCCCAGGCTGGGAATCAAACAGGGGATCTCTGGATTGGTAGTCCAGAGCACTACCTATGAGATCAACAAATGGGGAATCAATTAACTAGATGTGTACTGGTACATAGAGTACTGAACAAACAACTACTTACAAATTTACAATGTATATAGGTATCAACAAACAACCAAATCTTGTTAATCAATACCTACATCTCACTTCCGACATGTTTTTTTCTTTTGCGTTCTATTTCAATTACCGAGTACACTCAACTAATTCCCTGCTTTAGTAATAATGGTCTAAAAGCAACCACTGAAAATTTTCTTCATTAATGAGACACTTGACATGCAAACACTTACAAGTCACTTGCTATCTGAGAACATTAAAACCATACTCAAAACCATACCTTCAACTTTTTATGACCATCAGTTATAGATTTCGCTATAACCTTGGCACCATCAGATCTTATCAAACAATCTCCAAAGTTGATAACTTCCAGGTTCTGTAACTTTGGTAAAACCTAAAAACATATCGCAACATATTTTTCTTAATGTTAACCTGCTGCTGAAAAATTCAAGCGGCTTTGAAGCCCAGTATAAAAATGTACCTACCTTCAGTTAAAATGAAATATGTTCAGTATAAGTGTGTTCAGTACAAGTTTGAGATGTTCAGTTACTTAAAAACGACATATGTTCAGTTAAGAAAAATCTTTTCTGTAAAATTTATATTAAGCTATATTTGTAAAATGAAATATGTTCAATTAAAGTGCAATACCCATGAAAAAGATGACTCAGAGCTTGGCACCTACATATATACTGTGATACACTAAAGTTGAGGTATGGCCATATCCTTCCAAAATGACAATATCTTTAAATGGTATTTCAGAAGTATTTTATTTTACTAAATAACTTTTTTAAGATCATTGCTTAATCTAAGTGGAGTTCATTCAAACTAAATCATTTGCGAATCACTGGTACTTGTCTAAACAAACACATACACATACACAACACATATACATAAACAAACATACATACTTGTGCCATTGATTTTGCACCTTTAACAGTGAAGGTATTATCATTGAGATTGAGTATTGTAAGGTTTGGATTGTGTTCAAATGCCCGAGATAGAGCTGTGATACCCTGGTGGTTTATACCATTCTGTGGCATCTGAACCTCCTCTAGCGAGCCCATCAGCTGTGAGAAAAATGGGACAGTTAATAATGCTGTGTTTATAAACTCTGTATATAATGAACTCTTTGGGGACATTTAAATTTGTACCTTATATTCCAGGTATGTTATATCTATAATAGCATTTTAAAATTGAACAAAGAAGAAAAAATAAGACCCAGATCATCTCCTCCTTATATCCGCTATTTTCTGGAATTTCGCTATCTCCAGAGTAGTTATATAGGGTGTTTACTGTACAGTACTCTAGAATCATTTTTGCACTATACACTGTGAGAACATTAATATCAGTCACATTGTATGACACTTACTTTTGTGGGTCCAGTAAGCCTTATACTTTAAAGCCCCATGAATACCATTTTTGTCATTTGTTTAGACTTACAGATATGAAATCAACAAATTTATCAGAAATAAGACTGTAACTGTAAAAAAAAAGAAAAAAATTTCATCAACAAATATATAGGTACCAAAACGAGTCAAACCGACTTTACGTGCATATTCAAAGCTGAATATTTTCATAATATTTACACATATGGTGTAAAACCCTTTTTCCGTCAACAAAGGCAATAAATTTAATGAATGTCCAGATCCACTATATTTTGTCAGCAATAAAAGCCTTACATTGTCGGGAAAGGGAGATACATTGTGCAAGTGAATATTTCTGAGGCCCAGCAAATAATGCCAGTTAAACCTTTCATCTTGATACTTCATAATGTGTCAATGATTGATACAGTTAACATTTAAAGACCACCACAAAACAAATTGCTTATCTATCTGTCCGGAAACAGCACAATAATATAGATTTGGTAACCCCACAGCCGGGCCTCAAAATTGGGATTGGTTTAATCTGATGGGTTAACAAGTTTGCTTTTCGTTTCGGAGAAGAACCTAACTTTCTACTGGTAAAATTTTGGTTGCTCGGTACAAAAATTGTCAGAGTAATCGAAAATTATGTTTGAAAAGTGTCCGGTTTTAGGACTCTAGCCAGTATGCATTCACTGTAACCTCTTTAGAAGTAAATTTGATCAAGAGAATATTTAACACACCCCCCCCCCCCCCCCCTTTATACATATGTCCTGCCAATTTCTGTGTGCAAAAAAAATTTACAATAGATAGATTAGACACAACGACTACTGTAGTACTATCCATCAGTACCTAATTCATGTAGGAGCTATAACATGGTAGTGTATTGATTGATATAATCCCTGCAGATCAGATAGAGAGACCTTAATGACAGTCATCTATTGATTTGCAATTACCTTATGTCACAAGACATCTCATTTTGCTTTTGTAAATCTTCTTAGTGATAAATTAGATTCATCAATTTAATAATGAGAACACACAGTCTACTTAATCATGTTAAAAACTACTTAGGTACTATGTCAACAAAAGGAAATCTTACAAAACTGAAATAAACAGGATAAACTTTCTAATGTTTACCTTGAACACTTCTGACAATGCGGTAGAACCTTCGTTTTCAAGTCTTCCTCTCCCAGAAATAAACACTTTGAGGGCTAAAGGACTGCCGGCACTCGTACTTAGCATTGTAACAATCCATTAAACAATCAGCTAACATCTGAAAAACGGCATTCAGGAAAATATAAGTCATGAAGTTTCATATATAGCGAAAATTACATGTCCAAGTGTGCAGTCCCATTTGTCTATAAATGTTGAGAGCTTTCTTCTATGATCATGAGATCTATGTAAAACTGTTCTACATTATTATTCCCAAGCACCAGCCACCAGGATGAGATGCTAAAACAGAAACAGGATCTGTTAATCATTCCTATGACCACTGAAAATAAACAGTGTGCAGCAATCAGTCCATTGTTTTCAGTATAAAGGCAACATATGACATATGGGATAAAGCATGCCTCTTTAAATATTTAGATCACCACCTCTCTAATAATATGCATTTTGTACACACCTGAAACTTTTTAACAAAATGATTCCTTTCTAAAATCTGAAACTAAAATCAGTTTCTTTAAAGAGAAGAGAATCACATAGACAGTCCTAAACCTTTGGTTCCACACCTCCTTGCCTTGGTTAGAGTTAAACATTATGCCCGACTGGTTAGAATTGCTACTTGAAATCACAGTAACCTGAGGGCCATAGGTTCAAGGACTGCTACTGACCAGGCCTTTTATGTGAGAAAGTTGGCAGTTTCTCACTGAGGATAGAAGTCTAGAACTTTAGTACTGGTTCTTCCCAAGAATGATGGTTAAGTGCACTACCTGTTAAAATAACCAAAATACGGCTGGAAAAGGCCTTAAACTCCTACAACAACAAACACTTAAAGCAGCAACAGTTACAAAACAGCTTTATATAGGTATTTAGATGACTTTAGTTACATGTTAGAAAGAAAGGTACTGTTTACTACATCATTTATTACAGCGCTGCCTGATGTTCCTTGATAGATGCAAGACAATCCAACTGAAAGTTAATGACCAAATAAAGTTCTGAAATGAGACATACGGGGGGGGAACTGAACAAACAGCACATAATATTTTATGTCTGTCTTGTCAATTATTCAGACTTCCTCCACATTATAGCAATAACAAGTGAAGGTTAACGTCTCTTCTTTCCTCTGCTTATTAAATGGGCCATGAATATTTAATGATTTGTTACGCCTATAGTGCCCAGATGATTGCTGTACAAAATGTAAATTGACATATGATAGCTCTGGGGTGCTATGCAAGTCTGAATTGTAGCACCTTAATGTTCTAACTAAAGGTGTCTGTATGTGTGGAGAAGTAAATAAATGGCCCATTTCATTAATTTTTCAAACTGTCTGACACTTTCTGTGGTATGTTAGCGGCCAGTATTTGTATGCTGATTTAGAAGATTCTGTAGCTTTGAGGGAATCATTTTGAGCAACATTTTTCCTTTCAAGATTACAAAATGGGACTTGTTTTGAAATGAAGACATTTAAATTTTCTTTTAAATTAATGTTATTTTAAGATTTTATTTCAAAATTAAAGGCAAGACCTGAGACACATTCACCTTTATAATTATATATCAATGTCCTTAGATTTTTTACTTTTAGTATTGATCAAACTATTGCAGAGACTGTAGACTCAAGCTGTAACAATTTATATTAACCGCTCCCAATGACTACTTCCAGCTGTTCTGACACATACTTGCACAAAAGAAGGTACTGTTGAAAGTTTACCTTACCATTGTTCTTTGGAAAAACCACAACATAGGAAAATGCCAGCTTTCTCACATACAGAGAAATGGTCAGTAGCAGGGCTCAAACTGATGACTCTTAATCAATGAATGGTTACAGAGATTTCGAGCCAGGATTTTAACCACTTGACCACGTAAGCTGTCTCATAATAATGCACTCTATTCTTCTTAGAAAAGAAAATCTAAAAAATACAATCATCTTTTCAAAGAATGTACTACAGTACACATCATCATGACATGCAAGACCAGCCGTCTGACATTGGGGAGACAGTTTCATTTCTCTACACCAAGTTTATAGCACTTGAACATTTTTGTATCAATCCCTCCACCAAACACATCCAACAGACTCATGGACAAAACCTGTGTAACAAAGCTGTACCGACCTTTCCTCCTGTTGTACCAAGCCCATTATTATTAAGCCGAAGTTCTTTAAGCGTGTAGCATGTTTTACTCTTGAGGAGATCTACAATCCCTGTGACACCATTAGGTCCGAAAGCATTGTCACTGAGGTCAAGTTCTACCAACTGAGCGTTGGCCTCAATCATACCCACTCCAAGATGTATCTGAAAACAACCAAACATAGTTCCAGCAGTTTGATTAAGATGAGATTAATTTCATGTCATCACAACCACAACACTAAAACATTAAACTACAAATCTTTCTGTGTAAAATATGTGTCATTTCTAATTATTTCTGTAGCAAAAAGAAAACTTATTTAACAAATGAGAAGTGTTATCACCACAGAAAACACTGGCAAATGACTGGGCAATGCCGGAGGCCGCAGTTTTGAGCCCTACTGGGGTCATGCCCATACCTCTTCATATGACTTTAGTACTGGTTTTTCCAGGAACAGACTCGAGAGTGACTCGATAAGCTTCAAGCTTTCTGAACAATCAAGCTAAAATAAGTTAGTATTTAAACTAAACTTGAATGTCTACCACTTCAAGTGAAGCTCTTTGTTTAAGTTACTGTATTAAAGGTGATGAATACCCACAAATGATCCTACCCTTTGTCTAGCAGCTTTAACCCATCCCCAACTGGACACAGTAAAAGAAACAGACTAAGAACAATGCAGTAGAGTGCTGGACATTGATATTTGCAGTTGTTTTCCAGAGAATATGTAAGAAATTTCAGTAAATTCCTGCCAAATAATTATCTCAGCACGATATGCAGGCGATATGCTCAGTTAGCTTGGTACTTATCACTCATATGAAATTTCATTGATTTCCAATAAGTGATTGGTATGAAGAGGTGTACTCTTAACAGTAACACATCTCAAAGTACTGTATTGCAACTTAGTACAAATAAAAACTATTAAATAAACAAAACTTCACTGCAACTTGTATGCTCAGAACCAACTAAATCCAGGAGCTATTTAAGAAAAGCATTGAAAGCCAAGATGGTGATGACTTCTGCACAGAATTACTAATTATGAGAGGCGAGACTTACCAGGGCTTGAGGTATTTCTGTTTTCAATCTGCCAGTGAACATGTCACTCCACAATGCTCTCTGAAACATGTGTAAATGTATACTTTAAAGAAACAAAGTTTTCATGACAGGCATAAACGTTTAGCTCATGTAGATTATGCAATTGTTTTTTACACACCTTCTAATATTCACATAAAAGTTTATGAACCAGACAAGAAGCTGATATTTATCTTGTGTGTTTTTGTGTCAAGTTTTCTGGAACCATTTTGATTTTTAAAATACATGAATGAAAAATTTGAGAAGGTTAAAATATAAAACATATTTTTTATGAAATTCCTTAGCAGCAGACCATAAAATCTTCTTTGTGTTTAAAGCAACTGTGAACAAACCTCAAATTCTGGGTGTTTCTTCAAGGCACCGGCAATAACCTCAGCTGCTTCCACACCTAGAGTGTTTCCCTCCATTCGCAGCGCAGTCATTGTGGAACATTTTTCAATGGCATCTACTACCTCCTTTGCTACAATAGACATGAAATATATATAATATATATATATATATATATATATATATATATATATATATATATATATAATTAAATAAAAATGACTTGATATGGCTTTAAAATAATGATTTAATTAACTAAATTAACTGTGCTACGCGTTTCATACAATTCATCAGGCACAATTGTAGTGAATTCACTACAATTGTGCCTGATGAATTGTATGAAATGCGTGAGCACAGTTAATTTAGTTAATTAAATCATTATTTTAAAGCCATATCAAGTCATTTTTATTTAATTACTTATATATATTGCCTTTTCCGGCATTTAAAGGGTTTTAAACCTTAGGACTATATATATATATATATATACTTATACTAATTAACTACATTTCATCACTTTCAAACCATTATCAACATGGAGTATCTATGTATAAGTACAGTAAAGATGATCGATACTGTCCTTAATGTAATATAATGTATGCACACCACACAGTGACCATAATTCTAACTGAATGATCTTTACGTATATTTACTCAGACTGCAAGAAGAACAAAATCTCTTTTCAGGAAATCATGCCAAGAGTTCCACTAGCTACTGAAACTTGAGGGTCATTTGGATAATAAAAGGGATGATTTTGCCCATTCATACCTTAAATGAATCTAATCTTGATAAAAATACCATTCAGGTGAAACCTGAGGGTATAATAAATATACATACACATTTTTGTATGCCCCAGGATGTGATTGATTTTACCCGGTATTCATTGTGATTTAAAAACATTATTTACAACACAGATGCCTATGCTAGGGTTTTGCCTGCCATGTAGTGATGTACAGTAAATACATCCTTATACAATGGAAATTGCTTTACATGACTGCATTAATAATTTTATATAAATGTATATAGGCCTTGTCACTGGCAAGATTTTATAACAGTTTTTTAGCCAGGTAATCTTATTGATTTGAAATCAAAAGTTGTCCAATTCCCTTTGTGCATGGATCTTACTCTCATTTCATTGGTCTCCTTGTCTCTATGGCAACATGTGCATGTTTAAAAAGTACAAAATCAAAGAGGGAAATGACAGAAGACAAAAGAGACCTGAATGAATTTGGCAATCTATCTATCTATCTATAGATCTTCCATTTAGTGACACCACTACTGGGGACCTAGACATGATTTTCGTCAACTGACAAGAATGTTAATAAGAACTAAAATAAAAGAATAAAGAATGGGTTAAGGTCAGTTAAAAACAAAGCATTTTAATTTAGGGAGACATTATGTTCAATCTGACTAACTGCCAGACTGAACTCTTGGCCAGACATGGTGACATTTTTTAAGGGGCAAGGCATTCCAGTGGACTAGTATTCAGGATAAGATAGTTTTGGCATGGAAGGGCAACTTGACTATGCTCCGACACAGTTTTCGTCGTAATAGATCATGTGAAACCCAACAACTAGATTTTGTTGACGATATTACTAACAATATGGAAAGTGGTAAACAAACAGATGTTCTGGTAATGTACTTTAGTAAAGCATTTGACAAAGTAAGTCATTCACTCCTTATTCATAAACTTTACCATTATGGTATTAGAGGCCAAATTAACACCTCGATTGAAAACTTCCCGAAAGATCGGACACAAGCGGTAGTCATCAGATTATTTTAATTAATTTAGACTCCGGGGTTCCCCAAGGTAGTGTCCTTGGTCTGAGTCTCTTTCTTTATTATATCAACGATATGCCATTGGGACTTACATTGATCAAGACTTCGCCTTTTCGCAGACAACACAATTGCATATGTTACAGTAAAATCTACATCTGACACAGAAATATTACAGCCAGACCTGGACAAACTGGTGGTTTGGGAGGGAAAATGGTCTTTCATCCGGAAAAGTGTAATGTTATTACCATCTCATGCAAACATAAACCCAGGGTTCCTGCTGTCGGTCGCCAATGGCGCCAAATGCGACAATAAATGAATTATGGCGCTAAAATCTTTCAGTTGGCGAATTTTAGTGGCGCCAACAAATTAATCTCGGCAATTTCGCCATGTCAATCAAAAATCGATCATTGTCTGTTGGCTCGTATGCGAAAGAAGGCGGAGCTAATTAATCGCTACCTGATAACGAGCACGTGGCCGTCTAGGTCGTTATCAAAGGTTTTAATTGATAAACAATCATAAAACATAATATAATAGACCTCTGCGAATTTATAACACGTTGTTTGTAACCCGGTCACCGGATTTAATTAGCGATGCTTTGTTGACACGGCTCCGTGTAATGTAATTCACTGATTGCGCTTCGGACGATCAAAAAAAAGTCATGTACATGTATACCCGTTTTTCCGATAATCACTTGTCATTACTGACTTAAAAAATGTCGGCATCATTTTTTGTTGTCAGTATTTAAATTATTGACATACGTTTTGCAATTTAACTTTGCAAGTTGTTCTGGACGTATTTTTTTCCTCTGCATGAATCTTTGGCGATATTATTCAGCGCCTTCTTAATCTTCAGTATTTGTTATTACTTATCTAACACTATTTAAAACCATTCAACATACTTTTGGACAAATTTTGTTTTATTACAAACTGTTTAAATCGCTTAAAATCGAAAAATATAAGTGTACGAAAATCAGTTCTCGGACATGCGAGGTCGCGAAAATGTGTGTCAAACGGAGAATGTGAGCTGTTACTTTTATTTTTGATCTCGTGGTGATGCAGAACACGAACTGAAAAATATCATATGCAAGTCTAAAGTATATGAACTCTATGACCTGTGTTGAAAGTCTCACATTGACTCCTGAAAATGTTATTTTGACCCTTTAAAATTTACAAAAATGTTTGAATTAAATTTTGTATCAGTTAGATCTACATACAGTTTTCGCTAGCTGACATGCTATCAAATCTTAAATAATAGTCATATGACTCGATCCCCTCTCTCCAAGAGTGTTCTGTAGGCTTTGAAGACTAGTGGCTCCAACTTTGGAGCCATTGGCGCAAACTTTTTCTGATTGGCGAATTTGTTGGCGCAAACTAAAATTGACCCAGAGGAAACCCTGTAAACCAATTAAATTTAAATATATTCAACATGGACATATTCTCGAATCTGTATCTTCTGTGAAATATTTGGGCTGTAACATCTCCTGTCATTTAAAATGGAATGAACATATTAGTAAAATCTGTAACAAAGCAAATAGTACTTTAAGCTTTTGTAAGAAAAATTTTTAACATTAACTCCACATAAGTGAAGAAAAGTCGCTGGTTCACCCATCTGTAGAATACGCTAGTTCAGTCTGAGATCCATACCAACAAAACAACATCAATAAGCTTGAAATGATTCAACATCAAACAGCTAGGTTTCATAACCAACAGTAAAAGAAACTGATCGAGTGTAACAGATATGTTGAGCCACCTTGGATGGAAATCACTTGAAAAGCACAGAAAAGCTCGTCTTATTAAGATGTAAAAAATTAAACATAACCTAGTTGCTATCAGTAAAACAGATAGACTTATCAAACCAACAAAATCATACCGCTCCGGAGCTGGGCATCAGAATTACCTTGTTATACCAGCATACATGTAAGTGCAGGGGTGCAAGTTGCCAAAATTGAAAATCCTGAAATTTAAGCTGGGGGCCTGGGGGCCGGTAGGACCCCCGGTGGGTGCAGGGCAAGCCCTGTCCAGGGTCCAGGGCCGGAGGCCCGGAGCTCCTGGTTTTGAGCAATTTCTGAGGGCTTCTGATGCTTTCCTAGAAGGAATCTATTCAGGACAAGCAGTCTTGCCATAACATCCCGAAAATGTCTGCTTTATGCAACCACTCCCCCATTTTCCACCATTAGAATCTGTTTCCTTAACCATTCCATCTCCCTTATTCTTTGCTTCTCTTCGAGTTCCTTGATATTATATCCGGTGGTAAACTTCATGTTTCATATAATTTAAAAATACTGCTTTCAAATTTGTTCCTATCTTTAAAAATCCGCCATTACTGTATAAAGTGTTGCAATGAATCGATCTTCCTACTGGTAAAACATCAATTTTAAGCCAATGAAAATGCACGATAGATTCTTACAGAACGCTGATACTAAACCGGTCTCACGTCGCGTTAATTTTTGGTGCCGACTTGGAGGTTCCGCGGACATGTAAGCCCCGGACTTTGGAGCTTCAGACGGTAAGCCCCCAAATTCTCCTCGTTTATACATGGAAAACACCTGACCACCACCCCCCTGTAAGTGTGACTACAGAAAGGAGTCATTTTTTCCAAGAATGATACTCGATTGGAATCGTGTACCACCTGATATTATATCAGCAGAGTCTCTTGAGGCCTTTAAGTCGCAGGTGACAAAGATCTTTATCTAACCTCGTACATAACCTGTTTCTCTTCTTATCTTTTTCTTGCACATACCCCAAACATGGCAGTATAATCAATTTGTTGCTGGTGGCCATTATGTGGTAGAAGTAGAAGATGTTGTGGTAGATTACCAGGTGTTGGTCAATGCGTTGAAGGTCGAGACGCATCCACTGTAGGGAAGTCAACATGACTGTGACACTGGACATTCGGCCACAGTCATGCTTGGCCTATCGATCAGCCCTACACTGTACAGACTCAAGTTGGTCAATAAGAGTTCCTAGATATAAGGGGACCAGACAGTGGAGCTGTATTCAAGGGTCTCATCCAAAACATAAGGTAAAGATTTAGCTTTTGGACGGACCTTGATAAAAAAATCTCTTTCAGAGCTGTATTCACGCTGGAACGGTACGAGCTGACTAAACCCTTCTGAATCCGAGTGTACTTTGATGTTACATAGGAAACTAAGTGTCTGATTAACTTTTTGTTGTGATGTTGTCTGTGTTTGTTCCATGGTAAGTCATATGTTATGGTTATACCCAGGTATTTTGCTGAAGAAACTGTTTCTAAGATGGTGTTGTGCAGGATGTATTTTGTGTATCTATGACTGACTTTCGTTTTGTGATCTGAATAACCTGGCATTTTGATAGATTGAATTTCATGTCCTATTTTGATTCAGATAGTTCAAGCTGGTGTAAAGCTTGTTGTTGTAGACTGGAATGAGAAGAGACAGGCAGTGACAGATAGAGAGCTGTGACATCAGCAAGGAGACAGACTGGAAAGTTGGCCATCCAGTTCAAAACTAGATCTATGAGACAAATTCAATGACTGACAAAGAAGTCTTTCACTAAGGCTAAATATATCGTCATTAAAAGCGATCAATTAACACTAAAACCACTTTTGTTCACGGTATCGAAAGCTACTTTTAAATTATTTCACATGTTTTCGAACTGGTCATCAAAAAGTTTACCATCCTCCGGTTTGTTCAGTTTCAGCCCCTTTCCTTTGAAACTAAGCTCAAATTTCTCATCAACTTTTGTGCCAGCTAATCTGTTTGTCACGTCAGTTAGGTCGTCTGAAGCCATTTTTATCTACATTTAAAGAAAACGAAGAAAATTTGAAACTTTCGGTTTTCAAGTTCACCGGAAATGGCGGCAGAATCTGCAAACGGTGTTTCTGTAAGAAATTTACTTTGTACAGATATTATTATTATTCAGGTATCGGTTACTTCCCCTTGCATCACGCGCCGTACCATTCATGCTGTGGACGTGGAAAATTCTTCGCCCAATGGCAAAGCATATTTTGTTTTTAAAGCTGGGTCCTAATATAACAAAGGATCCAGTTAGAAGTTACATGAATGTTTGTTTATAGAAACTTTGACCAGTCATCGAATGTAGCAACTAGAATGCGCAAATCGGGAAACACAATTCCTGAAATGACAATCCGTTTTATGTAGTACAGTAGAGCAAGGTCTTTCAAATAGTATGGTCCGGAAACGCCCTCTATAAATGTCTTATCGTACTGATAATCTTGTCTCGGTTATCGATTTTTACCTGGAAGCGTTTATCACATCGTGCTTTATCACGCCGAGCGAGTAAACTGGTATTTGTCCGATAATTGTATGCAAAACTGCCCGTCATTGTGTCTTTAGATACCACTTTAATAAAAACAATGGTATAATTGGAAAGCTGATGAAATTTTCTGTAAAACTGTGAAATTAAAACCTCTATATATAATTAACTTTTATCTTTCACGCGAGTTAAACACGGTGCATGCTATTCTGTCTTGCGCGTTTTACCGTTGGATGGTAATTTGACTCGCGATACTAGTCTTACAAAACTGTACGTTATTATGTTATAAAATAAAAAAACGAAAATCTAATTCATATCCGATCAAAAATAACTCTTAATTTACTTTTAATAAGCATTTTTCATCATTTGACCCTAAATATATAGTGAAAACCTGTGCACAAAATATCACCGTATCGCGAAAAAAATCACCATTGACGCCATTTTTAGATTTTGAACGGATCTAACCGTCCCAGAAAATTAAAATACGGGTGAAATACGAAAATCTAAGACTAACAGACGTACATTAGACTTAAATCTATGAGAAAAAGATGTTACATCAATCCCATGAACACCATGCAAGTAGGAAAGAGGCGCTAAAATTAGGTCGGTTTTCGGCTTTTGGTCATTTGTGAAAAAAACCGTTAGTATGAGGTCAACTTTTCAAATGCGTAAACCAACTAAAACGAAACATCGGTAAAAATAATAACATGTAATGATAAGGGAATGCTATATTGTATTAAGGATCACTTTTGTTGGTCAAATTGATTGGTAAAATATCGAGATATATGTAGATATAAAGTATCAGTATTTTCTTTCTTTTTCCAAAATTGCGGGAACCCGGATGTTTGTCACGTGATCCGAGGCAGGTTATTTATCGTATTACGCTCGTTTCCGGACCATACTATTTGAAAGACCTTGAGTAGAGATATAATACGGCACTTGCATTTCCTTGCCACTTGCCTAGCTCCGCTAAACGAACTGCAGGTCCGAATCTAACCTCCTATGTTTTACTTTACATATCCTTGTGATCACTCTTACCGAATCAAAGATGGGTATTAAAAGATACCAACGATCACAAAATTTATGTAAGCGAATAATAATGATAGATTCATTTAATGCATTAAACTTTTTTTTCTTGCCCCATGCTATGTTATCTCATGCAGACCTGTTATCAACTGATAAAATTAGACTTTATTACCCTTGGGCTGTTTCACCGCCGCTGGATTCTGTTTGGGAAAAAGAACGAAATTACAATGCAACAGAAAAAATTAATTATATTTTTAAGTCGGCAAGACAAATAAGTTGCCGTTTATTGAAAGCTTTTGAATCGATAAGTTAACATAAGTAAACAGAGTAAAACATAATTTATGTCAGGAATACTCTATAACTTATAGACGGTTCCTGTTTATGTCAAGTAGCTGTCAGAATCAAGATACATGTACATGTATTAAATTAATTAATATACTCTGTATGAGCGTTACAAGTACATGTATACATTTGGAGTACATTTTACAATATAAAATAAGATAATGAGGTACTAAAGACATTTCTGCTGGTAATCTGGGGGGCGTGAGCTGACCAGCAGAACAAAGTAACAGACGCAATGGTAGGAAACGAAACAAAACACATATTTGTAAAGAATCAGTCATTACTCTTGTTGTTTTTTTTTCGGTTTCGAAACAAGGACATGATGCATTTTTAGTTTCTTACTTGTGTTTGGTATTTTTGCCCTTTTGTTAACATTTTCAAATACTGTTCTTATTTTTTCTTGTCAAAATGACCGAAAAAATGCTTTAATAACAACGATAAAACTGCATGCAATACCTTCTGTTCTTGTAATGTATGAAATGTGTGCAGTACAGATGTCACATTTTGCAAAGAATTAACTATTTTTATATACTCCTTAATGTATGAACTTATACTACAATATAAATATAAGATACATTCTTAGTAAAAATTACATGTTTTTTAAATTAATACAAGATTTATGAAACACACAGTTGTGGTACCGTACATGTGATTGTATTATAATACATGAACATGCTTTACGATATTTTTCGTTGTGAACAATTCCTTTTCAGGGACGTAGTTTATAAAAAGAAACTGTTAATGTAGTCTTTTTGAAAGCCACAGAGCTTGTTTGTACTGTTTTTATTGTATCTAAATAAATGGGGTTACCCATAGGGGGCCTCAAATTTAAAAAAAAAAAAGCGGAACAGCACAAGCTAAAACAAAATATGTACTTAGTTAACACAAGTATATACATGTACAAAGTAGCAACTGAAATACAAGCAAACACAGAACATTGCACAAAAGAATTACAGATATATAATTAAAAAAATATCTTCAGATGTGTGCACGTGAAAGCTACTGATCTTGACCCAGGGGCCTAAAAACTGCAATAAGAAAAGTGAGTAAGACGCTGAGTTTTGAAAAGAAACACAAAAGTGTGACCTATAAGATAAGGTTAAAAGCGTTATCATCTCAGGAACTGATCAGCAACTTCCTCACAATACATTTTTATTACATATAACATATTCACACGTTAAAACATGTAGGTAAACCATTACATACTCCGGCAGCACAGAAACACGGAGCTATCTGTCTGCCAAATTTCATCAGCATTAGCGTAGTCGTTTCTGAGGAAGAAAATGGTGGACGGACGAATGTGTATATAGGTCCGTGACAGAAGTAACATAAAAACGCAATACACAATGTAGAAACAACGTGTAAGTAAACACAAAAAAGCAAACCAGTACTTATCTTGCAAAACAGTCAAAGAGAAGTGATGCCCCTCCAGGTCTGAGTTGTGGGTATTATAAATCAAGTGATTAAATATCTTTTACATGCAGGGCATTAAGAAGTTTTTAACCATTTTAGTGAGATATCAAGCTTTTGAAATGATTAAAATATGAATTTTTCCTAAAATCTTCCAGTAGTGAGTTCTACAGAACCGGAGCGGCATACCAGTACTTGACAGGAGCTGCAATTTTGTTCAAGATTTTGAAAGTTTCAAGTGCTATCACTCTGGTTCTCATAATATACAGACTAGGTATAAAGTTTACCAAGTAGTTTTAAATTTAAATGCTCGTTTTTTTTTCAAAATGCAAACTTGAAGCCCGAATTTAATAGCTTCTTTAGTGTGAAAAAGTCTACGAAATAAAATCAGTCCACCATTGTGGCTTCGGGTAATCAGAAAAATAATTGCATTTAGAGCACACGTGTGTATGAAGTAGGATGATACCGTGATCTTCAAACGGAAAAAAGCCAGTCTCTTCGGTCCGTTTTAAAAGTGTGAAATAAAGTTGTTTAGTCTGAGCTATGACATGCCACACGAAGAAAAGGGAAACGAGGAATTCAATCTTGTTACATGTAACGCGATGTCCAAACTACTGTCACCATGGTGATGGCGTTGCCCATGAGCAGAAAAATGCAAACCACAGACAAAAAGCTTTGGTACTCACACAACTTCTCTCTGTGCGGTTTGCGACTACTTCCAAGCATCGAGACTGAGTTTAAAACCTTGCCCCCTTGTTCAGTTTTCCACCTGCTCACGTATGAACTATTTGTTGTACTTCGCAGTTCCCTCTCGTTGTAAGAAATGATACGGAACACATTGATGTTATAACTAGGAACATGACAAGAGATTAACAAATGGACGTTTTAGAAATGGACTGCAGTTTAAAATAATAATAATTTTTTACTTTACTTATTCGCTGCTAGTTCACAGCAGTATGGTATAGGAAGATAAGATGACATTATCACAAAGTTCGATGGCAAACAGTAGTCGTTTGATCATACATAGATGTAGCAATTGAATGATCTGCGAATATTATAGTCGCAAAAGTATGTCGTTGATGTAATATAGACATAGTCTAGAAACAAAAACGCATCCTTTGGGGACCTCGGAGTCTACATTAATATATGATCTTTGAAGGTCTGAAGCGGCTCAACTAGCACATATCAAGTTGGTGGATCTAATCCCGCGTATTCCTACGGATTAATGACTACTTCCTACATCAGTATTAAGGTGTCTAAAGTAACAGAAGTCATCAGAACTTTCAATGTCAAGGTCTTAAATGAACTAATGACTGGTTATCTGCTAGCAACAGCCTGATACTTTTGAAGTCGGGGACCAGCATTTCCTGTTACTTTCTGTGACAGCTGGGATAGTAATAGTCTTACAAATTCTGTTGAGATTGAGACTTTAAACCCTTATAAATAAGGCTATTTCAATACCCGGAGAAATCTATCAAAGACTTTTCAGTTCAACATTCTTATCAAAATCCTTGGAGAACCCGAGCCGTGGTTAGTAAAGAAACATTAGTTACCTTGCTGGCAAGTAACTGATGCTCGGATAGCACTGACCGCAAGAAGACGAACGAACCGAGATGTTAAGGGGGCATAGACCTTAATTTAAGTTGTAAAATCAATGCCCAGTTTACAATTTTGGGTCGCCAATATAAATTATTGACATTCGCAAGAACAATATTTGAAAAAAAGTAGCTTAGAGTTCTATATTATATACAAGAGTTATTCAAATAATAACAAGAGCTGTCTCATGACAGCACGCTCGACTATTCGAAAGCTTGTCGGTAAAATGTTTTTTTTGTCTAAGAACAGGACCTGGTGTTTTGTGTAATTGTCTATCAGAATTAAGGTCAAAGATATGAAACTTGTTCAAAGACCTATGTAAATGTACATACATGCGTTGCCTTACTCTGGATTCTGTAAGCCAACTGGGGGAGAAGAGGGGGGGATAATTTCAAAGAAATACATGACCTTGTATTTTGATCATGAATAACTTTTGTAACGTTTCAAAATTAATATGTTTAAAATTAAAAAGCATGCCCGCTGCATGCTGCTAATTATTCTATGACATTTCAAAAGTAAGCCATTTCGAGTATTTCTAATAATGTCTGGTAAAAACTGTGACAAAATTCTAAGTTAAAAAGGGCATAAATATGTCAAAAATCAAAAACTTGGTGAAGATGTTGATAGTAAACATACATTTTAAGTTTCAAGTCAATACGTTTGATAGTATTCAAGAATTGACTTTTATAAAAATCTTTAACTAAAATTCTAAGTTAAAAAGGGGCATAAATCTAACAAAAATCAAAACAGAGTTATGGGGATTGTTTCCTCAGGTGAAGATGTTGATGGTGGACACATAATTTCAGTTTCAAGTCAATACCTTTGAAAGTATTCAAAATATTTGCCTTTATAAAATCTTTTATCAAAAATTCTTAGGTAAAAGGGGCATAAATCTGTCAAAAATAAAACAGAGTTATGGGGATTGTTTCCTCTGGTGTAAATGTTGATGGTAAACATATAGTTTGAGTTTCAAGTCAATACCTATAGACATTTGACTTTTATAAAAAAATGTAACCAAAAATTCTAATTCAAAAAGGGGCATAAATCTGTCAAAAATCAAAACAGAGTTATGGGGATTGTTTCTTCAGGCGAAGATGTTGATGGTAGACACATACTTTGAGTTTCAAGTCAATACCTTTGATAGTTTCAAGATATTTGAATTTATAAAAACTTTAACCAAAAATTCTAAGTTAAAAAGGGGCATAAATCTGTCAAAAATCAAAACAGAGTTATGGGGTTGTTTCCTCAGGTGAAGATGTTGATGGTAGACACATACTTTGAGTTTCAAGTCAATACCTTCGATAGTATTCAAGATATTTGAATTTATAAAAAACTTTTAAAAAGGGGCATAAATCTGTCAAAAATCAAAACAGAGTTATGGGGATTGTTTCCTCAGGTGAAGATGTTGATGGTAAACATATAGTTTGAGTTTCAAGTCAATACCTTTGATAGTATTCAAGATATTTGACTTTATGAAAAACTTTAACCAACGCAGACGCCGACGCCGACGCCGACGCCGACGCTGGGGCGAGTGCAATAGTCTCCTTATTCTTCGAATAGTCGAGCTAAAAATGACATAAATTATCTGTATACTTGAATAAAACAAAATGCAAAGTTCAGATACAAGATTTATGCAAAAAATCAGTAAAGGCAAATAAAGACAGCACAACAAAATGATATATTTGCCTTGGACATTATTGTTTGTCTATATATTAAACTGCTAGATTTAGTGTTTTTCGTACCAGTAAAATACACCGCATACAATATAAATGAAATAAACTACATTGAATCAGTTAATATTTAAATGTAGTGGTCAGCTTTATCTCACAACAGGTATCATTTTATGACCAGATGAAAAGGTTCTTGAATTTGTTATCTAACATAAGATTTTGGACTACAGAAGTCAGTCTATGGACAAGTTATATCATGGAAACACGTTCAATGATTCCTTATTTCGTGGCAATTATAGATTTCCATAACTGATCGCATTTGAGATGTGAACCTATCAAAGCGCTGAAGGGAATATTGGGCAACTGTTTGGAAAGACTCGAACGAGTCGGATAGTAATTATGACACAGGACAAACGGCTTAAGAATTCTTTTATTGTTTTTTAATTCTAAAATACAAAACTGTAACTTGATTAATTGCATTGTTTTACGAATATTATAATAAAATATTGGTAAAAATTCTGCTAAAACATAAATACAGATACAAGATAACCACATAAATTGTTCACACTTGCCAATCTAAAATTCATTTACTCGTATGCTATGTATAGGTTACAAAGAACCATTTTTTCCCAGACAACTTTTCTATGTGAGAGCTCGAAAAAGAGGATTCTAGGATCAGACAAATAATTCTAGCTTTTCATAATTCGCAGGTTCAGTGCAATACAGTCGTAAGTTATATGAAATAAAGAATAACTTACGACTGTACATTTTAATGTTTAGGTCTCCAAATATAATTAGCTTTATTTGTTAATAAGTATATGACCATTTATTCTCCATAAAATTTCCAAGATATAACATATCAAAACTTAATATATTAGTTTTTAGGTCTTAAAAAAGGGCAAAACTTTAGCCTGTTTAACTTCCCAGCTTTTCAAATTTTAATTTGGAGTACAGCATATCAATAGTACACATGCTGTCGACAAGTTTAATTTTATTATCTACGTTAACAGTTACATATAAAGCTTGGTATATACATATATCACGGGAACTATAGTATAACTTTGATAAGCACCAGTTTTCTTTCAACATAAATTCACGTATACGTGACATGTAACCATCATACATGTATACAAATATGCTATAGTATTTGTTACATCATGAGGTACTTTGTCGTACATACCCCCAGCACACTACAGCAAACTTTGCATGGCTTCTTATACATAATACACATATAAGTAATAACACGAGAACATATATATAGTCAATAAACCTTAGAACACATACAGGCAATAAACGCGAGAACACACATATAATTGATAAACATTAGACCACACATATAGTCAGTAAACAGTCAATACATTAGTCAATAAACACGAGAACATACATTAATTAATAAATACATTTGTATAAGAACACACATATAGTCAATAAGAACTAGAACAAGTAAACCAATTTGTAACCACTACTTTAAAACTTTCTCGAGTCACTTTCGTAGACATTCTTCATTTAAAATAGTGATCCAGTCCTTTAAAAATACTGTAAGCATAAAAACTATTTACATATATCGCAAAAGCAAACTAGTCACATATTGCACACATCTCATTGGCATCGGTTTGTTTCAATCAAGAATGCCGACACATCTTTGAGACAGCTGCCCTGCTGAAGATGCCTTGCTAAGTCCAGTGAACAACAACCCTTTTGCTGCAAGTTAAAGAATCACGTGACATTTTGACCACATGCTCGTGAGGTTGAGATACTGCACTGGAATCTTGCAGAATATATTAGTTTTCACTGAATTATTATAAATATAGCATCACGACTTTATGATAATAATTCTTGTATTTCCTACACTATGAACGTTTCAGTTGATATTTCTATCTTTTGTTATTGTTTAGAATCTTTAGTTTAGAATCTTTATAGTCCCGGTCGACCGTCGTGGGACTTCTTCCCTGGCGAACTTGCCGAGACCCACTATCTTTTGTCTTTTGTTATATGCAGAAAAGCTGTGATTGTAAACTGTATATTGTTTCAAATATATTATAGTAAAACTTGAACATGATTCCGAAATTAAACAATACCTCACTCAGTAATGTCACGGACCTATATACATTGTACATGTACACATATATGATACCGGTCCATGGCCGGTGGTTCACCGGACATTTTATAAAAGGCACAATATTAAAAATATAACATGAGCACATCAACAGCACGACTACATCATCTGACAAAACAGCTTCTCTAGATTTACAAACAAAAACTTTATACATGTATTTAAGCCAAACAATAACATGTCAAAAGTACACTACATTACAGAACACCAGGGAAATATGAATCGATTTTCGCCAAAGGTACAGCTCAGTCACATGGCTAAATAAGGAAATAAAGTATAATAATTAGTACCGAAGTAAGGATTTAATATTTCTTCATCTGATCACAATTCGCTATTGAGCAACCATATCTGAATGATTGTGCTGGAGAGCATCGATTTCTCGTGCTAGACAGGATTGTTTTCTCGTTCTGGAAAGTATTGATCGATAGTTTTATCTTTGGCAAGCTATTTGCCATGTTTGTTTGTCTGTCTACCTGTTTTGTGCGGGTCCTAACTTTCATATCGATAATCCAACATGGTATTCTGAGTAAAGTCAGCAGCGGCGACTGACGAGTATTGCAAGAAACATCTGTCGAGTAAAGTCGGCAATACCTGCCGAGCAAAGCCAGCAATACATGCCGAGTAAACCCAACAACAATGCCGAGGAAAGCCAGCAATACCTGCCGAGTAAAGTCAGCAATACCTACCGAGTAAAGTCAGCAATACATGCCGAGTAAAGCCAGCACAACCTGCTGAGTAAAGCAAGCAACACCTGCCAAGTAAAGTCAACAACACATGCTGAGAAAAGCCAGTAACACCTGCCGAGTAAAGCCAGCACATTCTGCCGAGTAAAGCCAGCAACACCCTGTCCAGTTAAGTCAGCAACACCTGCTGAGTAAAACCACTAACACCTGCCGAGTTAAGCCAGCACAATCTGCCAAGTACAGCCAGCAACACCTGTCGAGTAAAGTCAGCAATACCTGCCGAGTAAAGCCAGCAACACCTGTCGAGTAAAGTCAGCAAAACATGACGAGTAAAGCCAGTAACACCTGCCGAGTAAAGCCAACACAATCTGCCGAGTACAGCCTGGAATACCTGTCCAGTAAAGTCAGCAACACCTGTCCAGTAAAGTCAGCAACACCTGCTGAGTAAAGTTAGCAACATATGTCGAGTAAAGCCAGCAACACCTGCCGAGTAAAGCCAGTAACACCTGCCGAGTAAAGTCAGCAACATCTGTCCTGTAAAGCCAGCAACACCTGCTGAGTAGTCAGCAACACCCACCGAATAAAGTCACCTGCTAAGTAAAGTCAGCATACCTGCCGATTAAAACCGCAATACCTGCCGAGTAAAGTCAGCAATACATGCTAAGTAAAGCCAGAAACACCTGTCGAGTAAAGTCAGCAATACCTGCCGAGTATGATATAGCTTGAGCATGATTATTTGCATAACGCGACACTTACTCTGTTCAACGTTTTAGACCACACACTCGTGTAAACTTTCAGTGTAAACCAAAACCGTTACCACGATCCTAAATCGATCGTCTAAGTAACATTGTATCGCCTCTCATCTTTCTGGACAAACTTCAACAAAAATATAATGTTTTCATTTGGCTGTACTGTACACGGGGTGCAGCCCATTCAATACCGATTTCATAAAGAATTACGTTTTAACCTTAGAAGGTGTTCCCGTTGGAACATGGACAGACAAACAAGCGGGCTGTCGATAAAATATCCAACTTGGTTTAGTTCATTTTTAAGTGATAAAGTATAAAAATTTCTGTAATCTGCATTTCATGATTGAGATCAACTGGTCAAAAATACACAAAAGCAGACCATCACAGAAATGTATTTAAAAAGTATTAAAATACGCTTAAAATCGCTTTCTAAAATATGAATTACTAAGTAGTTAAAGTTTACAATAAAGTTACAGTATCAAATATAAAATCAGACGTCATAGAATATTAAAATATTGAATATGGCACGAGCATCGAGTAGTATACAATTGAAAGTACGTTTGTACTTCAAAAAGTGAAACACACATGGAAGTCTATTTTACAACGACAAGAATCTAACGGAATGTTTCTGTTGCAAATATAATGCTTTAATAAAGAAATACCTGACGATCTAAATCTAAACTCAGACTGCAAGGGGAAGTAAATGTTGCATGGATTTTACTCTGCAGCAATCATTTACTTCCCCTTACTCAAAACGCTGTGTGTAAAAATAAATTGTGTGATGTTTGCCAGCGTTACATTTATTAATATCAATATGTCCCTTATTTGTAAACAAAAGTTTATTAAGCAATTGTACTTGAGTTTTCTAAGTAGAAATTGGGCATTTAAAAACAGAACATTACACCTCCATTTCAATTTAAGCATGTTAGAACCATAATCCAAAAACTCAAGTGTACAACGTTCAATTCCGTCACAGTTCATGCAAGCCCTTGTGTACTCGTTTTGGATACTTTAAATCAGTAAATGTATAAACAGATTTGCTTTTTTTGTAAAAGGTTACGACCTACGCAACTACTGAAACTTTTGGCAATTTTGTCTGAAAAATAAATCTGCCTGAATGTTTCAGTATTAAATAAACAACCAGCCTGTAGCCTTAAACATTAATACTATGCAACCATATGTGCGTAACATTATGAATTAAACATGTTAAACGTATATTTCACGTGAACTTTTGGTTACCGAATACACAATTCTCTCTAGTAAATGAATAAAACAAGATGGCCCTATATCGCTCACCTTGGTACAAGTCCACTTGCCTGGTGGAAGATCACTAGATAATGTTATATACCAAACAAGAGGGCCAAGATGGCCCTATATCGCTCACCTTGGTACAAGTCCACTTGCCTGGTGGAGATCACCGCCAAGTGACCCCCCCGGCAAGGTCAATTTTGACCCCAGGGGCATAATTTGAACAAACTTTGAAGAGGTCTACTAGGCAATGCTACATGCCATATATCTAAGCTCTAGGCTTGTGGTTTCAGGGAAAAAGATTTTAAAATTTTTTCCTATAAAAGCCTATGTTAAACTAAGTGACCCCTGGTGCGGGGTCAATTTTGACCCAGGGGTCATAATTTGAACAATCTTGGTAGAGCCAATGCTATATGCCAAATATCTAAGCTCTAGGCCTTGTGGTTTCAGAGAAGAAGATTTTTAAAGTTTTCCCTATATATGCCTATGCAAAACTAAGTGACCCCCCGTGCGGGGTCAATTTTGATCCGGGGGTCATAATTTGAACAATCTTGGTAGAGGTCCACTAGCCAATGCTACATGCCAAATATCTAAGCTCTAGGCCTTGTGGTTTCAGAGAAGAAGATTTTTAAAGTTTTTCCTATATATGCCTATGCAAAACTAAGTGACCACCCTCACGGGGTCAATTCTGACCCGGGGGTCATAATTTGAACAATCTTGGTAGAGGTCCACTAGACAATGCTACATGCCAAATATCTTAGCTCTAGGCCTTGTGGTTTCAGAGAAGAAGATTTTTAAAGTTTTTCCTATATATGCCTATGCAAAAACTAAGGGCCCACCCGCGCGGGGTCAATTTTGACCCGGGGGTCATAATTTGAACAATCTTGGTAGAGGTCCACTAGACAATGCTACATGCCAAATATCTAAGCTCTAGGCCTTGTGGCTTCAGAGAAGAAGATTTTTAAAGTTTTTCCTATTTGTTGCCATAGCAACCAGAGTTCTGCATGGAATGGAATTCTTTGAACAATTTTGGTAGAGCTTCATGCAAGGAACATTCCTGCATAGTTTTATCAACATTGGCCTAGAGGTTTCAGAGGAGATGTCATTTGAATCAAAATGTTGACGGACGACGGACAATCATCGATCAGAAAAGCTCACCCTGGCGTAGCCAGGTGAGCTAAAAACACTTAACAAATACCATATCAAATTTATAAATCATTGTTGGCAGTAGCATAATGGTCGCATCTGTTTATCCGAAATACAAGGTTGATCGCCATACCTATTTGCTCTAACAATAGAACCTGAGAGTTGTGGTATCGAGGTTCCATCGACTAGATACGGGGCTTAAAATATACCGAATCCTGGGACAGTAACCACTGATATATCATAGCGTTTCTTTGGTGTTTCGGGTGCGAAAAATTGAAAAAATGAGATCCCAAGGTTTTCTGTCTCAGAATGCTGCAATCCGTAAGAAATTTCTTCCATATTTTGTACTTTGTGTAATGAAAGCTGGGCACACTTTGGGTGAGACGAAAGCTGTGTGTTTAAATCCTGAACAAGCTGGTTTCCTAATATGGCACTAATTTTACTGGTTGAAATATTCATCGGGGAAGACGTATAACATGCGCAGTAATTTACCGGAATCCACGCGTCTCGGCAGGACCTTTCCGGCGGAAGTGGTTGCAACAGACTGTGTCCTCTAACTCGCCCATCAATGATCGATTTGGAAGGATTTTCAAATTTTTGCGATAACAAGTCCATTATCATCATGTGAACATCAAAAGGTACCGAAAGCCTTTCTGTGTTTGTAGCTAAACTTTCATTAATAGAAGGATACTTAGATTTTATATGTTTTGGGATATATATCTCCATAAGTGGCATTCTAACTTCAATCCGACCAATAAAAGTGTTTCGTATTTCATCAATTCTAGCACCATGGTCACTAAAGAATATAAGGACTGTGTTGTCTAAATGACCTCCATCCTTTAACCACTTTAGAAACTCTAGAAAATCATCGTCACCATTTGCAAGAAAATTTGGGTATTCATGACTTAACTCTGCTAAAAATGAAAACAAAAATTTTCGTTTTCCTTTGTATGCCAAAACAAACTGTTTTAAGTAGTCAATCTGCACGGAATGCTTAGGTTTGTCTTTATAGCACAACGACGAAGATTTTTGAATATTCATGTTTTTATTTTCAAGGTATAAAAGCACTGGACCAAGTTTGCTTTTTACTTTCTCCAGCTCCTTTACTCCGAGCCAGAAAGGCCGAAAGTAGTGGTCAGTTGGTTGCTCATTAAACCCTCCAGCATAATAAGTAAATGTGCCAAAGTCAGGCATATCTTCCGCATATAAGGTTGCATAACCTCGACTAGAAAAGTTTTTCCAAAGGAAAGGTAACTTGTCGTCAAAATTTTCGGTTAGATAATTCTTTATAGGAACTTCGTTCGACCAAATACGAAGGCCTGATAGCACGGCCACTAGATTTGGAAGCGTATTCTCCCCAACCTGGAATAGAAAACAAGCAAAACTGAAATATTTGGGAAAGCATAATATAAATAGAATTGAGAAATAATCTATGGCTTGGAGTGCTTTATCGAAATAAAAGCATTCCCCGAAAGTGATGTCTGTGTTGGAATAGTTAAGGGGACGTTCATTAATGAAGGACACTTACCGATTGTATATGTTAATTTGGATATATATCTCCATAAGTGGCATTTCGATTCTTACAATCCGATTTTGAAAACTAACATAACTACTTCGTACCTTTTTTCAGTTCGGCGCCATGGTCAATAAAGCATAAATAGTAGCTGTTGGAATTCACTCCCCCTATTCGGGCAACCATTTAAGATATCAAACATAACTATTTATACAAACTTATTTTAGTTTAATCTCTAATACATAAAAAAACAAATACCTGACTGACATTATGCAAGAAGACGTCAGTATTCAGAACCTAACAACGCAGCTAATCGATTTAAATGCTTTCCGTTAATTTGAACTGTACAACTGTTTTAAGAGAATGTGGAGTAATGTTACTTCAGTGTGATGACGTAAATGTTTTTATTCATAGTTTTGTCTCCCGGAATCAAAACATTGTATGGACTGTTAATCCTGAATTTCTCCGGCTCTTTTACGGCAAACAAGGCTGAGGGTTTGGTCAAGGCTTGCTATTACGCAATCAAGGATAATTATGTAAGGTTTTTAAGCATATCTTTTTCATGCGACTGATGTATTTATACCTGACTAATAATTTCCATTTCGATATTTAATTTTTCGCAAAATTTAGATTAGAAAAGTCTTAAGGAGCTACTTCCGTCGACCGAATACACCGCCTCTTTCCGGAGTGCTTTGGAATCATATTACTCCCACCTGGAATTGAACTAAAATGAAATATTTGGAAAAGCATAATTTAAATAAAGCTATATAAAAGTCTTAATTTTCCTAGAGTTATCTAAAACAAATCCAATCTGCATGAAAAGATTTAACGCGCTATAGACTGGATAACAATATCCCAATCCACTGTTGTTACTGGACCCTACCGCTGACGTCACCCTGGGTCACATGAAAAAGTTAATACCAAACACATAGAAAGTAAGCGGCGAGGTGGTGGAGTAAATGGCGAGGTGGCGGAGTAAGAGGCGAGGTGGTGGAGTAAGTTACTCAGTTTACAGTGTTGTGACTCTATTTGAAAAGTATGGATGTGACATTTTGATTCTTTACTAATGTAAAATATGGATGTGACATTTTGATTTACTGTAAAATATGGATGTGACATTTTGATTCTTTACTACTGTAAAATATGGATGTGACATTTTGATTCTTTACTACTGTAAAATATGGATGTCATAAGTACTGTACAATAACTTAACTTCATGTGACGATACGAAAATTACAATTTCCTTCAATGCAGTTTTTAGACCGTTTTGATGCATTGTTTCACGGTGCAGTTAGAATAGATTACATACATCAATGTAGCCCAACAAATTGTGCGCAAGGTATTTTCCTATATACATGTACGTTGGCCGTGTAAAGGCAGCCACAGATGTAATGTCAGTTTGTAAAATGAGTCTGTCTTGCAGTCGAAATATTAAGGCTAACATCCGTGAATCAGTTTGCTTTTAGATAAATCATAAAACTACCTGTTACCGTGTAAGTTGAAAATGAATGAAATCGTTCATGTGACAACAAGATTAATTACGCTACCGCTGTATTTGGTAAAGTTTTATCAGCATGTGACGTTTGCTGAAAAATTACCACAGGTAAAATACATTGTATCTTACAGCGGTGCACCAATATATCTTTCATGCACTTCAAAAGTAAAATATAAAATTTCAGAACCATGGTAGTATCACGGATTAAGGGCACCAAGTAATAGTATAATACATGTATAAGCGAGTTCTGTGCTCACTGCAGCCAGAATAATATCATTATTTTAGTGAATACATGTACATCAAGGCAATCTACAATTTCATCAAAATGTTTGGTTGAATGAACTTTCGTCGTCCCAACACAGTCTCCGAACAAACAAACAAAGTTATACATCTTACATGATTGTATCACTTTCACGACCTCGCATTAAATTAAAGCTTTGAAAACACCTACAATGTGTAATCACGAAAACAGCAGAAACAGCAACCCGAATGAGCACTCAGGATGCAATAAAAACGCATCTAAAGACATGCAGAAAGACAAAAAATTTCTAGGTGGAGACCCCCAAAACCCCTTACTAGAGGGAAAGGCCCCCTCTCGTGCTCTCCCCAATCATGTGACATCGGTCGGACCACTGTTCAGAAGCCGCCGACGGCCCTGTCACAATATTCCTTGTGAATGCTGTTTACTATAACGCTTGTAAATTTAGAAATACAGCCGTGTTGAACCGTATATGTCCCGGAACGTATATATCACACGTGTGTGATATATTCGACCGTAAATGTAACACGTGTTTAATGTGACATATTCGTTTGGTCATTTTTGACGGTTTACACCGAAACGTATATGTCTCATAGGTTGTGATATTAAAGTGCATGAAAGGACAAATTATACTTTTGCTTAAGTCATTCCAGGAAGAGGATCGGAACCGATACACAGGAGCCGGCCATGCAGATAAGTCAAGTTTACTCTGTGTTTAAGTTCCAATAAGTGTTGATCGCATGTCGTTTACCTTGAACTTTCTTGGATAATCATGTCATTGCATTTCGGCTCTCCACATTACACCTATATAAATGTATATACCTATATGGATGCCTCCCAAGCATCGTTACATTTCGTTTTTATTTGCCTTTTTCTGCATGTGAGATATTCGTTTTCGTGTTCCTATAAAATTCGAAGTCAAACGTATACATATTATGTGCCATATACGTTTCACGCGAAGACTATTTTCGACCGAATATATCACACGTGTGACATATGCGGTCGAATTTTTTCTCTCGTGTGATATATACGTTCCGGGACATATACGGTTCAACACAGCCGAGTAAAACTATGATATTTTGTGATTTAGACTGTTTGAGTCTCGGCCGACACAAGGATAAACTGCCAAGACCCTTGATAAAAGCAGGTTGAACAGACAGATGTAGATACAAGGAAGTCCTGGTACAACACCTTAGCTCTTTACGAATACACCCCTTGGATCTTTAACGTGTCCGATGTTTATGATACACGCGAGACTACGCCTGGATTTCTAACCAGTTCATCTATAAATGGGAGACAAACACTGAAAAATGTTTCTGAAATTTCCAGTTCCCCGACCGAGATTCGAACCAGGAACCTCTAGATTGGTAGTCAAGAGCGCGAGACCACCGCGCCACTCGTTATGATATTCTTATTGCAAATAACAATCGAAACTCGGCAATAGAATACTGTAACAGACTGGCCAAACTAAACCCACGAGGACAATTTACCTCAAGTTTTAATTATCTCTTATCATCTAATGAAAATCAATAAAACTGCTGAATCGCCTAACCGCTCACGTTTGAAATCATTTACAGTGCTTTTGCTGGCTTCTTTGTTCATCGCAAGAAAGAGATGATTTATGAGGCGATCTGTAAATTCCCGTGATTATTTGCCACTTCTAGATCAATACAACCAACCTAGAATATAGGATGTTGTGAGGAGACCTCTCCACCCAGATAATTATCCCCTTTAGATTACTTGGGTGAGCAAATTATGATTTTCCCTCCATACAAAACAATTTACCACTTCATATTGATCTCGTTTCTGCAGACAATAAATATTTATAACGACCATTACGGAATTATATGCACTGCTATTATCCCTGTACAATAAAAGTAAGATTGTCAACAAGACCGCGTACTATTTTTTAAAAATCTATACCTTGCAATTAAGGCAAAGAAGATTTTTCAGCGCAGCCGTATTACGCTAACTTTTGACCAGAAGTTTGAAACTCTTCAACCGCCAATGAAATGACGAGTAGAATGTAAAACATTTATTTACGCTGTACATGCTGTAAGGCACCATTTGATTGGATAAAACCGGGTTCATAGAATGACCGAAAGCAACCGAAAAAGACTGAAAAGGGACCGAAAAGCAGTTTATGCAGATCGAAAACCACTTTTTTTCTCAAAAGATAATGTATAATTTGTAATTAAATGAAGGAATATGTAAATAGCGAATAATCAATCAGTACTAGCGTTTTCGGTCGGCAGTGTTTGTTTTTCTGTCTTTTGTGGTCATTTTACTTGATTTGTAATACGATATATTTATCCACGGACCTAAATATTTACTAAAACTCTTTTTAAGGTAGTTGTTGTTTGAAAATATCTCTATACGCGTCATGTTAACACAATTCTTAAAAAAAATG
Organism: Saxidomus purpurata; assembly: GCA_022818135.1. Taxonomy (NCBI): domain Eukaryota; kingdom Metazoa; phylum Mollusca; class Bivalvia; order Venerida; family Veneridae; genus Saxidomus; species Saxidomus purpurata. The sequence goes on along the minus strand of JAFMSR010000008.1, from coordinate 41,477,957 downwards.
GTGACCTCTCTGATTGACCTTTCTGATTGACATTATATAGTTTCTATTTCAAAGAAAATCTGTACTTCTATTCAAATATTTATATAAGGTATACTCAGATCGTCACAAACATTTTTGTATTCATACTCATGACTATCTCGCATCGGAGAGACCCGATTACTGATGTTGCTACATATTTAGCCTCGCCACCAGGCTAGATGATAGTATAATTTCATTATTCTAGCAGAATAGTTTCTGGCCCATATCTACTGGCAGGGCTTGATCATCTACATTTTGGCAGCAAAGCCAAATGGAGTTATTTGGGTAAGAAATAGTAAATGTAAGAGCTGAATGCCAGTCTACAACATATTGTGGCCCAATCCTTTTGTTTCTGTCTAATGCTGTAAGAGTATTTGTACATAGAACAAGAGCTGTCCATAAGACAGCACGCTCGACTATTGTGGGTGTTTGCTAATAAAACAAAACTTTTATCAGTATAATAGCAAAACAAAATTCGCTAACTATTAAGTATAAACTAGGAAAGTTGAATCATAAAAAGTCAAAATTTTTGGTAAATTAATTGTTTGATACAAAATTTACCCTGAACACTATTGCAAGGTTTGATATAACTACCATAAGTGGTTACTGAGATATGTGCATGATAGTACCTAGCAGGCAAAACTTTAACCAAATTTTCAAAAGTCAAACAAGGGCAATATTCACACTAAATTTAAAAAAGAGTTATCTGTCTTGACTGTGTGACACCTCTTAAGACATTAAAAAAGTTTCAAGTCAATATCATAAGTGGTTACTGAGATATGTGCATGATAGTACCTAGCAGGCAAAACTTTAACAAAATTTTCAAGTTCAAACAAGGGCCATAATTTGTACTAAATTTATAGAAGAGTTATCTGACTTGACTGTGTGACACCCCTAGAGACATTAACGAAGATTCAAGTCAATATCATAAGTGGTTACTGAGATATGTGCATGATATAGTACCTAGCAGGCAAAACTTTAACCAAATTTTCAAAAGTCAAACAAGGGCCATAATTTGTACTAAATTTTTTCAAGAGTTATCTGCCTTGATTGTATGACACCCTAAAGACATGAACAAAGTTTCAAGTCATATCATAAGTGGTTACTGAGATATGTGCATGATAGTACCTAGCAGGCAAAACTTTAACCAAATTTTCAAAAGTCAAACAAGGGCCATAATTTGTACTAAATTTTTTCAAGAGTTATCTGCCTTGATTGTATGACACCCCTAAAGACATGAACACAGTTTCAAGTCAATATCATAAGTGGTTACTGAGATATGTGCATGATAGTACTTAGCGGCAAAACTTTAACCAAATTTTCAAAGTCAAACAAGGGCCATAATTTGTACTAAATTTTTCAAGAGTTATCTGCCTTGATTGTATGACACCCCTAAAGACATGAACAAAGTTTCAAGCCAATATCATAAGTGGTTACTGAGATATGTGCATGATAGTATTAGCAGGCAAAACTTTAACCAAAGAAACAACGCCGACGCCGACGCCGACGCCGACGCCGACGCACAAGTGACTGTAATAGCTCTCCATATTCTCCGAATAGTCGAGCTAAAAATAAGATAGTATTACATTTCAGTTTCAGTTAATATTTCTGTAAATATTCAGTTGGCAATAACGCAATGAAACGACGACGTAGCGATACACAAAGTTACGCTGACGATATGCGCGAAGTTACGATGGCAAACATCGTGTATCGCCATCATGACCTCGCGTATCGCTCGTGAGATCGCATATTGCCATCGTCACATCGCGTATCGTTATCGTCACTTCACGTGATGCTTTCCTGTCACGAAGCCGACGATACACGGAATGACGATGGCGATTCTTTAAGTGTCGATGGCGATATGTGAAGTGACGATTGCTAAATCATCATGGCGATACCAGTAGGAGATGGATCTAACGGAACACCGCAGTACGCATGGTACGCTGTATCGTTTTCATTTGATTTTTTTTCTTTTTTCCCCCGATATGTAAAAAAACACCGTATTTTTAACTGATCTTGCCAAGGCCTTCATTTATTTTAGAGGGCGACCTGTGTCAGGCGAATGAAACTAGTTACATCGCATGCAATAAAACGACGTGATTTATAAAAAATGAAACAAGCATGGTCCTTTCATTAACGATCCAGTACGATCATTAAATCGATTAAATCATCTTTGCCACGCGATCTGCTCACATTTTATTGCGAGAAGCGGCCCGCTACAATTATGTAAGTGAGGTAGTGAATAGTTTTAGAAACAAATATGAAATTAATGAAAATCACCCAGAAAGGTACTTTGAAGAATGGGTTAACATCACTGTTCAATATGTAGCTTTTAAGATATTTTATATATTTTATCCATGTAAATGTCAAATTATTAAATACGTTTATGTAAACGTTTAGAAAGTAGTGAACAGTTTTATTCATCATCCAGTATTGGGTAATGTGGATCCAATATGTTTCCATCACTCGATTTTAAAAAACACACAACAGCTTGTTTTTTAATGGAAGTATCACTGTACAGTCACTGAACAACAAACAATGATATTTTTATTGAGTCGATTGCTCAGTGTAGTGTGAAAATACGAATTTTCTTTTAATACGTGAAACAGATTTGCTCATACTGCAAAAAACTAGGAAGCTGTCTATTTAAAGGCAAAAATAAAATTAAAACTAGATGCCCACGTGCAAAATGTCGAGCCCGCCATATGTCAAAAGGGCTAACTCCTTACCAAGTAGAGATGGGTCAAAATACACCTAAATATTGGATGTAACATGCATGTTGTACCACAGAAAAGTGGTCTCGATTTTTCTCTACGACCAGTAAAAAAATGTTACAATATAAGCTATCTATAGTAACAACAAAGGGAAGTAATTCTAAAAACAAGGGTAACCCATGGTGGTGAACATTTGTACAAAGTAACATCAAAATTCAGACTCCAGACAAAGATATTCTTGACTTTGAACTTTAACCTCTAAGTGTGACCTTGACCTAAGACCTAGGGACCTGGTTCTTGCGCATGACACTCCGTCTCATGATGGTGAACATTTGTGCCAAGTTAAATTAAAATCCCTCCATGCATGAAAAAGATATGCTCCGGACAAAGTCATTCTTGAATTTGACCTTTAACCTCCAAGTGTGACCTTGACCTTAGACCTAGGGACCTGGTTCTTGCGCATGACACTCCGTCTCATGATGGTGAACATTTGTGCCAAGTAACATCAAAATCCCTCCCGGCATAAACTAGATGGGTGTTCAGTAGAACACTTGTGTCGCCCTCTTACGCTTTGTCAGAATAACCAATAATTTGGTGACAAAATCTAAATACAAAAAGGGGCATAACTCTGTCAAATATGACCTTCACCAACAATATTTGGCGGCATAATGACGCTTATGTCATAAGCAATAGAATTTGAAAGTTTGATGAAGAAATCTTAAGGAATGGCAGTTATAGCCAACATTAAGTTTTCGTGACAAAATCTAAGTACAAAAAGGAACATTACTCTGTCAAATATGACCTTGACCTACAAAATTTGGCGGCATCACAACCCTTTTGACATAAGCAATACAATTTGAAAGTTTGTTAAAAAAAATCTTAAGAAATGGCAAAGTTATAGTAAAAATCTAAGTATAAAAAGGGGCATAACTCTGTCAAATATGACCTTGACCTACAAAATTTGGCAGCATCACAACCCTTATGTCATAAGCAATGCAATTTGAAAGTTAGATGAAGAAATCTTAAGAAATGGCAAATTTATAGCCAACGTTAAGTTTTCGTGACAAAATCCAAGTACAAAAAGGGACATAACTCTGTCAAATATGACCTTGACCTACTAAATTTGGCGGCATCATGACCCTTTTGTCATAAGCAATACAATTGTAAAGTTTGATGAAGAAATCTTAAGAAATGGCAAAGTTATAGCCAACGTTAAGTTTGTGTGACGGACGGACGGACCGACGGATGGACAGACGGATGGACAAAGCGATCCCTATGTATCGCATTTTCTCCGAAAGGGCGACACAAAAAGATATGGTCCGGACAAAATCGGACGGACGGACGGACGGACGCACGCACGCACGCACGCACGGACGCATGCACATACACCGAACCGCCAAAAGTGACAACTGTATCGAGCTCACCGCAAGCGGGCTCGATAATGAATGAGGACTTGGCTATGACGTATTTAAAACACTGTTCTAAGGCCCGCTGTGATAAGTTTGTATAACAGTTTTCTTCTTGTAACTCGGACAATATGAACAAAACAGCCTAAAGGCTGTAACCTGTAATCTAAACAGCGGACTTATGGAACTATGTATGTTACCATGGTGGTTATTCAAAACATGAAGAAAATGCACATCTTATTGTTAAGGTGTAAAGTCATCTGATTCTAGAGTGTTCACAAGCTTCTTCTATGATTTATCCTGGTGACCTAGTTTTCGATCCTTTGTGGCCGAGTTTTAAATTGGCCCTGGAGTTTATCAAGGCAAAGATTCTGATCAAGTTTAAGGATGATTGCTTATTTAATGTTCACAAGAAAAATATTGACATACAGACGGACAGGCGAGGACTGACATCTTTGTGCTCAGGTGAGCTAAAAAGGGACCGTGTTTCCATATACTCAGTTTCCACATAATTATACTCAATTTACCCATATAACCCGAACACGATCACTTCGTTAAACGTTGCCTAGATTGAAAATAAAGCATTTTAAAAGTGTGCTCCGTCTCGTTACTTCATGAATTAATTTGAATATTTCGTTTTTATTTATACCATGCTGTCGCCAGGTGATTACTGCCTTTTTGTGGCTTAATATGTAAAAATATAAAAATGAAAAATAGGTGGAAATTACCTTCATATAGCCTTTGAAGTCGTAGGTGTCGAGATCTTGTGTCAGATATTGGAATGTCTTTGGCATTTTCCGTACAGCTGCAGACCGAGATACAGAGTCCAAACCAAACATAAGGACACTTAATTGATCGGGCGATTCTTCTTCAACGGGCACCTTTCTTTTCACAGTTCTTATACCACTTAGCAACTTGTCAAGTATTACAGAGTTTTCAGTTCCATGACAAGTTACGTGAATAAAATCTGACTCCATACGTAGAGGTGGTGTAAAGTCAACGTAATCTGTAAACGTAATGGTAACATCATCGCTAGAACGTGTCAGAGTCCTATACTGACAACGAACACGTGACGTTGACACGTGTAACAGCTTAAGAGCACTTTGGTTGAAATGCACGGTCCCGCTATTGTCTGTATATAATATGGACGGCGTAGCATCACAGATTAACGGTTTAGGATCCCAGACGAACTTGAGAATTGAAGGGTCAAACGGGTCCGGCCGAGGTATAATACAAGCGCTATTTATGTTGGAATGTTTAAAAATAAACCGCACGGGAACTGTGAGCTGTATGTACAAGTAAGGCACGAAACAGAAGAAGAGCAGCCATATCAATATTCTCAATTTTCGAGGAATCCTTGAAATTCCATATCTGGCTATCGCCATATTTTAATAGCTAATTTCTAAGACTTATTTACATGTCCTATTCACAAACACAATCTCAGTAAAATCCACATTATCTAAACCATTTTCGATGAAATATCAGTCGATTTCATTCTGTTATATATGGCACGTTTTGTCTTCGTCGTCATTTTATCTTGTTTTCACTTGCACTCTAAACGATCACTTTCTTCAATGTCTTCTGTTTGGACCATTACATAGTACTGGAAAAAATCAAAGAAATAATTTAATCACATTTTCAAACAAAGAATAGTTCTATAGAGGGTATAGTCTGAATGTAATTCTTACGGTTTCCTCGGTTCTTACCGTTGTTTTACAATAAGCTAAACGTACATTGACGGCTCAGTACTAAATCGGCCTATAGTGAATGCAAAAAATAGTAGCAATGTGTCAGACAGCAGTTCATTGACACACGAGTAGAGTTATTTGTTGTATTTAAGTCTCTGAGGCCTATCAGTGCATGAATGACATACAGAACTTTGAGCTGTTCGCATTACCAGAAAATGTCTTCTGTAAATATCATGCAGGGAACTCAAGATGTTTGACAATCTAAATGTTGACAGAAGATTCACAACAGACAATCAAAATAGTTCACCTCGAGCACTTTTTGCAAACGTAGCAGTATGCAATGCAGCAAAAGTACACTGGTGCTTAGATCGTATATTAGAGCTTTATCGTTGGTACCGGTTTCCCATATGACCAACGCCCCATGAAGAGGTTTGTTATTTAAGGTTTCGGAGGATAGTGCAAGATACAGAAAGCGTCCCAATTCCAGAGACACCCCTGGTCCTTATACATGCCAGGTGTATAGCACCCACACGTGGGACCTCAGTTTTTAAGCCTTATCCGAAAGGCTATTAGCAATTTTAGTTGGTAAGCCCCGGGAATCGAACTCGCAACCCCGAGGTTACAAGTCTCGTGCTCTACCGACTGAGCTAACTGGTGCTTAGATTAGCATTAAATTCGTTATACAGTAATCACGATGAGAAATCACATGATTAAAATAATCTCTAAACAAAAGTAGATCTATCGAAACATTTTAGAAAATAATGAAAGCCGTTCAGCTGTAAATGTAAAATGTAGCCTATCATATATGACAACATAAAAATATTCTAGAACTACACAGGTCTCAATCACAGTCACCTTTCGATTGTATTGAACATTTTAAAATAAAGTATGTCAGTTTCTTGAAGTGTTCAAAACAATCGGAAGATGACTATAATTGAGACATGTGTAGTTCCAGAATACTTCTAATAATAGGCTACATTTTACATTTACAGCTAAATGGCTTTCATTATTTTCTGACATTTTTCCATAGATCTACTTTTGTTTAGAGATTATTTTGATCACATGTATCGTTTAAAACTATTTATTATGTAGTGAAATTCCAGTAATATTCCCATTGTACCCATGAAACTACACTCGAAGATTTCTAATTTAACATGTTGAATGCGGATGTTATAGCAATACATTTGTGTATGAGATACGATTAGAAAATGACTATAAATTTTGTTCTTGATTTGTAGATATGTGCAACTGATGCAAAAGTTGATAGGCATGATATTCACATGGAAAACATTTATATGTATATATTGTATATTATAAGGCTACTATGGAACATTTTGAAGTTTTGGAATATGCTTGGATATCAAACAAACTTTATGTTCGATTACTGTATGACCCTAGATGTATTGTGGTGATAAAATTATGCCGGCAAAGGGGTTCGGGTTCCGGCAATACGTGGTCACTTTCCATACTTCAGGTGTGCGTACTTGAAACGTGTTTTGCATTTGTAAGTACAATGTAATTAGTTAAATTTGGTCTTGTGGTTCCTTTGCTGGAGATGTAAAAACTGATAAGTGATCGCAACGGGCACCAATAAAGTAGAAACAAGAGGGCCAAGATGGCCATATCTCGCACCTGGCTACCATTGCAGAAGGGTTTGTTACCGGGGTCCTGATTCTAACAATATTCATAGAGCACCACTACATAATGCTACATTCCAAATATCTAAGCCCTTGGCCTTATCATGCTTATGGTTCTATCCAAGAAGAGTTTAGAAGTTCTACCTACATAAGCCAATATAAAAGTAAGTGACCCCTGGGCGGGGTCAATTTTGACCCGGGGTCATAATTTGAAACGTCTTGGTAAAGGTGCACTACGCAATACTAACTTCTAAATACATGTATCTAAGCTCTAGGCCTTTTGGTTTCAGAGAAGAAGATTTTTAAAGTTTTTCCTATATAAGCCTATGTAAAATCAAGTGACCCCCGGGCGGGGTCATTTTTGACCCGGGGTTTATGATTTGAACAAGCTTGGCAGAAGTCCAGTAAACAATGCTACATGCATAATATCTAAGCTCTAGGTCTTGTAATTTCAGAGAAGGAAACATTTTAAGCCTATGTAAAGACAATACTGCTTAATTCATATTTATCTTTTAGATATATTCTGGGGCAAACTGAAAATAATCACACGTCTGTTTATTGTCTTTCGTATTGTATATATACATGATAGAACTCCGGATATATAGCGATTTCCGGATAAAAGGAACACATTCTTTGGACCCTATATTTTTCCATCTTTATTATATGTGAAAATGCATACTCCGGATATAAGGAACAAGTTTAAATGGTCTCAGGCAGTTCGTTATATACGGAGTTTACTGTAAAACTTTACCGTGACGGTATAGTAAACGTAGTATTAGCTGTCAAATACAGCCAATTTAAAGCGACATGCACAAAACATGACAGATGCAAAAGAGTAGATGACCAACTGTCAAACACACACTTTATATATTTTAACTTTCCGCAATAACACTCAACAACTGATTGTTTTAATAACGTACATCTACATCAATCAGAAATCACATCTTTTACATGCCATCGTATTCGAGTGCTTGCTACCGACAATGTCTGCTTTATGTGAGAAAATTGACGGTCTTCATATGAACCGTAGCTATAGTGTAAACTGCACGTCTGTAAAAGTGACTGAAATACGACGGTTAACGTACACTGTTACAACATATAATGTGACACGTATATTCCTATCTGGTCACCACATCATGGATTTACCCTGTGAACAATAACAGCGAGTACCATTTATCGATCTCAGGAACTTGATATTCAACGATGATGAAGCGGAAATGAGAGTTATTCAACACCGATTCCACACTAGATCTATATACTTCATATAAATTACGCAATGTACGTGTGGCTTCAGGAAACTTGTAAACTCATTTAAACAAGCTCAACAATGGCATCTCAAATTATGTTAATGTTATATGTTTGTTGTTATTTCATGTTTCGTTATTCTTATTGTAAAAGCCAACATTGTTATTCTATGTTTCGTTATTCTTCGTATGTTTGATATTTAATTAAAGATTTCAGAACTTCTGAAAATTCATTTCGACATAATGACTAGGATAACAATGAAAAAAAGGTAAAAATAAACTTTCTGGAAATATGGTAAATACATTCTATTACTAAGTTAAATAGTAATTTTTCGGCTAGGTAATCCAGAAATATATAGATGTAGACGAATTAGTCGGCCACCATCTTGTTAGTCACAAGATCAGCCGCCATAAAGGTTCTGTGTCAATTGATAACACTGCTATGAGCGGATCATTGGTCCAGTGGTAACGCGCTGGACTTGTAATCCAGGGATCGCAGGTTCGATCCCCAGCTCCTCAACTAACATGACTTACGGTATTTCGGTTAAGACCTATAAAAACCCAGATGTATCAATGCTGTACAATGGGCATGTTAAAGAGCCAGGCGTGTCTCTGGGACGGGACACGTACTGTATCTTGCACTATCCCCAAAAACCTAAAATAACAAAACACTTCTGTGGGCGTTGGTCATATGGATTATCAGGTACCAAAATCAAAAATTCATACATACAACACTGCTTTAAAGGTGTTTGAGGAACTTTTTTCCCTACTGACATTGCTTCAATGGTAGCAGGTTACCTTCAAAGGAAACAATAAACTTAGACAACTTGTATAAGTATATTGTCTGTATTAGCTTGCCGTTTCTCTTTTTTTTTTTTTTTTTTTTGGATTTCTCAGACGTTTTCATTCAGGAAACGTGAAAACTTTTAATAATATATAGTAAGCTCACATGCAAGTTTGAATTGATTTTTATAATTCTGTGCTCATGAGTACATTTTCATTTAATGTATTATCTATGGTGGTCTCTGAATTGAGGCAAATGTCTTTCTGTCTGTAAATTTCAATATGTTAAACATACATTCAAGCTGAACAAAAGAGTCCAAATTTTCTTATACCATATTGAGCCTGCCTTGTCAGTCACTTGTTTCACAATATTGTCAGTAAGCCCCTTGATATCAGCACTTTCAGAGCTTTGATTTAGTACAAGTTATAAGTGCTAATCCCATATCTACGGTTGTCAAGCGTGGTTTATCATCGACATTCTCTTTTTACGTAGTGCAAACAAATAACAAGAAGATACACGACAGCAAAAGCCAATGTATTCTTCAGTCATGTAAAATACATATTTCTCTTTATGTGTTTTGCTTTCATCTCACCCTTGACACAGTATTCATTAAAACTTTCCCTCCAGCATTTTTTGTCCAGTTTCCAGAAAAAAAGGCAAATTGTATATTCTTATGCATACCACACACACTGCATTCGATAGAGATCAGTAAAATATCAACAAAATTAGGCACATTTATCTTAATTATGTGGTGACAAGAGAAACATTATTTTGTTTGAATTTTGGATTGAACGAAAAAGTCAACCGACCAAAAACGTCCTTATAAAAGAGACTTTAGCAAACACTACAAACTACCTTGTACAGGCTGTTAGCATGGTTTGGAAAAGAAAAATAGTTAAATTCAAAGACAATACCTATACACTTATACAACTGATCAATGTGAGGTCGGTAGTGTCCTTAGGCAAGACACAAATAAATCCACATTGCTTCTCTCTCTTCGAGGTTGATTTAATCTGGAATGAGTCTCAAGAGCGATTAATAAAAGTTGTAAGAACTTGTTTCGCAATCGAGAATAAATAAATTAGTACATGTGTAAATCAATGGGAGTAAATTTGTATTATTTGTATCGGCTGCTCAGATCGCCTATGCATGTATTCTACTCGCTCATCGAAAGTTAAAATCAGAATCACGCTGACAGGCTGCCTCGGTATGTACGGCTGTATGTATGTATTTTAGAGTTTTATCGTCGGCACCGGATAATCCATATGACCAACTCCCCCCAAAAAAAGTTGAGTTATTCTAGGTTTCGGGGGATAGTGCGAGATACAGAACGCATCTCGTTCCAGAGACACCGTCTGGTTCTTTAAGATGCCCGATGTACAGCATGGATACTCGGTTTTTATATGTCTCATCCGAAAGACCATTTGTTATGTTAGTGGAGGAGCGGGGTCGTACCTGCGATCCCTGGATTACAAGTCATGTGCGTTACCACTAGACCACAGATCCGTTTGGTAGTTAATGTTGCCAGTTTAAATAGTTAATAGGCTTACAATACTTTCGACCCGACAATCACAGTATTCAATTCCAATCAGATGTTAAATACCCAAATGTAAACAGTAAGCATAATCTGGTACCCAGCGCAATAGATAAGGTATTAAATGGTGCAGATAACCAGACAAAGGAAAATCGATGTGAAAGCAATATTACACACTGCTTATCTAGGACATTGCACAGTATACGTATTATTCAGAATAGAGATATATTTTTCACATGTTAAATGCTACATATGTATTAATAAAACCTCAATATCTATAATTTTCGGATGGGCAGACAACAAAATGCGACAGCATATTGCAAATGTCCCCTCGGTGCAGAGAATGGACGGGTTGCCGCTGGTGTCATTGCCTACATACGTATGAAGTCGCTCAGCCAACGACATTAGACGCTTCGCCAAACAATACTTGGGATGTATTAGTTTTTTCCAAAAACTATCCGCTTTCTATTTGAAAAATATTCTTATCGGTTGGAAAATAATAAAAAAGTATGAAATAAATCATGACTTTATTTGTAACATTCGTAAAATATAATGACAATGAGAATGTGTATGCTGAGGTCTTGTTTTACCATGATTAATATTTCATTAGAGCAATGACAACTTATTTCGACATGCCCGTAACTTCGACATACTCCTACAATTTTTAGTATTAATTATATTAATTGCTTTGAATGAATTAAACACTTTGATTTACAATCATATGATATCATATTGTATACTGATGTCATGAAAACATTTTGCCCCAGGAACGCGTTCGTTGTCAACCTTTTTACTTTACAAGACTTTTGCAGAAATTTTATGGAATCGCAAAATTCCTCTCTTACGGAAGCAGATAAGAGGCATACTAACGAAGAGGTAAGGCCAAGGGGGACACTTTATTGTGAGTAAATTTTGTACTATGGATGTTTAAACCTTCTGGCATCGATGTTTTTTTCTTTCTTACGTGTCCGCATGGCCGTTTTTGTACGAATTGACCTCTATGAAGGGGATGTTGGAATTAGGAATCGAATTATTGAATAAACCGGAACTTCGACATGTTTTGACATAGTTTATATAGAATTGTAAAACGTAATATAATCAAATTGTAATTGTAGCCGAGTGGTCTTAGGTGTGCATACACAGTTTCGTCTCACTTTTATCGTGTCGGTCTTTAATTGGTTCGAACCCAAAAACGATTTTTTTTTAAAATATTTTTTTCCTTAAGCAGGACTAAGAGATCTATTTCTATCAATCAATTTAGACGATGTTCCTTAGTTTTAAAGGTGATTAAATTTAGACTTCAGAAGCTTGAAGAAAAAGAACGAAAACGAATCCTACGGGAAGAAAGTAAAAAAAAGAGAAAACAAGCTCAGTTAGAAAAACTTAATTGCAAAGTCAAAGAACCGCAAAACTACAGAGTCAACTTCTTCAGAATCCAATGTAAATGAAGATGCCATTAAATGCACGAAGAAATCACCTGCCTGGGATCAGGAAGACGGTCCCTGCTGGGATGTGGATCGGATGAAGGCAGTCTGGAGGAGTTGGCACAGTGCAAGGCTTGTTCGCACCGGTGGCATGTCACGTGCATTGGTGATGCAGTGCTGATTGAAATTCCGGCTGAACAGATGGGAAATTATCCATTTCATTGCGAGTTTTGCTTATAATGTGTACTTTCCAAGGCATGTAATTATGCAATGAAATTTCATTGTACATGCATTTCGAATTAAATCCAGCATAGAATTATGTTCTTATTGTACATTTAAAAGTTTAAACCAAAATAATAGTGTTAAGTCTGTTTATATTCCTTATTTTCGATATATTTTAAAACTCTCTTGGGGTGTCAAATTTACGGTCTCCCTGTCGAAATAACGAAACCAACGTTGATCTTAGTTGGTGCATTCTTGCAGTACGGAAATGAGCTTGTAAGCGAACTACATTATCTAAAATACGCGGGATATGATGACTTTCTTCGATTCCATGTCGAAGTTAGGACACATACAGATCTGTTATTAATCTAAAACACAAATTGTCTTAAACTGTCGAAATAAGGGTCCTTTTCGATTTTCTACAGAAAAGGCAAATCAGTGAGGTACAATGGTTTTCAAAATTTGAACTGGTTATACAGGTCATGGCTCTTGTTGATTCAAGATCTTCGTTCCAAGGAACGAATTATCACAGGAACTTGATATTTCATAACTTACATTGGTTTTTTTTTATCTTTTGATTGAATATCAAGTTCCTGTGTATTGTAATATGAGCTCGGTTGTCGATATTGGTCCTCAGAGGTTAAATAAATGATATGCATGGTGATCAGTTTTTTATCAGTTTATGTGTCATCGGAATATTATACATGTGTTACTTGATATGTTGTAGATTCTAATATGGTTGTATGGGTTTAACGCCCGTTTCAACCGTAAATTCAGTCATTTTTTAACAGGCCTGCCAACTTTTCAACATAATACATTATATGTACTTCCTGGTAACGGTGTATGTTAAAATTATCAGCCAAGTAAAATGTCCGACATGCATGACGTGCGTGTGTGTGTGTTTGACATTGACATCTAAATCCTGTTTTGCATAAAGCATGTAAAGAAGACAGCTATCTGTCACATAACTGTCCCAGTATTGAAGTTCACTTCATATATCTATTGTAGATCTTATACCAAAAAAGTCAAAAAGAAAACAACAGACGTGTGAATATTTTTCAGTTTGTCCTAATATCAAGCATGGCGATCGGCATACTTCTACACGTTTCTGCAAGTGTATTGACAAGTAAAATTGAATTATCTACTATGACTTGCAATGAGCTTTAAATAATGCACTCAGTTTGATTGAATATGAGCAAAATCTGTTAAAATTTGTCAATATTAGAAGAACTGAAAATAAATTTCAAGATCGTTGACCTCAATGGTACATAAATACTGCAGGCCTATTTTAAGAGATAATGTTTACGAATATAAACTGGTCGTTACAAGCGCGACCCATTTATTGTAGTAAATGTATCAAAATGAACACCTATTTAGTGTTTGTTCCCCTATTTACTGACTCGATATTATAATTATTGATTTACCCGAAGGGGCCATACACGCTTGCATTTTTACCCGTTATTGAAGCGGAGCGAGTCTTCGCTGCGTTTGAATAAAAACAATTTAAAACACTACTAAACGTTTTGATCATCTTTCCTACCTGGTTCCTATAATAATTCCGTCAATTTAGCACAGGTGTACAGAACTGGTAGAGCTCTGATCACAGTTAATAATAATAGGCATTATCCTTTTACTGAATATTTCATCATTTACAACACAACATAATCCGGTTACACTTCACAGCGCATCGTTGTATGTTAACGTGTTAAAATTACGCATAGATTCTGTAGTGACCTCGAACGCTTATTGTGTGTACACAGCTATGTTATATGCCTTCCGCATAACGATAATAATCAGATAATAGTCCACATTCGTGATCGTTATCAAATGTTTATGATAACAAAATGAACTTCGGCATTTTGCGCGATGATATTAATTAGGCTAAAATTGATAACTTGTTTCCTGTGCGTTTGTCAAATGGTTTCACTGATGGCCACACCAAATTGACTAGTTGTTCATCGGATTTTCTACAAAAATCTTTGAGCGATCGAACGAGCGGTATCAGGCTTATAAGAAAATAGTATTACTTGTTCCATGGAATTAGCTCTGGGAGGTGCTTCTGTTTTTAATATTCTGATATATACTTGAATAGAAGAAAATAAGGGTTAATTCCTTTTATCTTCCAAATCAGAATACAACTGGAATCGAGTTAAAATAATTATTATAAAAGCTTACATTTTACTGTCCGTTTTCCTGTCGCAACCCTATAAGTCCCAATTTCATATAAATTTCTCATAGGGCTGGAATAAGGAATTTACAGATACAATAATGTAGAAATGTGTTCTAACGTTCACATATACCTTTCCTTCATATTTCTGTTGCCTTTTAATTAAAAGGTAGGCCTATTGTCAGACAGTATAAGTTATGTATAAATTAACGGTATAGCATGCACGTTCGACTTAAAAAGTAATGTTAGGAATGTTTTTCGCGGTCAATTTCACTGGTACATGTATGATCGATCTTGGTATTTTAAGAGCCACAAGTTATTTCATCTGAAGTGACCACGATTGTTTTTATAATGCAATTCAGACATGTATAATCACAGCGTGTCCTCGAGCGACTGTCCACACATAAATAACAGGAATCCTCAGGTCTAGATATAAATTGTTACTAGATTAATGAACGCCGAGTCACGCCTTAAATTGCAGACCATAACTACGAGATGCATTTACAAAATACCACAATAGGTCTATCTATTTTTTACATAGTTGTTTCGCTTACAAAGATAGATAGATTCTTTATTTACCTCCATTTAGGAAAGCTATCAACATACAATAGAACAGCAATAAGTTACAAACACAGAAACGGAAATACATTACAATATACTAGCACAATTATATATAATTCTAACACGACTAGCGAATAACCTACATACATGTAGAACAAAATCTTTTTGGGTTATTCTGCAATAAACCGACCTTGAACGACGCTGCACGAGCATCGTGTTTCGGCTGTTCAATTTACCCGACGTATAGAGGATCTTACATGGCATACTGTGGATGACTTGGGGCAAAGCGGTGGGATCCGATGAATGACACATGTCCAGTTTACTTGATTAATGTTACGATACCATTTACACTGACTTTATTTACTGTTTTGTTGTTATTGTTTTTGTTTACACAGTGACGTCACTAATCAAGAGAAACTGTGACGTCATTTATCTATACATGTAACTAATATTTTTCGTAACTTGAATCGTTATTGCGTACTCTGAAAATTCGAACCATTTCTATAAATGAAATTCCTGTAACATTTACTTGAAAATTAGATTATTAAAGTTTTTGATGAACAATCTGAAACACCGCGTATACATTTTTCTCGAATGAAAGTCACATTGAAATAGCGTCTTTACAGTGTTCGCGGAAGGTAACTTCAACCGGTAGCACGTAAGAGTAAATTACGTTCGATGAAAATAGTTCTCTCATATTCTTCAAATGTTGTTTCAAATAAGTCGTGTTAGAATCGAAATAATAAATATCCAAGTTTGGTTTATGGTAGAATAACCCTCGTTTGTCGTTTTTATGCGTAATAATATATCATTCAGGCCTACGGCCTTCGTGATATATTCTTGCGCATAAAAACTCCAAACTCGGGTTATTCTAGGATAAACCAAACATGGATACATATTATTTCTTAAATATACAAATTATACAGTTAAATTCACATAAGAAATAAGGCACACATCAATTGCAAACGCATATGATAAGGAAATGCTACATAAACTTATACAAAAGCATGATAGCAAACGTTTCAGATTAAGTTTTTGTAATGGCAAAGTAGCGAACACTGTGTCGTCCATATAAAAGCAAAGCACCTTGACGATACGAAATTTAAGGAACTTTTCAGGACTAGTTACGGGTATACTGTTTACCAAGCAGAACAAACAGATAGTCTTACCAGCCACTGGCTACAATGTACTGATGGCGTAGCATTTTATATAGTGCATTAATGCATACAATTTTTAGTTGGACACAGACTATTAGACGAAAATCCGATCAGCATTTGAAATATTTGGGATTTAGGGTTTTTCTCTATTAGAGAGATATAGTGATTTTGTCTGACTAAATCAAAGATAGAGCGACTTTCTTAAATACTCATTGTTTTGGCAAAAGAATATTTCATGTACTGTTATGTTATCCGTTAGTTGACTGCAAATAGCACAGTGTTCTATTTTGCAGAAAGATATAAGTCGAGTTAATGCACCTACCGCAAAGCAGCCTCTATATTTTAAGTTCGGATAACGTCTGAGAAATAACCACAAGCAACAGGGCTTGTTAACGCTAAACAGGTCTTCTGTACGTAGTAGTGGATTACTGCTTAATATCCGTTCCATACGTTCACTAAATTCTCGATCGTATAAATTTTTCCTTAGAATGTTTTTTCCACTGTGTTTTTGGTGGAAAGAAGGCTGTAGTTAGGTAATTGTAGATGTGATAGCTATAAAGGTTATATTTATTATGGATCCTATGCATATCATGGATGAAACCGAGTACCTGCCTTTCGTTATTATAGAAATGAACAAGTCTTTGCTTTGAAAGATACTTTGATGGTAAGCGACACATCTGACCTAAAACTGCAATTCTATAGTCGATTTCTGTTTCAAGTATCTACACTGATCCGGAAACGATGCATTTAGAAAATACCGTAATAGGTCTATCTAACTTTTACAAAGTTGTTTCGTTCATAAAGCTACACGACATGTACGTAGCATGCGTGTCAAGTAGTCGATTATCTCAAACCTTTCAAACTGAGCAACGTATTTTAAAATGAGAGAAAAATCTGCAATATTATGGAAGTTTCGATGCTATGGTTATTCCCCTTAATTTACGCCAAAAGCACTTGATATTAAAATGTTTGGTACACAGCTTTTTCTTTCATTGCCCTGAGTAATATATGAAGTGTCAAAATATTTGAATCCCTTCAATACTTTTTTGGATCGATTGCTTTTCAATCGGTCCAATGTTAATAGAGTATAGCTTTGTTGAACAAATACAAATACAAATAAATACAAATAGTTTATTTCACTCAAGTCATGTAAATAAATGACAATATGAGGTAAACATACTGAATCATTACATATAAATCGAGGCTAATATAACATTACAAATCAATGAGGGTTGATAAATAATATCAATAAGATATGAAAAAAAGTTTTAAAACAATGTGGGAGAGTAACCACATCATTGCTTTTGTGTTAACTTTTTCTAGAAATTCTAGAACAAACAGATAATTTCTTTAATAAACTCACAGATCTTTCTATATTCAGCTTTTTTGTTAATATTATTGTTCATAATTTCTTCAAAATGGAGGATATTGGGTCTTCTATAATACTTATTTTTCAGATATTTTTTTCTGCCGTCTAATAAAAATGAGCATTCTAAAAGGTAATGATACTCGTCGCCAATGCCATTATTGCATTTAGGACAAATACGTTGATTTAATGGAATTCTGTTCCTAGTTCCTATTTCTATTGGTAACCTGTGATTTCTCGTTCTGAATTTAACAATGTAATGCAAATATTTCTGAGGAGCGTTTATCAAGTATTTTTCAGGTTCGAATTTATGTTTGAATAGTTTATAATTTCTACATTTGCTAGAGTTTTCAATCACTGAAAACCACTCATTTAAAAATAAATCTGTTAATTTCTGTTGGACTGTGGCCTTTAACCATTTAGAATTTGCAAATTCGTGCTTAGTCCATATATCAATCAAACCACAATCAATCAGTATATTTTGAACATTACTTAACCATTGAAACCTATTACCCTGTGCAGTATTTGTATGTTTATATTGGCTTAATAACAATGAGTACATTGTGCAAGATAACTTGTTTGTAGTTGGTCTTACTAGATTAGCCCAAAAAGATATGATTCTTGTTTTAATATCAATACTTAAAGGTTTAACGCCAGTTTCGCCGTATATAACGCAATTTGGGGTACAATTTTTCACTTTTAATACAAGCTTTAAAAATTTCAATTGCACTCTTTCAATCACACCAAGATTGCCATATCCCCAAATTTCACAACCGTAAAGTAATATAGGTTTGACAGTTTTCATAAAAAGGTCAATTTGCATATCAACTGGGATACAAAGGGCTCTTGCCCTTTTTAAAAGTGAATACATTGCTTTTGTAGCTTGCTGTGCAATTTCACGTTTTGCATTATAGAAAGAGCCACTTCTACTAAATAATATACCTAGATATTTATATTCATTCACAACATCCAATTTGTCATTTTTGTATACAAATTGATAATTTCTTTGTCTTCCCTTGGAAAATACTAACACTTTTGTTTTCGAAATATTTACCGCTAACTTCCAAAGATCACAATAGTCTCTATAAACATTTAACGCACTTTGTAAATCTTCGGCAGATTCTGCAACTATGACTGTATCATCAGCGTATAATAAAACAAACAGTTTTACAAAGGTCAATACTGAGTTATCAAATTCATGTTTGGAACATCTTATACCGCTGACAGCTCCATTAGAGTTAAAAAAATCATGTAAATCATTCAAATACAGAGAAAAGAGCAGAGGTGACAAATTTTCTCCTTGTCGAACGCCAATGTTGCATATGAAAAATTCAGAGTGTATACCATTTGCAGAGACACAAGATTTTGCATTTTCATACATGTTTCTAACAACGTTCAGAAAATTTCCCTTAATATTGTGTGAAATAAGTTTAGTCCAAAGACCATTTCTCCAAACAGTGTCAAAAGCAGCTTTAAGATCAACAAAAGCACAAAATAGTGTTTTCTTGCAGCTTTTTAAATAGTCAATAAGACAGGATAGTACAAACATATTATCAATTGTTGAAAAATGCTTCCTAAATCCAGCCTGAAACTGATTAATAGCGTCATTATTGATTGTAAATTTCTGTAGTCTTAGATTCAAAATTGACGTAAATAGTTTCCCTAAACAGCTAAGGAGAGTGATAGGTCTATAATTTGACGGGTCTGAAGGGGCGCCCTTATTTTTAAATATAGGGTGTATTACACCAATGGTCCATGATTCTGGTATAATTCCTGTGTTAAACACAACATTGAATAATTTAACATAAATATCTTTCATTAATGGTAAAGACGATTTAATATGTTCATTTAAGATGTTGTCTAAACCACCGGCTTTGCTATTTTTCAACTGTTTAACTGCATAGTCTATCTCACAGGCTGAGATAGGTTTGTTCAAATCTGTATCTAAGCTAGATAGAATATCCTCAGATATAATGTAATTTTCATTTCCGCTATTGTCAAAATTAATGTTTTTAAAATGATCGTATAAATCAAATACATCAGCTTCAACATTAGACTTATTCTTACCATTAAGAATTTTCCAGTATTGTTTCGGAGAAGCTTTCTTTAGATTTCGAAGTTTCGAAATATTTTTTCGTTTAAATTCTAAGTTTGTTTTGTTCATTGTTGATTTATATAGTTTACTCATTTCTCTAAGGTTTCCCTTATTTACATTGGACTTTCTCAGTTTATAAAGATGTTTAGCCCTATGAAAATTTCGTCTGGCAATTTTGCATGTACGATTGAACCATTGTGGTGTTTTGCTTGTTTTTTCAGCATTATTACGTCTACTATAGGAAATAGTCCCAAAGCTGTCTTTTGCACTACCTACAAAAATTATAGAAATGTCATCAACAACTTTTTGCAAATTTTCTGCAGTAATTTCAGTTTTCGTTTCCAGCTTACAAAGACTTAAATAAACATAATTAAGTTTCTCTCTGTCAATATTATCAATAATTATATCAGATTTATTAGAATCCCAAAGTTTCACCTCGGGTGTTGTAACAATATTACTATCTTGTATTTACAGTCAAACTTATGGGATTATGGACATCTGATAGTAATGGACAAAACTCCAAAACTTCAAATCGATGAACATATTTGAACAAATTACTGGAACATACAACATAGTCTACAACACTAACATCTTTGCACGTAGTTTTACCTTCTATATCACCTTTAGTTCTACCGTTAAGAATAAAAAAATTATTAAAGTGTAGAAAATCAATGAATTTGTACCCGTAATTATTGCTAGAGTTATCAAGACTCTTTCTCTGTAATACTAAATTTGTTCCTGACAAACTTTCAATTTCATTCTGAAATTCATAAAAAACATCATCTAAACCATTTTCATGGTAAAGGTCAAAAACTGTGTCAATATAGTCTTTCATATCCTTAGTTCTTGAATTCCAATCACCTAGAATGCATATTTGTGAATATTTATCACTAAAGTTGTCTAACTCATTTTGAATTTCCGTAAATGGATCATCAACTGAAAATTCTGAATATTCTGGTGGCACATATACGACACCATATAAAATATCATCATGTTTGGTCAATTGCTTTGATAGTACAAACCATAATACGAGTCTGCTTTTTGTTTCTAAAACATGCACAAAAGGAACGAATTTTGTTTTAACTCCTAAACAAATGCCACCTGATCTCCTTTTCATAATATTATTTCTGTGCTTGAAAAACAAACTAAAATTTTCGAACTCCACACTACTCAATGAGTCTAGCTTAGTTTCCTGAAAACCTATAATATCATAATTTTGAATAAACTCACAAAATTCTGGACATATTTGTTTACTATGCAAACCGCACGAATTTAAAGACAAAATTTTAATACAGTCATCTTTATGATTGTTCACATGTGCACAATCTAATAAATATAGTCTATTAGGTTCCTTGTTCGAGTTTAGATTTCCATCGTTCGTGTTATTCGATTTATGACACCTGTTACAAGTCATAAAAGGTATCTCTCCCTGTCTGTCTTATTGTTTATTATTTCCATGCTGGTCGAGATTAACTGTGTCCTGTTGATCTCCGGGGACACTAGCCGACGAATCAACTAGGTCAATTGAATTTATAAGTGATTGTTCATTTTGAGGCCCCGCCTCATGGTTAATGATTTGGGGAGTAGTGTTGTCTCGTGATTTTTTCACGAGAGTATCATCCAGCGGAGAACGAGCTTTTTGTTTGTTTCTAACTGGAGATTGTGTTCGGGAAGAGTTTTCAAGCGGATGAAACCTATTTGGCGTTGTAAAGTCAATATGTTCCCAAGATGCTGGTTTCTGATTGGGTCTATTTGGAGAGGCTCTTCTAGACATATGCGGCGCCCTGTTTGGTGCCGTGTTACTTGAAATGTTTGAATTTGGAAGATTTTGTGTACGGGCGGGTTCCAATTTTTGCGCAATAGGATTATAAAGTCTGTTATTTACGTATAATTTGTCACGAACAAGTAAACATTTATTCTTTTTATCTTTTTTATATTGCCGCATAACAGGAAAAAGGAGCCGTCTACGCTTCTCAATTTCTTGCGGGAAGTGCTCATTAATGTAGTAACCAGCTTTCTGTTTGTTAATTTCTATACCAGCTTGTCGAATTTTTTGTCGATCTTCAGAATTTGAAAATTTTGCCACAATTGGTCTTGGGCGACTTCGATCAGGGCCTCCAACTCTGTACACTTGCACGAACTGAATGTTTTCGATTTTGACAGTGTCATTTTCGTTTACCGTTAGGTCGTTTTCAATGTATTCCGTTAGAAATGTACGGAGAGAATGCTCGCAATTTTCTTTCGTGTCTTCAATTGGTTCACTGATTCCTGTGAAAACAAGGTTATCATTCATATTTCTACACGCTTGTGTTAAAAATTTATCATTCAAATCTGTGTATTGCTCTTGGAGTCCCATAACTGTGGATTTTAGTCTATAATTATCTAATTTAAGGTCGCTGATTGTTTTAGAGCAATTATGTTTATGCTCATTGAAGTCATCTGTTAAGCTACTCACAGACTCACAGCAAACCTCCATAAATTGTATTTTAGAGTGTATTTCATGATTTTCAACTTTCATTGCATGGTTTTCAACTTTTAAACTGGACATGTCACTCCTGAGCTTGGAGATTTCTGTTTGGATAGTACTTAACTTGGATATGTGCCCTTCAATACTTTGTAAACGTGAGTCCATTTTGTTAACTAGGTCAACCAATTTGTTTTGCATATCAACTGTTTTGGGTTCAGGAGATCTTGTTTCCTGCAATGACATCTGGGAAGGTTGAGCTAGAAATGGCATTGGATAGGGGGGTATCAAACCTGGAAATCTCATTTGTCCGCTAGGGCTTCCGTGTCGCATACTTTCATACATTTGGGCGGGGGTAGGGGGTTGATGATAGTATGGTGGTACACAGTATCCAAAGTCATTTTGTTGCACAGATATATTTCCATTGTCAGAATCTTTAACACTGTGATTTGTTGTTTGTGATCGCTTTGGTGTCACCCCACCCACCGCTCCTTCCAAACCAATGTTCGTTGGTGTTTTAGCAGAGCTTTGTGTCTTGTTTTTACTTTTATTGTTATTGCCTGACATAATAAGGCCACTAGATCACAATTCCAGCACTGAATGAACAAATAAACTCGAAAATCCTATAAAATTTGGTAAATTTATATAATTTCCCTCAGATTTTCAAAAATGTCCGCCATATTATTTAGCCTCGCTCTCCGAAAACCGTAGGCCACTTGTGGCCACAACTTACTAACTTGTGGCCACAACTTACTAACTTGTGGCCACAATATAAATAAAGTGTTGCGGATGTCACCTCTGTGCCACCGTAGTTTATACATGTAATTGGATGCAATAATACATTAAATCTTTATATAAGCAAAATGTCCCGAGTTATATTAAAGTAATTCTCATTTAAAGCCTAAGTGAACGTGCATAATTGTCCCATGAAGGTCACACACAAGACGAATAATACTGTGTAGATGATTCAGACTTGAAAACATTACAAAATTAAGAATTCGTAAAATTGTTACGTTTTCTTTAAACTTGTTTAAAACGGTGTTAGTATAATGTAAATAAATAGCAAACTAGATTGTGTTTAGTGACTAGCAGACAGAGCAAAAACATAAAACCACCAAAAGAAGTCCGAGTGCTAAGTCCGAGTGATAAAAGTAACCGATACGTGCCATGCAACCATGGACTTAACGATGTTAACAGTTCAAGTTAAAATATGAAACCTGAGTAACATTCACGTTATGTTCATTTAAAGCTACAGTGAACCTGCAAATTGTCCCAATCAGTGTACACATAGAATGAATAACACTGTACTGAGGAATGAGGACTAAGACTTAAAGTATTACAACAATATGAAATTCATAATATTGTGACATGTCTGTATATCTATTGCCTACCAGAAAAGAAAATGGTTATGAAACCAGCAAAATAACTTCAAAGTTAGGGGGCGCATTGCAATTCAATGGAAAAATCCAGCTTAAATAACATTTCTCTGCCATATAGGGTAGTTTCATTAATGGTATCTTTTGAACTTCTGAATATGTGTTAAAATATAAACTTTTAGGTACTTTCTACATCACATATTTCATGTCATTTACTTCACCATAAACTTGCAGTAAACATGGTAAATGTATTAAAGTAAAAAGCTCAAAACTATGGAATGCGGGTTGGGACGTGCCACTTGCTACTTGCCATATACATTTAACTTGTATCAACGCAAATATAACAAGTGGGCAATGATGGCCATATATCGCTCACACGAGAACAAGTACACTTGCCTGGTGGGCATGGTCAATTTTAACCCTAGAGGCATGATTTGAAAAAAGTAGGTGGAAGACCACTAGACAATGTTACATACCAAATATCTAAGCTGTTGGCCTTTTAGTTTTAGAAAAGCAGATTAAAAAAAAAATCTATACCAACGACCCCCGAGCAGGGTAAATTTTTACCCTTGTGGCATGATTTGAACACACTTTGGAGAGGTAAAGACATTGTTACACACTAAATATCTAGACCTTGTGTTTTGAAGGAGAGAAATATTTCAAAGGTGTTCCTATATACTGTATAGCAAGTAACCCCAGGATCATAATTTGAACAAGTTTTGAAGAAGTCTACTAGGCAATGCGTCATGCTAAATATATAAGCTCAAGGCCTTGTGGTTTCAGAGAAGACGATATTTAAAGTTTTTTCTACATGTAAAACCAAGTGACTCCCTTGGCAGGGTCAATTTTGACCCGGGGGTAATAAAATCCTGGTAGAGGCCAACATTCAAAATATCTAAGCTCTTGGCCTTGTGATTTCAATGAAGAAGATTTTTTTATTCTTGGTAAAAAG
Source organism: Saxidomus purpurata (assembly GCA_022818135.1). Lineage (NCBI taxonomy): Eukaryota > Metazoa > Mollusca > Bivalvia > Venerida > Veneridae > Saxidomus > Saxidomus purpurata. The sequence continues at coordinate 41,453,148 of JAFMSR010000008.1, read as the reverse complement.
AATTGGGCATATAGTGTCAAAACATTACTTAATATATATGGTTTTGGGTACTTATGGGAAAACCAAGAGAGCATTAGAGATGGGAAATATCTTGTTCAATGTTTTAAACAGAGAGTGATCGACTGTTTTCTACAGGAATGGAAAAGTGACATTGATAGGAACAAAGTTTTTTTTGTATATAAGCACATAAAGGAAACGTTCGGATACGCACGTTATTTAGACATTTTGCCTATATCACAAAGACTACTTATTACGCGATTGAGAACTGCTACGCATTTGCCTCCGCATTGAGACTGGAAGATATAGCAAGAGTGAACAGGCAGTGCCAGATATGTTTAAATGGTGAGGTTGAAGATGAATTTCATTTCATACTGATGTGTACGAAATATGAGATCATAAGAAAACGTTATCTGTCGGAATATTTTATACGTCGCCCTAGTATTGTCACGTGTATCGAGCGGTCTACACTATGATATAGCTGTTCTACGATATTCTGAAGGGTGTAACTTCATTAAACGGATATATACTTTTCCTTAGCTATCTGTTTTTGATTAGTCTACAAAATATAGTAAGTTTTCCTAAAGTCTTTAGCTTATGATTCGTTGTACCAATGATTGCAAAATAATTGTTTGAAACAGTAATCAATATTAATCAAGGCTTTTGCTTATACATTGTATTAAACTTTATATATATGGGATCTGATACCTCTGCAAGTATGAGCCGAAGCTGCAAGTACGAGAATATATTCTTTCCCAAGTAAAGTTACAATGTCCTACCGTTCCAACCAAAGTCCCTACTATGTCTCAAACCTATACTCTAAACCCCTTGTCTCAACCTGGTCACAAGCCAATGTTCGAAACAATACTCTGAACCTCTTGTCTCAACCTGGTCACAAGCCAGTGCTCGAAACTATAATCTAAACCATCAGCTTACACCACGACCCGAACTTGTAGTTCAATACAGATATCAAGAAGACCCTGCAAGTATGAGCCGGAGCTGCAATTATGAGGGAACTTCGCCTGCATTGACTATGCCAAAATCCTGGAAGTAATTATGGCTTAATTATGTCTCAATCATCTCTTCGATGTGCTCTCTTTTAGCTCTGTCACCGATCCGCTCCTTGTCTCAACCTGGCCACAAACCATGTTCGAAGCTAAACCATCAGCTTACACCACGACCCGAACTTGTAGTTCAATACAGATATCAAGAAGACCCTGCAAGTATGAGCCGAAGCTGCAAATATGAGGGAACCTCGACTGTATTTACTATGCCAAAGTCCTGGTAATAATTATGGTTTAATTATTTCTCAATCATCTTCTCGCTGTGCTCTCCCCTAGCTCTGCTACCGATCTGCCAGAAAATTTTTGATTTGATTTGATGAGAATTTTATCAAGGTCCGTCCCAAAGAGCATGTATGTTAGCTTAATATTGGGATGAGACCCCGGCATGTCTCCCGTCATGCCTAAAAGACAAAATTTTGAAGCCAAAAAATAGGAGAAATTTACTGACTGCAATTTCCAGCCAGTATAGCCAAAGGTTGAATTTGATTATCATTTCTGGTAATATTTAACTATAAATAACTTACATTTTTAACGTTTTTGGACTTTTACAGGCCTTCGAGATTTGATCAGAATTCGTATCAATTAGACGATTTTTAACTTTTAATAAACCCAAAGATCGACTTTTTACAGAAAAGACTAAGTTCACGACAGTATGTTTAAGCTATCTAAAGTCTAGTGATGTAAAAACGATGTCAAAAGCAATGTTCACAAAATGTGCGCTTAAAATTAGAGATAATTTATTAAGGCAAAGTAATGTCTAAGCATATAGAACAGACAGTTGATTAATTTACTGAAAAAATAAATAAATAACTATGGTGATAATATTCTGTAATATGTATCCCAATATCATATAGTTAATTCCGTCGCATTATGTTGTTGTTGTGGTTTATGTTTTCGTATCTTTGTTCTCTTGGCATTGATATTTTGTATGTACATTGTATTTATGACGATAATATCCTGTAACTTTCACCTTCATATCATATGGTTAATAACTTTACTTAAATGATATTTTGTTTTGCTTTTTTGGTGTTGTTTTTTTTACATGATTTTGACATGATCTTGATATTTTTGTATGTATTTATGGATGATAAACTATGTTTAAATCCTTAATGCAATAAACGATATGTTCTATTCTGTTCTGTTCTGTATTTTACACGACCCTTTACTCAGTAAAAAAAACACTCAAAATAATTACTTCAGTTTTCGTCACTTCTTCGTCACCCCGGGAGCATAATTTGAACAAATTTTGAACTTTACTAGGTGTCATGCTAAATATCTAAATTCAAGGCCTTGTGGTTTCAGAGAAGAAGATTTCAAAAGTTTTCCTATATAAGCCTATGTAAACCCAAGTGACTCCCCGGGCAGGGTCAATTTCAACCCGGGGCTTATAATTTGAACAATCGTGGTAGCGCTAGACAATACTACATGTCAAATATCTAAGCTTTTGGCCTAATTGTGGTTTAAGAGAAGAAGATTTTTAAAGTTTTTCCTATGTGTTGCCATTGCCACTTACAACTTGCCATTTGCCAACTTGTGATTCTTATTTTAAAGTCCCAGGAGCAAAGTTAAAAGTAGCTCATATCTCACCAAGAAAGATAACTTATCGGCAGAATGATCTTGATTTGTACAAAAACATTCCTAACGCTTTAATAAATGCGCTGTTTTCAACTTGTTCAATATGTATTAAAAGTGAAATGGCACATCAGGTAATGTATGAAGTAAAGTGGTAAAAATCATCATAAAATAATAAATATCTTGTTTTACACAATGCTGCACATTAACATGCACATGTTTTAAACTAAATCTAAACGCTGTTTTAAGTATGGATCACAATAAAGTAATATTTACTGGCAATTGTTAAACCATGTGTTGAACATGAATAAACATCAAAGCAATTTGTATGCAGGCATACCAGCCACATTTTTGGTAGCACTGTATAAAATTTGGCCCCTCTTACGATTTCATCAAGGATTTACAATAGCAGTATCTTCTAAGTGGTTTCTCTGGGACACATATAGATGTATTTCCGTACTTGTTTGTTCTACTGATGTCATCTGTAATCTCCATACCAGTTTCTACATAATAATCCACGGTGGCTTCAAACATAGCGTTCCCTGGTGATGTTTCAAAAATAATCAAGAATCGCTTATGTTTCTCAGCTTCCGGTTTAGAGAAGAACTTGTAAATAGTCCAGCGGGATTCTTCTTCGCCTTTTGCTGACAAGCCAAGAGATACTAACTGTGCCTCGTGGATTTTAAACAAACTTAAACCAGCACATATGTGGTTATATTTCTTGAGCAAATTGTTCAAATGCAATACTGCATATTCCGTAGCTTTTAATACCAAAGGGTTACTCACAGCAACGTTCTCTGTTCCGTAACATGCGCAGAAGTGTTCAGGGATGGATGCATCTGCGCATGAACGAGTTTCCGGAATAGGACGAAATAAACTGATGCCCCGCTTTTCGAACGACTGGAATTTCACAGATGTCTCGAAATCAACATTTAAAATGTCATTTAGCATTTCATGGAGATCGAAATTTGATGTTAGTCTTTGTGTGTTATCTTGAAGGTTTTTAACAACTTCTGGATACTTTCTTTTGAACGATTCTGGTGGTACTATAGACAAAAGTGGCATTCTCTCTTCTATTCTACCAACAAATGTATTTCGGATATCATCTATACGTGACCCATGGTCACTGAAGAATATAAGAAAAGCATTTTCTAAATGACCATTTTCTTTGAGAAATTTAAAGAAATCGTAAAAATCATTGTCACCTAACTCTAGAAAATTAATAAATTCGTGGCAAATCTGAACAAGCCATGTAAAAGCAAATCTTAATTTTGATTTGTACATCGTAGCAAATCTTTTATAGTAATTAATAACGTGTTTGAACACGGGTTTATTTCCGTAACATAAGGATGAAAACTTTCCCATATTTAGATTTTTGTACTCGAACGGCAACAGCACTGACTTTAAAACTTCTGATGCAAACTCAAGTTTTCTAACTCCCAGCATCCAGGGTCGCATATAGTGATCAGTTGGCGGGTTTATGAAACCTGACGCTTCGATATTAAAAGTGTTCAAGATAGGATAGTCCTCACTGTATAGTGTTGCATAACTGTGATGAGAAAAGTTCTGCCAGATAAATGGAAAATTCTTTATGTCATATTTGCCACCTCCAGGATTTGGTAGATCCGCCGTCCAAGGTCGTTTGCCAGTTAAAACTGGTACTAAATTTGGAAATGTGTTGTCAGCAACTTTCATATAACCTTTAAACACATAGGCATCTAATACATCAGTAATGTATTTATATGTCTTTGGCAATTTCCGAATGGCAGACAATCTCGAAGTAGAATCGATTCCAAACATGAATACACTATATTTGGAGAATTTCGAATTTTCTTCAGACTTTGAGACTGTCATTTTATCTGAGGGGTAAACACTCTCCTGCAAGGTGTCGAAAACAAGTTTATTTCCTGACATAGTATAACACCTAATTCTGAAGAAATCATAAGGAACTTTTAAAGGAATATCACCAAAAACTTCCTCACCAAACTGTACACTGTAGTCATCATGTCTAGGTCTTAAAAGAGGCGTGTAACTACATTTGTAACTCGAATCACCATAAACTTTAAACGCCGAACGATTGTAAGTTAAAAAGCCCCTTTCGTCGACATAAACTAAATCAGGTGCTGGATCACAGTGTATGGGTTCTGGGCTCCACACGTATTTCATTATTGATTTATCAAACGGATCCAAGTCCGGTATAATGCACTGCTTATTTATGTTTTCGTTCACAAAGAGAAATCTCACTGGCATAGTCAACGTTTGTTGAAGGTAATATAATACGTATGTTGCTAGAATTGACAGTACTGCAAACTTTCCTTTGTTACGTCGCCCGAAGTGATAAAGTTTATTCCAGCACTTTCCAGTGATAAAGTTGACAAGTCTCAATGCAGACATATTGTTAACTGCAACAAGAAAAACAAGTTTAATACATACAAATCTACAGCGTAGACAAAAAAAAAATTTTCCTTTTCTGGGAAAAAAAAAAATATAAAAAAAAAATTTTTTAAAAAAATTTTTTAAAAACCCCCCCCCCCCCCCAAAAAAAAAATCCAAAAAAAAAATAAAAAAAACCCCCCCCCAAATTTTAAAAAATTTTTTTTTTTTTTCACCCCCCCCCCCCCACCCCCCCCAAAAAAAAATATTTTTTTTTTTTTTTTTTTTTTTTTTTTTTTTTATAAATAATTTTATAAATTATATTTTTTTTTTTTTTTTTTAAAAAAAATAATTTTTTTTTTTTTTTTTTTTTTTTCCCCCCCCCCCCCCCCCCCAACCCTCTTTCCTTTTTTTCCTTCTCCCTTTCCCCCCCCCCCCCCCCCCCCCCCCCCCCCCCCCCCCCCCCCCCCCCCCCCCCCCCCCCCCCCTCTTTTTTTTTTTTTTTTTTTGCGCGGGGCAAGTGGCCATATCAGAACGGAACACGCTGCTGGGATTCGAACTTTCGACCTCCCGCTCCCAAAGCGGATGCCTGAACCCAGGGTCCGTATATTACAGGGTTACGAAACGGCCGAATATGAAAATATGATGTCCCGGGTCACGTGACCCTTGTCCGAGATATGGAATATTTTTGAAAATTTTGATCGGGAAAGCCTATCAACAAAACACTTATAAACTTGTTATTTGAGCGATTTTTCATTTAATCGTGATATTGAAATGTGAGGTAAGTGTTTAAGTTTATTTTTTTTTCATCTTTACGTTTTGTTTTCTATTACAAAATGGTCAAAATAAGCTGTTGTAAATGGATGATTGTTCGGAGATTTTGAAGCGGTAGAGACGCCGTTGTTGATACACAGTGTAAATGGGTATGTTATGTGAAGCTTAACTCTTTGTGATTGAGTATTATCTTATTTTTTTCTGATGACAGAGATAGTTCAAAAATTGCTCCGTAGTGATCACTAAATAAAAATCGAGTTTTAATTTTCAAAAATGCATTTTCGAGCGACTGAAATTGATGTTATTGACAAGTAATATACGGACCCTGCTGAACCACTAGACCAAAGGAGACGGTAGACCAAGGGAGCCGGTATGTATCCACTTATTTTCAGCAAATCAGTATTCAAAACACATAGTGTAGGTCCGCAAGTAGCCTGCTCCCGATCCTCACCTATTTAGCACACTTATACCTAAAGCTATTCGACGTGATTTATACATAGAACTATCAAAGCGTTTGATATATTGAAAATGTCAATATATAAATGGTCGGTTACAGTAGCAAAAACGTGAAGTTGGCAATAGTAGATGTTAGCAGAAGCAGTAGCATAAACGTGAAGTTGGCAGTAGCAGTAGTTAGCAGTAGCAAAAAACGTGAAAGTGCATTAGCATTAGCTGACAGTAACATTAGAAAGAAAAACGTGAAGTTAGCAGTAGCAGTAGCAGTAGCAGGAAATGTTGCAAAAAATGAAGACGGAAGAAGCAGTACTGAGCAGTAGCAGAATCAAAAACGTGAAGTTGGCAGCTGCACTGAGTAGCAAAAACATGAAGGTGCCAGTAGCAGTATATTTCAGAAGCAGTAGCAAAAATATGTTTGCAACATTGGTACAATGTACTTACTAAGCTGTGGTTGTAATTTTCACCTAATAACTAGGCAGCATAAGTATAGATGCTGTTGAATAAAAAATAAAACGGTATTCATCCATTGAGTGCAATTATTTGGAATACTGCTAAAACCAATCTCACGTTTTTGGAACTGATTCTGTCAATCACTTCTACTATATATACATTGTATATACTTACTGCTACTGCTTTTCTCATCTTCACTTGTTTTTACTACTGCCAATGCAAGCTACTGCTTCTGTCAACTTCGCGTTTGTCTACTGATAGCTACTGCTAGATGCCGCACGTCTTTACGGTAAAGTTGCACAGGGTTATCCATGAATTTTAGATCACTTTGACACGATCGTGGTTAAGAATAGTAATTAAGGTTCTACCATAATAAATTTAAATGATGAACATTTATTTGGTTGTGTGTAAATACGTCTTCAGATTGTTTCGTTTTTGTCCTGTTTGTATCTTTGTATGTTAAATTTATGTTAATTTATGACTTATACATCATCTCTTCAAAACGATATGTAAATTTGTGAAGCAACAGGAAATTAAAAAAAGTTAAAATCGCTGAATTTTATGATAATATCGCGAACAAAAGTCGAAGACTGGTTTTACATGTGCAATTCACAAGATACTATCCACAGTGACATTCTACATCAAATTACAGATACAAAAAGATTAAGTCAAACAATGACAAAAGTATCATTTCTATACTATCCACTCGATCTTTTCCGGAGTCACACTACCACATCCGGTTCTGAATCACTATTAATACATGTACTTAAAACAGAATACTTCATTGTGTGGTAACCTATACCATAATCGCATTCCGCTGAAATGCAAATATTTTAAATTTGATACATATAAGTAGAGCTGTCAGAGGGCTAACAATAAGTTAGTTATATTGACACATATTACAACTGCTCGCTCTCAGACTTTGTTGAAGAAAACGACGTTAACACGCTCGTATTCTAGGGCGAATCATAAAAAAATGGTTCTAATATAAAGTAAAGCATACTGAAAGAAAAAGGAAATGCATGGTAAAAAAAATGCCATATGCACATTCCGCTATTTATGTTGAATTGTTACTTCTTTAAATTATGGCATAACAGAATATGTATCTAAGGAGTCATAAAGTGATGATTTTTTGGAAATTATAGTTTGTTTTAAGTAAAATCTAATACATTCTTTAAAAAATATCCTGCGTTTCTTTTTTCCCCTCAGTGTTTTATTATACGCAGCTCATCAACATTTTCAACTTATTTTCTCAAACTGCTTTGTAGATTTTTACTTGTGTTGTTTATTTTAGCCATTACTTTTACATTTCATGTATATCATCTTTGATATTTTATTTTCACCGGAGACTGTGAACAAGCAGCTTTAATTGCTTCGTTGACACTTAATTTGTTTATAATTCTAATAAATGCACTATAACTTGTGAATATCTAACATCCAAAATAAACAAAAACCAACATGTTAAGTTTGTTTCTGTTAGGATAGAGTCCGATTTCGAGCACTGAGCCATGAGATATTGTAAAACAATAGTAACGTAAAGGTCAAATCCATACTATAACAAGCGAAAATTTAATATAAACGTTCTTCCCGTTTCAATGTTCAAAGCTGGTGAGATTAACCTCTATTTCAACCGGAAAAAAGTATGCAATTTGTTAGTAAGTATTATCCCACATACTGTATATAAAGCATATATTTCCAACCGAAGAATATCCTAAATCCCAAGGTAAAGCTCTACACTCCAGATCGCTACACGCTCGTATAACACACTTGTGCTCCATGTAAAGTAGTTAAAAATTAAGTGAACCACGTGTACTTATTGAAGTACGTGGTACTTATTCAAGTACGCGGCGCTATGTAACACCGGATTCAGCTGCTTTAGAATACTTGTGCGAAATCAAGTGACCTTTTTTCCTATATAAATCTATTTCAAATTAAGTGTCCCCTGGGGTGAGGTCAATTTCGGCCCTTTTGTCATAATATAAACAATCTTAGTAGTGGTCCACTAGGCAATGCTATATGCCAAATATCTAAGCTCTAGGTCTGGTGGTTTCAGAGAAGAAGATTTTTAAAGTTTTTCCTATTATAGCCTACGTAAAACTAAGTGACCCCCGGACGAATTCAATTTTGATCCAGGGGTCATAATTTGATCCATCTTGGTAGAGGTCCACTAGACAATGTCACATGCCAAATATTTCAGCACTAGGCCGTGTTTCCCATTTTTTGCTTTAGCAACCATGCAGAGTTCTGCATGGAATCGAATTCTTTGAACAACTTTGATAGAGTTTCATGCAAGGAATATCCCTGTGAAGTTTTATCAACATTGGCCGAGTGATTTCAGAGATGTCGTTTGATGGAAATGGCGGACGGAAGGACGTACGACGGACGCCGGACGGTGAGCGATCCTAATAGCTGACTCTGGCACTTTGTACCAGGTGAGCTAAAACAAGCAATATTTGGGCTGTCAGCAAACTATAACGGTGTAATCCATCCTTTGTTACTTTGAAACACTTCCATTCTTCTCAGTCTGTGTTTTACACGACCATTTACTTTTTTAAATCAAAGCACTGAAAGTGCTGACAACAAGGTGTCCTCTGCAAAATGGTGAGCACTTAAATAGTAACACTATTAATGAAGTATGTACATGGTGAGCACTAACATAGCAATACTATAAATGAAATATATTATGCTTCAGTAATAACAAGAACATTTTTATCTTTGAATAAATCCGATATTGTTTATGTTGACGTTGGATGTGTGTTGTACAAATGTGTGAACAATTGAATTTAAAGACACACTCCCATTAACTGGTGCAAAGTTATGCAATAGTAGAAAAATGAACTATTAGTAAATTTAGCATAAATAAAGACACTGCTTTCCTCTCACTCAGGTCAAGCAAATACATGTATCTCAAAAGTAATAAATTTTTTTAATATGTTACAAATAATTTTACAGTATAGGTTGTCGGTTAACAGAAATAGAGCTGGACGTTGAGACATATCCCCCCATTTGTCTCTGTCCAGTTGAACCAGACAAGCACAGTCTCCAAGTCTGGTTCACTCAATAAAATTCCAGGGACCAGACAAGGAGACACTTCCTAGCTATATTCAATTAAATCCGAGCATTCAAAATATTTACAGGTTGCACTATGTTACAAGATGATCTAGACAAACTAACCGGTAAAGTTGGAAAAAGTCTGGGGATATTGCCTAGTAAATGCAAAGCAATCCATTTCTTCAAATATTAAAAAAACCCAAGCTTTTAATTACGTGAGACTGCACATATGATAAGTTAATATTTAAGTGATTTCAATTATGTAATTCAACACTTTACCAAACATGCCTTGGCCAAAGAGGGCCATTCTTTCTCGTCTAGGATCATTTTCTATTGTTTATAAAACGAACAGTAAACACGTTGTAACTCTCTGGAGGTAACAGAAATTATTTAACCTCTTCACCGGTTACACCGTTAACTCAAGCGCTCAATAACGTCTATCGGTGGCTAAGTTACGGGTCGCCACTATCGGTCGCTAGTTTGTGGTCATTCAAAATGGCGGGGTGTCTTTTCGAGTCCGAATGGATTTAAAATCATTTAATGAAATCCGACAATTAAACCGAATACATTGTATCATTTAATTACTTCATCGTTTATGTTTATAATACCTCCCCCTTTAACAAAAACCCACTTTTATTATCCATTTCCGTTTTAAGCACGCATGTAATTTTACTGAATGGAAATAAGGATGTTCACATTGTATGAAATGTCGGATCCAAATACTCCTCTCGATTACGTTTAATTTCCATGATACATGTATACATGCGGGATGCCAAAAAAAGACTGCCTGATGGTGTAGTAATTCAAATACTCTGAATTTTGCCTACATTAGTGTTACAATGATTTAAAGCATTAACACGTGTATCACGCAACGGAAACGGGTTTTAGTTTATTTATAAGTCGAGATCACAATCACGATCCACACGCGTTTCAGCTAAAGTCGATCTACTTTGCAGGCGAAAGGAGAAACCTATGGCTGTTCAAACTGTCAGGGGCTATACGTTTGACGCATCAGGCGTACGCCGTTCTATTCGTTTCAAAAAGCCAGAATGAAATCGGCGCCTTTTAAGCAATGAGGTTTGGATATACCGGCGTACCCCGGCTTACTCCGGCCAGCGTCAAACGTATAAGCCCCTCCGCTGAGTCGTTTTCAAAATTGCCTACTATAACAAGGTGTCACGTGTGACACCTTGTTAAAAACCACTCCAAATAACTTCTTCAGTTTTCGTCACTTCTTGTTTTCATTTTCTGAAACATTCACAGACATTACCAATCCGATACACTGCAGAGAGAAGAATCAATAGTTTCTCATATTTTGGCACTTTTGCGGGACAATTCGTTTCGTCATGAAAATTCCTATTGCACTTGGAATATCGATTTAAGCGCAGAACTACCATGACTTCGTTGTACATGTAATCTCATAGGAAAACAATCTTACTAAATTGTATGCAATAAGAGTACAAAAAACGTGACTCCGACTGTGCAAATAACGTATGCAACCAGTTACATGAATTTGGTAATAAGGAAAAATTGGCCTTATATCGCTCACTTTTTTATCTATATTTTTTTCTCTAAGGACACACCAAATTTATCTGTTGGTCATCGGATACTCTGTCAAAACTCCAGAGCGAGCGAAATTGAATACAGAAGAACTTAATATGACTATGTCCATGAAATTTCCGTCAAGCGAAAAAAATAATGGTAATTAAGTAGGTGTATAATATTATGTTATAAAATTCATCTATATAAAAGTTTCTTTAGCTTCTAGAACAAAATACAACTAGAATCAGTCAAATTTAATCAATTAGTTTCAAATAATTCAGCTTATTCCGAAATATATATTTTTCATATGTTTTAGTGTTTGAACCCATTTGCCCATCAATCAAATCGCTCACATTTTCAAATAAACGTCTTTCCTTTTTATTAAAACAAACCACTGAAATCACTTATTAAGAATTCGCTCTTAAAAGTAAGCACTGCGCATGCGCATGCGCCAGGAAACGCTGCAAGCTCCGCCTTATTGATATACAAAGTAAAAGAACAACCTTCGTATCTGTATATTAGTCTATGCATAAAATCGTTGTAGCACACACAAAAGTATCTAATATAAGCTCAAGGTGTTTATATATATGTAAATGATATGTCAATATTTCGACTAGGGATTTTAGAGTTTTGTTTCACAATCTCATGTTCCTGTGGCGAAAGTAAAACAAGAGCTGTCAGTAGGACAGCGCGCTCGACTTTTTTAGTGCTTGCCAATAAAACAAAACTTTGACAGTTAAGGGCACACAATATTTTTAACCAGGAATTTCTAAGTACAAATCAAGAAACATTTTCACAGAGTTATCTTCTCTTGCTTACAGATAGGTCTCATGATGGTACATAAGTACTCCAACTTTCAAAGTAATATCTCAAATGGTTAAGTCAACAAGTGGACAAGAATGAAAATTTTAACTGAGTTTCTAAGTCAAAAAGGGCCATAATTCAAATAAAATCCTTGACAGAATTACCTTCTCCTGCCCATGTTTTGGGGTCATGATGGTAAACAAGTATTCTCACTTTCAAAGTAATATCTCGAACAGTTTAGTCAAAAAGTGGACTGGTACGAAAAACTTAACCAAGATTCTAAGTCGATAAAGGGCCTTAATTTTTAAAACAAATCCCTGACAGAGTTACCTTCTCTTGCCTACAGATGGGGGTAATGATGTAAACAAGCATTCAAAGTTTCAAAGCAATATCTCAAAGGGTTAAGGCAATAAGTGGATTTTACCCATATTCAATGTATTTTCTAAGTAAAAAAGGGGCATAATTCTGTTCAAAACCTTGACAGAGTTATGTACTCTTGTTTGTTGATATAGGTCATGATGGTAAACAAGTATGGTTAGTTTCAAAGCAATACCTCCAATGGTTTTGAAATAAAGTGAGGTGGTACGAAAAACTTAACCAAGCTCAATACACTTTCTAAGTCAAAAAAGGGTCATAATTCTGTCAAAAACCTTGACAGAGTTATGTACTCTTGTCTGTAGATGGAGGTTATGATGGTAAACGAGTATGGTAAGTTTCAAAGCCATACCTCTAACACTTTTGAAATAAAAGGAGGTGGTACGAAAAACTTTACCAAGCTCAATACACTTTCTGAGTCAAAAAAGGGCCATAATTCTGTCAAAAACCTTGAGAGTTATGTACTCTTGTCTGTAGATGGAGGTTATGATGGTAAACAAGTATGGTAAGTTTCAAAGCCATACCTCTAATACTTTTGAAATAAAGTGGGGTGGTACGAAAAACTTAACCAAGGTGTGACACCAACGCCGACGCCGTGGCGAGTAGGATAGCTCCCCTTTTCATAGAAAAGTCGAGCTAAAAATCAAAGGACCAAAAGTACTGGAGGATCGATTGTCTCTGAACAACACAGACTGTACACATACATGTGTAAACATCAGGTCAACCCTTACACGAGTAAAGTTTTTAACTGGAGACACAACTGTCCACAAATTTTGACCTTTAACCATATGTGTAAACTTTACTTTTGAGATAGGAACCCATGTCCATGATTTCCATGATGTTTGAAAGTAAATATGACCTATTAAGGGTTAACAATGTTGTTCTTTGATTAGCCGCAAAACTTTGTTTTTTATTCCTGGTGACCCAGATTCAAAATTTACCTACAAATCATAAAGGCAAACATTCTGACCAATTTCCACGATGATTGACTACTAAATATGACTTCTAGAGTTTTCTTTGATCTGTTCATGTGAACTTTTTATCCCAGGTGATCCAGATTAGAACTTGGTCTAGAAATACTGAGACAAATATTCTCACCAGTTTTCATAAAGATTGGATTTCAAATGGGACCTCTAGGATGTTATCAAGGCAAATGTGGACAGACGACGGACATCGGGCAATCACAATAGCTTACCTATTTCGTGCCCAGGTGAGCTACAAATGAACTTGCAGAAGGCAAACTTGAAAGAGAATGCTGAGGATGTATGACAACAACTTTTAATTGCACCAATGTAACTGACTGAAAAATAGTTAAGATTACTAAAGAATTTAAGTCATAACATTTAAATTAATGTAAAATATGCATGGCAATAATTTCAATTCAGCTGTTTACGCGACATATGTAGTAAACTCTATCGTGCCACACGAATGGTTTTATTATCAATCAGTTCAAATAGAAACAAGAGCACCGCCTGCGGGTGCCTCACGCTCGTTTGATTTTATCCTTCTAAGTTTATTTATCACCATTTTTTAAGTAACAGTGTCCTTGACCTTGGCCCCAGAACACAATCCCACATAAGGTTTTAATAATAACTAGACACTTAGTTTGGTCACAATAATTCAACTGCAACTAAAGATGGGTTTTTCCCCCTTTTTCCATTTTTAGAAAAAAACATAGACTTTAACCCCATGAGCCCCTAACACAATCCCAACTAAAAGAGGCAATAATCCAGCCAAATACATTACAGGGTTATATAACTTGTAAAATTCTTCCTTTATACTATTGTATATTTGATAGTGAACAGGTATTCCAAGTTTGAAAGTGATAGCTTTGATAGTTTGCATGTAAGTGACCCTAGCGCAAAACTTAAAAAAAACAGACTAGCTCAAAATTACAAAGTCCAAAAATACTAAAATATCCCCACTCTCCCTCCTCTTCCAAATGTGTGACTCAAAAACCCGTTTGATATGTTGAAGTGCATTATCCATTTATTGTTTGTGAATAATTTGAAATCAATCGAACAAAAAATGAAGAAGCTATGTCCAATTCTCAAAACCAACCAATATCCATCAAAATTCATGTTTTTTACCCAAAAAATAAGGTGAGACTCAGCATCTTTAGGATACAATGTGAAGGAGGGTATTAGATGAACAAGTTCCCCAAGTTTCAAAGTGATAGCTTTGATAGTTTCCATGTAAGTGACCTAAACGCAAAACTTAACCAACGCCGACGACGACAATCAAGTGACGACAATAGCTCGTCGTTTTTTTCATAAATCAGACGAGCTAACAAGAGGGCCAATATGGCACTATATCGCTCACCTTGGTACAAGTCCACTTACCTGGTGGAAGATCACCAGACAATGTTATATACCAAATAGTTTATATAGGTCATAATTTGAACAATCTTGGTAGAGGTCCACTAGCGAATGCTACATGCCAAATATCTAAGCTCTAGGCCTTGTGGTTTCAGAGGAGAAGATTTAAAAAAAATCCCATATAAGCCTATGCAAAACTAAGTGACCGCCCGCGCGGGGTCAATTTTGACCCTGGGATCATAATTTTAGCAATCTTAGTAGAGGTCCACTAGACAATGCTACATACCAAATATCTAAGCTCTAGGCCTTGTGGTTTCAGAGAAGAATATTTTTAAAGTATTTCCTATTTGTTGCCATAGCGACAAGAGTTCTGCATGGAATGGAATTCTTTGAACAACTTTGGTAGAGCTTCATGCAAGGAACATTCCTGCATAGTTTCAACAACATTGGCCTAGTGGTTTCAGATATGTCATTTGAATCAAAATGTTGACGGACGACGGACAATCATCCATCAGAAGAGTTCACCTTGGCGGAACCAGTTGAGTTAAAAATATATATACAACTATTTCGATAAAATTTATTAAAAATATAAAACGCTTTTCTCAACAACAATGCGCAATTGGCAAACTTTCAGTCACAGAAAAACATTTGAGTGATTCCAGTATTTTTTGCCCATCTTCCTTTACAATTCACAGTCAAACGGACAAAAGCACTTGCTTACAGTAGAGTAAGACAACAGGACAATAATGTCCCTATTTCGCTGTGAAATTATTCTCAACAATAAGGTTAGGTCACATGACAATTACCACACAATCTGTCTTTGTATAGAGTTAGAAACAAGGTCAGAATCAGAAATTCTGAAAACAGTTTGCAAACCTTACACAGAGTAAACCATTACCAGTTGAGTTTGGAAAATAGGAAGGAAGGCCAGAAAGTTATGGTCAATGTCAACTAAGGAGAATTTAACCAAAGAAAGCAGGTCAAACTCTCATGATCAGTCAGCTAAGAAGAATTTCAAAATCTGCTGACATAATCGTACACAAGCGGGTCCACAATTCATTGCTATTGTTTCAAACATAAGGAGGTCAAAAGGTCATGTTCAAGGTCAGCCAACGACACTTCTGAAGTCTGCTGACATGAAGGTACACACTGTCAAAATGTTATTACAGTAGCTTAAAAAGAAATAGTTCAAATTGTAAAACTAAAGCTTAAAAACATGAGGGCCAAGATGACATTTTATCGCTCACATGGCTACAATTGTCCATAACACAAGGTCAAAAAATTATGTCCGTGTCTGATTTGAACAATATTCATAGAGGTCCACTACACAAGGCCACATTCCAAATATCTAAGTTCTGAGTGTTTTAGACAAAATGTTTCAAAAAGTTTTCCCTATATAAGCAAGTGTGAAATCAAGTGACTATCCGGGTAGGGTAAATTTTCACCCGGGGATCATAGCTTTAACAATTCTGGTAGAAGTTAACTTGGCAATGCTACATGCCAAATATCTAAGCTCTAAAAATCAGGGTCACTTTTGACGTAAGGGGCATGATTAAAACAATCTTGGTACAAATGTACCATGTTACCAATAGTAAATATCTAAGCTCAATGTGTAGTGGTTTCAGAGAAGAGATTGTTTTAAAGATTTCCTATAGAAATCTATGTTAAATCAAATTCTCCCACGGGAGGGATCAATTTTTAGCAGGGGGTATCTAAATATCTAAGCTCTTTGGCTTTTGGTTTCAGAGATGAATATTTAAAACGTTTTTCCAATAAATAAGTATCTGTAAAGTCAAGTGACCACTGCCAAGTTTCCTCAACATAGGCTAAGTGATTTCAGAGGTGATGACGTTTAAAGGAAAAAGTTGACGGACGTAAAACGTACGCCCAACGATGAGCGATTGTAACGCCTCACCCTTGCACTTTGAGCGATATATTAAGTATAAATTGATATAACTTGATACTTACAATATCTTTCAAGTTAAGCTCCGCACAAAAACATGGGAGGAACAGGGGACAGAGAGACAGACTGAAGGACGGACGATGCGATCAAAATCACCGAAAGAAAGCGGGTAATAAAATGCGGCATCTAGAATGTTCAAGTTTTTTTTTCTTTTACTTGAAATGGTGACCTAGGATTTTCTTCTTTGGGACCCAGTTTCAAGCCTGACCTAGAGTTCTTCCAGACAAATCTACTCATCAATCTTAAGGCACTGTAGACCCCTAATAAAAACCTCCACTTGAAACTCTTCAATTTTAATGAGCTAGCCTAGGTTGTTAGAATTGGACTGAAGATCTTTTAAGGTTTTTTGGGGCGTAGGTTCGAATCCAGCAGGAACCAACATTTTTTTTTTACTTTTTCTTCTTTGTTTTCATTATTTTGCATTTTTCTTCGTATGTTTGTATTGTTTTTAGACTAAAAAGAAATTAAATATTTTTTTAAGAATGAGTATTAGCTTATTTGAAGATTTTATTACTTGCAGACACGTCTAAAATCGTCAATGGAGATTTTCAAAATCAAATTATTTTAAATAGAGACGGTAAAACATTGTGAAATTTTGGCATGCTGTTCCCAAAATGGTATAGATAATTTTTAATATACAAAAAGTCATGCCCCATTCTAGAAAATGTTGATTTTTCCTAAAAACTTTGATGTTCAAAATTGAACATGGCCAAAAAAGTACATGAAAATTGTAATACTATCTGATTATTTCATAAAAGTTTTATAAAACTTGTTGATTATATAGTATATGGTGTGTGATTTCTGAAAGAAAACATAGTTGTTATTACTCTGATACCAAATCTGTACCAAAGTTTTGAATAATAAATGAAATACATGTATTTTCTTATCTCTTGTGTGATGACATTTTATAAATAATTCCAAAATGGGGGTAGGGCTATTCAAATTCCTATAACTTTTTTTTTCACGGTAAAATTCTTTTAAAATTTGTTTTTAAATCCAGGAAATGATACAGATTAAGAAAATATTAAGCCTATAATGATTTTAATTGGTGCCCATTAGGGGTCTACTACCTGAAAGCTGATGTCAACAAAATGTAGCCTGTAGAGACTTCAAAAGCTTTTTCTATGACCTGACATTCTTGACACCTAGTTTTATATTCCATGCATTAGTTTCAACATCAACTATTATGATAAATAGGTGCAAATTGTTTACAATGTTTTTCATCGAATTCACCGGTTGATCGTATGTTTGACACCATGAGAATCACTTTTGAATAATCAACACAAACATTCTTACACACTCTCATGATGTTTGGGTACGAATGATGGCATGCAGAATGTATTTGGTGGCCTCGTGTTCTATATTTTCATCCAGCATAACACAGTCAATGGTTTGATCAGACAAACTGAGATTTAACAATTTATGCTACAAATTGTACACTTACATTTGCCTCAACTTACATTTAGTTGAAATAATGTTGAACTGATTTATATTTTCTTACTTGCCCAATGAAATATTATGCTAGCACATGACTGATTTAGACTGTATAGTTTTACTCAAATCAAACATATAAATAACTATATTTGGCAAATGTCCGAGTAAAGCTAGCAAAAACAAACACGTATAATGCTCATGTGTACAATTTTCACGAAACAAAAACACAAGGATTACAAATTTGTGAACATACACAACTTAAAAAGTGTTAACAAGGTAGCTTTGCATAAACTCAATGAATGTTTTGAAAATATATATCAAATAAAATGCTTATAGGGAGTTATTTCCATTTAAGTTAATATATAGCTCATGGATGCGATTTACTGGGGTGGTCGAGGATGTTTGAGTTAATGGCCTCGTTATTCTATAAATCTTAACATTTCAAATCTTTTAACGAGAGTTGAACTTTTGACTTGAGGTACATTCACCTTTGTTTCATCTAAACCTGTAGACTTATAAAAGTCTGTTGAGATTGAGAGTTCTTTTTTTCTGTTGAAGTCTTTTTATCTTAAAGAAAATATCTCTATGAAAAATTCGTCTCAGTCAAACATCATCTCAGGGGTCAAGGGAAGGTGAAATTGTGAAGATATTGTAAAATGTTAAGAAAATACATGAGTAATGAATCTAACGACTGATGTCATTCTTCTAAACATGTAGTGAACTTGTGACATGTAATTGTCCAATACAGAACACATAAGATGGAAAATATTGTAATGACGACACAGATTAACAGCATTAGAAACAAGGCCAAGATGGCCCTAAATCTGCGACTTATGACAATATATTAACAAATTTCAACTGTAAATTATATATCATAAACACATATCATAAACACCAACATTCTGTTTGACCTTGAAAAGGCAAAACTTTTGACCAATTTACATATTGATTGGGTTGTAAATGTCACCTGCATGGCATACACAAGGCTTTAAACTGGGTGACCTTGTTTTTTACCTTAGATTACCCATATTCATAATCAGCCTAAACTTCATCAAGACAATCATACTGACAAAGTTTCATGAAGATAAAATGGAAAATGCAGCCTTTATTGCATAAACATGTTTTTTCTATTATTTGACCCCGTGACCTAGTTTTTGACCCTAGATGACCAATGTTTTATGAAGGTCCAATGAAAAGTGCAACCTCAACAGCATACATAAGGTTGTTCTATGATTTGACCCCGTGATCTAGTTTTTGACCCTCGATGACCAATGTTCGAACTCGACCTAGATTTCATCAAAACAATCATACTAACGTTTCATGAAGATCGAATGAAAAATTCAACCTCTATTGCGTACACAAAGTTTTTCTAGGATTTGACCCAATGACCTAGTTTTTGACCTCAGATTACCCATGTTAGAACTCGACCTAGATTTTATCAAAGCAATCACACTGGCTAAGTTTCATGAAAATCCAATGAAAAAAGCAACCTAAATTGCAGATACAAGTATTTTCTTTGATTCGATCCCGTAACCTAGTTTTTAATCTCAGATGACCCATATTGAAACTCGACATATTTTCATTAAGGCAATCAAGTTTCATGAAAATCCAATGAAAAATGCAACCTTTTTGCATATACAAGGTTTTTCTATGATTTGATCGGGTACATAGGTTTTTGACCCCAGATGACCCATATTCGAACTTTACCTAGATTATATCAAGGTAATCATACTGACCAAGTTTTATATAGATCCAATGTAAAAAGGAACCTCTCTCACATACACAAGGTTAATTGTGGACTACATTAGGTGATCACGATATCTCACCTTAGGTGAGCTAAAATCACATTTGTAAGACTTCTAAAATCTACTTTATAGCAACTTTGAAACTACGTTACTAACAAGAGCTGTCAGTACGACAGCGCGCTCGACTTTTTTCAGTGCTTGCCAATTAAACAAAACTTTGTCAGTAAAAAAACCAAAGGATCTGCATAAACAAGGGCCACAAGTAGCAAAATATTAAATCAAGAGTTATCAAAGTGAATTATTTGATATCCCTGAATACTGAAGCAAAGTTATAAATTAATACTACAAGTGGTTAATGGTATACATGCATGACAGTGCCAGTTGCACACAATACTTTAACTAGGAATTTCTAAGTACAAATCAACAAACATTTTCACAGCGTTATCTTCTCATGCTTTTAGATAGGTGTTATAATGGTACATATTAAGTATTCTAACTTTCAAAGTAATATCTCAAATGGAAAGTAAACAAGTGGACAAGAGTGAACATTTTGAAATTTGAATGCAAAGTTGGAAAGTGCCATAATTCAGATGAAATCCTTGATAGAGTTACCTTCTCTTGTCTGTGTTTGGGAATCATGATGGAAAACAAGTATTCCAACTTTCAAAGTAATATATCTCAAACAGTTTAGTCAATAACTGGTACAAAAACTTAACCAAGCTTCGATACAGGACCTTATAATTGTTTTAATCCTCGACAGAGTTACCCCCTCTTGCCTACAGATAGGGGTAATAATGCAAATTCAAAGCAATATCTCAAAGGGTTTAGTCAGATTGTGGATTTTACCTATATTCAGTGTATTTTCTTTAAAGGTCCACTACTAAGCGAACATTAAGTGACAGTTATTTTAATGGCAAGTACATTACAGTATGCAAGACACTAAATAATGAAGATTGTCAGGTTAAAATTTACTGAAAGTGTTTGGAACACAAAGAAAATAATGTGTATTATATTGAAATCTCAGTGAATCGACAAAATGACCACCCAGGTCTTTTTAACTTTCTTCATAATGCATAGAAAAATAATTGTACATGTACTGTGATTTGTTTAGAATCTTTACATACCAACTTTCATTTATTATTAAAAGTAACTTATTTCTGTGCTTTTTAAACTTTATTTGAATTTTCACTTTCCTTAGTATTGGACCTTTAAGTAAAAAAGGGTAATAATTCTGACAATAACCTTGGCACAAGAATGTACTCTTGTCTGTTGATGCAAGTTATGATTGTAAACAAGTATGGTAAGTTTCAATGTCATACCTCTAATGGTTTTGAAATAAAATGGGCTGGTACTAAAAACTTAACCTAGCTCAATACACTTTCTAAGTAAACAAGAGCTGTCAGTAGGACAGCGCGCTCGACTTTTTAGTGCTTGCCTATAAAACAAAACTTTGACAGTTAAGAGCACACAAGACTTTAACCAGGAATTTCTAAGTACAAATCAAGAAACATTTTCACAGAGTTATCTTCTCTTGCTTACAGATAGGTCTCATGATGGTACATAAGTACTCCAACTTTCAAAGTTTTTAACTTTTTCAATAGTTCAACCTTTAATATCTCAAATGGTTAAGTCATCAAATGAACAAGAATGAAATTTTAACTGAGTTTCTAAGTCAAAAAGGGCCATAATTCAAATAAAATCCTTGACAGAATTACCTTCTCTTGCCAATGTTTTGGGATCATGATGGTTAACAAGTATTCAAACTTTCAAATTAATATCTCAAACAGTTTAGTCAAAAAGTGGACTGGTACGAAAAACTTAACCAAGATTCTAAGTCGATAAAGGGCCTTAATTTTTAAAATAAATCCCTGACAGAGTTACCTTCTCTTGCCTACAGATGGGGGTAATGATTTAAACAAGCATTCAAAGTTTCAAAGCAATATCTCAATGGGTTAAGGCAATAAGTGGATTTTACCCATATTCAATTTATTTTCTAAGTAAAACAGGGGCATAAATCTGTCAAAAACCTTGACAGAGTTATGTACTCTTGTCTGTTGATGTAGGTCATGATGGTAAACAAGTATGGTTAGTTTCAAAGCAATACCTCCGATGGTTTTGAGATAAAAAGAGGAGGTACGAAAAACTTAACCAAGCTCAATACACTTTCTAAGTAAAAAAAAAGGCCATAACTCTGTCAAAAAGCTTGTCAAAGTTATGTACTCTTGTCTGTTGAGATGGTAAACAAGTATGGTAAGTTTCAAAGCCATACCTCTAACACTTCTGAAATAAAACCTTACCAAGGTGTGACACTAACGCCGACGCCTGGGCGAGTAGGATAGCTCCCCTTTTCTTCGAAAAGTCGAGCTAAAAAGGGCTATAATTCTGGGAAAAAAATCTTTGACAGAGTTATGTCCTCTTGTCTGTAGATGGAGGTTATGATGGTAAACAAGTAATTTCAACGCCATACCTCTAACGGTTTTGAAATTAAGTGAGGTGGTGCGAAAAACTTAACCAAGGTGTGCCACCAGCGAGTAGTATAGAAGGGCATTTAAGTAAATATTCTGTTCATGACACTGCCAACTGTATTCGGCTAATTGACAAGTGCCTATATTTAAGTAAATATTCTGTCCATGTAACTGACAACTGTAATTGTCTAAATGACAAGTGCCTATGTGCAATTGATATGTGCCTACTTATAATTGACTACTGCATCGTGTATGCGTACAACTTTGAGTTGCCTTCCATTAAATGCCCTTCCATAGAGCTAGTAAGATAGCTCCCCTTTTCATCGAAAAATCGAGCTAAAAAGCAAACTGGCTAGTAGGAGAGAACACAAGCCTTAAACCAGCAAAAAAGTTTCAAGTTAAAACAATAATCGATATGTGCCATGTAAAAGTGTAAAATATATGTCCCATTTTGCGATAAGTAGAACATGCAGGTCTAGATAACACTGCTTGATTTATCTCTACCATAGTAGGTTTTTCAATCTCTAGCAAGAGTTCATCAGGACAAATAAATATTCTGACTCAGTTTCGTGTTAATTTGGAACAAGTTGCGGACAAAAGTATTCACAAAACCTTTTGTATGATTTGACGTGTAACTTAGTTAATAACACCATGTTTGAAATCGACATGAAATTAATTAACATAAACATCCTGGCCAATTTGCACGGTAATTGGCTTCAGAATATGGCTTCTAGAGTGTTCAATATGTTTTCTATGATTTAATCAAGAGTCTTTGACCCAACATGATCCGTGTTTCAAAGACGGCCTAGCGTTAATCAAGAGAAAGAGTCTGACCAACACATGGTGACTGCTTATGAAATGTGGCCCCAATTTTGTAAACAAGGTAAATGTGGACAGACGGACGGCTCACATGACGGACATCAGACGATTACAACAGCTCACCTTGAGTACAAAGTGCTCTGGTAAGCTAACACAAATTGAGGTATTACGTTTAATGTTGTGAAAAAACATCGACATCTGTCTTAAGGGGGGTCACTGCTGAAATTCAAAATAACAAGAAATTTTATTGACCCTGTTTTTTATGGAGACTAATATTTTGCTAGTTAATTTCTGGAAAAATAATGATGGGTCAATGACTTAACTTTTTCGCAATATTAATTTTAGTGATACACTATCGATCAAGGTGCTTAATGCAGACTTAGCCAGATTTTGGTATTATAAACGTTTATGTATGTGGTGTATGTTTCAGAATGGATATCACTTTTCTAATCTTTTTCTTATGTAGTATATCATCTTTAGGATGAAAAATTAGAGATAGTGGTATTTCTATCATCATCTGAATAAATAGTACGCTCCTTATTATTACCCCACCCACTTTACTAAAATTCATTTTTTCAATTTTTGATAAATGAATATTTCATGATAAAGGAGTAACAAGCTTTTTCAGATATTCTGTCTGCAGTTTGATTAAAACCTTTGTTTAGAATGCAAAAATAAAAAATGGGTGTCAATGTGCATATAAGAAAGAAATTCAATAAAAACTGACAAAAATGTGTTTTTTGATTTCGGCGAGCTTTGAGATATGACGGCATATGTCTGTGACAAAGAACTGTAAAATAAACTAGTTATTAATGATTTTTTTATATCCTAACAATTCTTCGTATAATACAGTTTGAATTATGTAAATATCTTAAATGGTTTTTGAGAAATGACTATTTTTGTACCCCTACCCCCATTTTTGGCATATGACAAAATTTGTCAATTTAGTCACCAAATGTGAGGTCAAAATATTTTTTCTCAAAAATGTTCAATCTTTTTACACTAAAATATTCCTATTGTGCCTAAGTTCACTACTACCTAATTGTTTTTTCCAGTTAACTCATCATTTTTGAAATACAACAAATGTAAATTTCCGGAAGTGCACAAATCCAAAACCTCACCAGTGACCCCCCTTAACAGATACTTAGTTGAAATAAGATGCCACTGACTTAACTGACACTATACAATGCAATATGACAAAGCATGGTATGATTTATCTAAATAAATCTTTGAGCATGATACATTTAACATAGAATTACACTTGACAGTAATATTTAAATATTAAAGCTGCTCGCTCTCAAATTTTGGTAAAACAATTTAAGTTTTTCAAACCGTATGAAAATAACGTATTCTAACGTATAATCATAAATAAAGGTGCCAGTATAAATTCCTGTCACGTAGGCCTATATCTGTAGATTTGAAATAATACGCTACCAAATAATAAACGGTTGCAAACGCTTTTGAAATATAGTGTAGCGGTGCAATAAAACCGTCATTTTCAATCGATTTTTGCAAACGGCAACTGAGAGCGAGCAGCTTTAAGTAATCGACAGTTGAAAAATAAACATGTTCATATTTAAAAATTTCATGACACAAAAAAGTCAAGGACTACAAAAAATATAAATTAACAAACACAAAAAATGAACATGTTAACCTAGGCTACTCAATGTTGCGATGAAATATCCCCGCAGTGGCGCATGTCACAGATTTATATCTATCAATTGAAGTTAGCTACGGTGGTATATCACAGCTAACAGTAATGAAGGAGAAGCTCTACTCAATCTAACAATGCCGCATGGAATCTAAACAACAGAAATGTTGATTTGTAGGTACATTACTCTGCAACACCTTGATGGATACACACTTAAACTGTGTCTTCCACACCTACTATTGATAAAGATTGTGCCAATATGATATGTGCGCCTTTCATGGACAATTATGGAAGTTCACTTCAGCTTTGTCCCATGAAGGGTACACACAAGACGAATAATACTGTTGGTGATTCAGACTTTAAACATTACAAAAATAAGAATTCGTATGATTTTTACGTTTTCTTAAAAATTAGTTTATAACAATGTTAGTATAAAGAAAACAAACTGGATGTGTTTATTGACTAGCAGAGAGAGCAAAAACATAAAACCACCAAATCAAGTCCAAGTGATAAAAGTAATAGATATGTGCCATGCAACCATGGACTTAACGATGTTAACACTTACAGTTTAAGTTAAAGTTTGACCTGAGAAATATTCACGTTATTCTCATTTAAAGCCACAGTGAACCTGCAAATTGTACAAAGAAGTGCACACATAGGATCATTGTACTGAGGAATGAGGACTAGTTAATTGTTTAGAAAAATATGAAATTGTTCAGTTTTCTAAAAACTAGTTGATAACAACTTTGGAACAAAATTAGAAAAAGGGACATGTCTGTATATCTATTGCCTACTTAATAACTTTTCTTGATTTATCTCTGTCATTATAGGAAGTTTCAGTATTGGTATTTTAAAACTTTCTGAAAGTGTTAGAAAATATAACGGTACTTTCAACATCAAATACTACAGACAATACAGTTACTGTAAACATGGTAAATGTATTTAAGTAAAATGCTGGCTTTCAAGAGCTCTAAACTATAGAATGATTGGGACATGCCGCTTGCTACTTGCCACTTGCCACTTACATTTAACTTGCATCTACTATCAACGCAAATATAATTAAAATATGAAAGATTAAATGGGTAACATGAGGGCTTATTTATATGACTAGATTAAAGCCAAATACCTTTAAAGGTCCAATACTAAGGAAAGTGAAAATTCAAATATACTTTAAAAAACACAGAAATCAGTTATTTTTAATAACAAGAGGGCCATGATGGCCCTTTATCGCTCACCCGAGTACAACTGCTTTTAACAAAGTTGCTAGAAATCATCGAAACAACCTTTCTGACAAATTTCAAGGATATTTGGGCTGAAAATGTTACCTCTAGAGTGTTAACAAGGTTTTTCCATATTTGGGCTCTGTGACCTAGTTTTTGACCCCAGATGACCAATATTCGAACTTGAGCTAGAAATCATATAAACAACCTTTCTGACGAATTACCAGGATATTTGGGCTGAAAATGTTACCTCTAGAGTATTAACAAGGCTTTTCCATATTTGGGCTCTGTGACCTAGTTTTTGACCCCAAATGACCCATATTGAAACTTGAGCTAGAAATCATAGAAACAACCTTTCTTGCAAATTTCCAGGATATTTGGGCTGAAAATGTAACCTCTACAGTGTTAACAAGGTTTTTCCACATTTGGGCTCTGTGACCTAGCTTTTGACCTCATATGACCCATATTCGAACTTGAGCTAGAAATCATCAAAACAACCTTTCCGACAAATTTCCAGGATATTTGGGCTGAAAATGTTACCTCTAGAGTGTTAACAAGGTTTTTCCATATTTGGGCTCTGTGACCTAGTTTTTGACCCCAGCTGACCCATATTCGAACTTGAGCTAGAAATCATCGAAACAACCTTTCTGACAAATTTCAAGGATATCTGGGCTGAAAATGTAACATCTAGAGTGTTAACAAGGTTTTTCCATATTTGGGCTCTGTGACCTAGTTTTTGACCCCAGATGACACATATTCGAACTTGGGCTAGAAATCATCGAAACAACCTTTCTGTCATTTCCAGGATATTTGGGCTGAAAATGTTATCTCTAGAGTGTTAACAAGGTTTTTCCATATTTGGGCTGTGTGACCTAGTTTTTGACCCCAGGTGACCCATATTAAAACTTGAGCTAGAAATCAACCAAACAACCTTTCTGACAAATTGCCAGGATATTTGGACTGAAACAGTAGCCTCTAGAGCCTTAACAAGATTTTTCTATTTTTGGGTCATGTGACCTAGTTTTTCATCCGAGATGACCCATATTCGAACTCGTCCGAGTAATTACTGGGACAAACATCCTGACCAAGTTTCGTGACAATTGAGGCAAAAATGTGACCACTAGAGTGTTAACGAACTAAGTGTGGACGGACGACGGACATTCATCGATCCTAATAGCTCACCCTGAGCCAGCTCAGGTGAGCTAAAAAATGAAAGTTGGTATGTAGAAATTCTAAATAAACCAGAGTACATGTACACTTATTTTCTATGCATTATGAAGAAAGTTAAAAAGACCTGGGTGGTCATTTTGTCAAATCACTGAGATTTCAACATACAACACATACTTTTCTTCGTGTTCCAAACACATTCTGTAAATTTTAACCTGACAATCTTCATTATTTAGTGTCTTGCATAAGGTAATGTACTTGCCATTGAAATAACTGTCACTTAGTTTTCGCTTAGTAGTGGACCTTTAAAAAGCAAATCCCACACCAGTCATGTCAGTTGAAAGGGTTTCAAAATTTTCAAAAATAATGGCAAGTAGTAAGTGGCAATAGCAAGTGGCTGTAGCAAGTGCCAAGTAGCAATTAGCAAGTGGCATGCAGCAAGTTGCAAGTAGCATGTCCCAACCCGCAATCCATACAAAACATTGTCACAAAAATGCAAATTACACACTTTATCGAGTTATGGATCACAAAACAAAAACTAAAATCTCTACTGGCAAGTGTTAAGCTCTTTGAAGTTCAGTTTGGCCTACCAAGCGCGCAAACTACAATAAAGCACTATGTAATAAACTCTGCTGCTGATCAAGATTTCATCAAGGATTTACAATAGCAGTATCTTCTAAGTGGTTTCTCTGGGACACATATAGATGTATTTCCGTACTTGTTTGTTCTACTGATGTCATCTGTAATCTCCATACCAGTTTCTACATAATAATCCACGGTGGCTTCAAACATAGCGTTCCCTGGTGATGTCTCAAAAATAATCAAGAATCGCTTATGTTTCTCAGCTTCCGGTTTAGAGAAGAACTTGTAAATAGTCCAGCGGGTTTCCTCTTCGCCCTTTGCTGACAAGCCAAGAGACACTATCTGTGCCTCGTGGATTTTAAATAAAGTTAAATCCGCACATATGTTGTTATATTTCTTAAGCAAGTTGTTCAAATGAAGCACAGCAAATGTTGCTGCTTTAATAACCACTGTATTACTAACAGCAATGTTCTCTGTTCCGTAACATGCGCAGAAATGTTCAGGGATGGATGCATCTGCGCATGAACGAGTTTCCGGAATTGGACTAAATAAACTGATGCCCCGTTTTTCGAATGGCTGAAATTTCACAGATGTCTCAAAGTCAACATTCAAAATGTCATTTAGCATTTCATGGAGATCGAAATTTGATGTTAGTCTTTGTGTGTTGTCTTGAAGGTTTTTAACAACTTCTGGATACTTTCTTTTGAACGATTCTGGTGGTACTATAGACAAAAGTGGCATTCTCTCTTCTATTCTACCAACAAATGTATTTCGGATATCATCTATACGTGACCCATGGTCACTGAAGAATATAAGAAAAGCATTTTCTAAATGACCATTTTCTTTGAGAAATTTAAAGAACTCGTAAAAGTCATTGTCACCTAGTTCTAAGAAATTAATAAATTCGTGGCAAATTTTAACAAGCCATGAAAAAGCAAATCTTAATTTTGATTTGTACATCGTAGCAAATCTTTTATAGTAGTTGATCAAATGTTTAAACACGGGCTTATTACCGTAACAAAGGGATGAAGTCTTTCCCATATTTAATTTGCTGTACTCAAACGGCAACAGCACTGACTTTAAAACTTGAGAAGCAAACTCAATTTTTCTAACTCCCAGCATCCACGGTCTCATATAATGATCTGTTGGTGGATCTTTGAAACCGGTTGCTTCAGTATTGAATGATGTTATAATGGGGTAATCTTCCGCGTAAAACGTTGCGTAATTCTGATGAGAAAATTTCTGCCATATGAATGGAAAGTTCTGAAGATCAAACTGACCTCCATCTGGAGGAACAGGAAGGTCATTCGTTCCAGGCCGTTTTCCAGTTAATACTGGCACAATATTTGGGAAAGTGTTGTCTCCAACTTTCATGTAGCCTTTGAAAACATAACCACCTAATACTTCTGTTATGTATTTATATGTCTTTGGCAATTTGCGAATGGCAGACAATCTCGAAGTGGAGTCGATTCCAAACATGAATACACTATATTGTGAGAGCTTTGGGTTTTCTTTGGATTTCTTAACCTTTGTCTCATCCCCAACGAAAACGTTCTCCTGCAAGGTATCAAACACACGTTTACCATCAGCGACAGTGTAACAACGAAGCCTGAAGAAATCATAAGGAACTTTTAAAGGAATATCACCAAAAACTTCCTCACCAAACTGTACACTGTAGTCATCATGTCTAGGTCTTAAAAGAGGCGTGTAACTACATTTGTAACTCGAATCACCATAAAATTTATACGCCGAACGATTGTAAGTTAAAAAGCCCCTTTCGTCGACATAAACTAAATCAGGTGCTGGATCACAGTGTATGGGTTCTGGGCTCCACACGTATTTCATTATTGATTTATCAAACGGATCCAAGTCCGGTATAATGCACTGCTTATTTATGTTTTCGTTCACAAAGAGAAATCTCACTGGCATAGTCAAAGTTTGGTAAAGGTAATAGATCACATATGTTGCTAGAATTGCCAATACTGCAAATTTTCTTTTATCACGCCGCCATAGTTTACAGACTTTATTCCAACAACACTTCCCAACCTGTCTTATTCCAGGCATGCTGCTCATGGCTCTCCAAATCATACTGCAAGGAATAAAATACAATTTACAGGTCTATATAATTATAAAGTATACATCTTTCCAACTTGACTTTAAGTGTAAAGTGGAAATTTCTTCTTTTGTTGTTGATGAAATAGAAACAAACACATAGATCTATGCTAGTTAGATCCCGGTTCGATTCTCGGCCGGGGCACTGGATATTTCAGAAACGCTTTTCAGTGTTTCCCACCTATCTGAGATGAACTGGTAAGAAACCCAGAGGTAGTCTCGCGTGTATCGGTGCTATACGCCGGGCACGTAGAAAAGAACCAAGGGGTCTATTCGTGAAAGAGCTAGGGTCTGGTACCCGCATTCCCTTGTATCTGCTTCTGTCTCTAAAATAAAGGACCACAATGGAAATAAGAGCTTGCTCTTTATTGTGTTATACTTGGTACTTGGTAATGAAATAAATACATACATACATACGACCTATCCGCTAAGCAGAACATTTTAGACTCATTGTTACAATTTTATATAACATCATGAGCATGCTATATGTCGTTCTATAATTATACAAATTATATATGGAACTGTTCATGTACTATGTGTGTATATTTGTACTGAGGGTCGATATAGGTTCTGGTTACGAACATTATTGGTACGTATATCAACGGAGTATTGATTTAGAAAAAGAATGATGTTTTACATCAAATTTCAAAGTACAAACCTACATTCGTGGCAAAAGTCTTGTTTTTAAAAACAAATGATTACGGACGGCAACTGAAATTTACAGTTTCTCCTAATAAATGACGTGCACGTATATGGTTGTTTTTTTTTTTTTCATTTAATGCTAACTACTGTGTTATATCAGTGAAATATGGAGTGATGATATAGATATCATATTAGTCACAGTGTGGGTGAAATAGGTCTGCCCGAACTACTTTTGTCAGTGGTGCATATAAATAATTTAGCTTTTGTTTTAATAGTGAGCATGAAATAAAAAGAAAATTTGTTTGTTTCGAGTGGACACGGAATATATCTTAACTTAAAGTGATACATTTTCTACATGTTCACTCGCGCTTCGCGCTAAAGCCTTTTGAAAATATCAAAGTTGTATCACTTTTCGTTCAGATATATTCAATATCCGCTCAAAACAAACAAATACCCTCTACATTGCAGCGGCGGTGTAGAGGTTAAGGTTTCTGCCGCTCATCCCGCAGGTTGCGGATTCGGGGTCACGACCGTACCTCCTTATATGACACCAGTACTGATTTTTCCAGGAAGCGAACTCGAGTGACTCAATATGCTCCAAGCTTTCTTCATTATCGAGCTTAATAAATTAGTATAAACTAAACTAAATCTTTATTTTCGTAAGTTCGCCCCTTTAAGACCACATTTTATATGCTATATATCCTTTGAACGCCTATAACGTAATAAACCGTATACGCGGGTTAAGACAGGTTTGGCCTTCCATAGAAGTGACAGTTACCGTATGGAACACGTTTTGTCTGTATGAATTTAAAGGCTATGCCGACAGCTCCTGAATGTTGAAATCTCAGACGTCCGAGGCAAATGCTGACACTTTAAGACAACCTTGAAAATGACCTTGGACACAATTTTACCAGCTTTGAAAATTTTCATTTTACCAACGTTCGCGTACAGGCCCCTGTGGGATAGTGTTTTGAGCGCGTGCAAATATTTTTTCACAGACATAAAGCAGACATGTCGTACTCAAACCTAGGTACATGTATATTGACATCTTATGAGAACGCTTAAAATTGACCTCTCGTTAGCAAAAAAAAAAAAAAATTCAATAAGGCTTGATCGGTTTTAAACAATGACACATTAAATTAACAAATGACCTTTTTGGTCTTGTCCAAAGTGTTTTATATCGAGAGCGTATTGTAAAACACACAGGATAGTGTCACTTACTGCAAAAGATGGGACAAAACTCAATTATTCTATCTGCCTTTCTGGAATATAAATGATCGATTATGATAGAACTTTTTCTATGAGACTCTTGTAGGACAGTCTACCAACTGTGTCATGCGTACCATTTTAAACTTAAAATCGCCGATTACGTGATATTCTATATTTTGACATCAATTTGATTCATCACCTGAGAAAAGTAATCTGACGCTTAATATCTGGTTGATGACAAATAAAACAAAGTAAAAAATGTTTTGAATGTGTGTTATCAGGGTCCGTAGATATCACCTATGTAATGTATAGATATCAATCCACAATGCTTCTATTTTCAATCACACATTTTTACGGTGTCGATCTGTGAATTCAGATGATACACACTTGACAATACATGTACTTTATTTTTCATGCAAGAAGTTTTTAGTTTACCAATGAAAATGTGTCGGTTACTGTACACCTATTCAATGTTCCGCGACAACACGGATGTATCCTTTCAAGGTTTAAAGTTCATGTAAAGTGTATGAAATGGTTGTCCTTCAATTTGTTTATAAACAAAACAGCCTCTTATTTCATATACCAAATTGTTCAGAAAAGGCAGTTGAAGGTCTCTACTGTAACAGTGAATATTTGGTTTATAAATGTTTTCTTTGAAGCCAGTCACTTACTTTGTACTTTATAAATATCATGCATGTGTAACTTACGCTAAATATGAAAATTTGCTATATTCCGGGCTTACAAATTAACTCGTATTTTATTCTTTGATTTGTTTACCCAATGACGGCAAAAGTATCTT
Organism: Saxidomus purpurata; assembly: GCA_022818135.1. Classification (NCBI taxonomy): domain Eukaryota; kingdom Metazoa; phylum Mollusca; class Bivalvia; order Venerida; family Veneridae; genus Saxidomus; species Saxidomus purpurata. The sequence continues at coordinate 41,420,564 of JAFMSR010000008.1, read as the reverse complement.
ACCTTCCGTGTCCAGTTGCAACATTCCTACACAAAGACAATTCGTCCACAAATGATATTGAACATTGATCAACGCATACTGCGGCATAGTCTGTTAGTGTTACACAAAGCAAAGGGAAGTTACTTTTATCAATAATGACTCATGCTATTTATAGCTTGAAAAACCTGTATTACCTATAGATAAAGAATATCATAGTAACACAGTGCACAGTATATTATTGCAAGCTCCTTCAGTGCCCCTCCTTTTAGAAAACTGTTAAGTTTTCTTATTGTTGAGGAAAGACACCGGTAGGAGTAAAAACAATAGAATCCCCTCACCCGAGAGAAGGAACGTAGCAGGGGCGGATCCAGGATTTGGTCTTATGGGGGGCGTAACTTTTTTTGCCATTTGTTGGTTCTGCTCAAGCCGTATAAGACGGCAATTATGACTGTGTTTTATTCTTTGTTTTTAAGTAATTGAACACTAAATAGCGGTGGAGCAAGTGAGTGTATAGTTAACATGTATAATTGAATGGCAATGAACAATGTGAGGGCCATAGGCAGAGGTTAAAAAATAGGGAGGCACTTTCTAAGGGGGTTCGGGGCATGCTCCCCCGAAAATTTTTTTTTCGAGGGTGCCATTTCGTGCATTTTCCTGCATTTCAAATGTGTTTTTGATACTTTTAAGATACCGATTTCGGAAACAGAAAATATAAATTTATACTCAGATATTTATGTAAGGTTGGGGAATTTTAGGGGGGCGCGCGCCGGGTGCCCCCCCCCCTGGATCCGCTAGTGCGTAGAATTCTAGGTTCCTGCTCTGTTGCAAAGTGAGGTAACCCTTTCATGCCTAGCAATACGGACTCCCAAAACTTGGTTGGATAGCGTCCCCTAGGCAGACTGGCACACGAGCAGACTTATTACAAATCACGGATTTTACCACAATTCAGTAATAGAGGTTAGACTTACCCTTTTATATATTGATTATTATTACTTCTTTTTTTTTTAATATATGTATATAATAATAATATAATATTATATATGTATATTATATATGTGTGTGTATCTTTACTCATATATATTTTATCGAAACCAGGCTTACTAAGAATATGCCTCTTATCACCAAATCACCACTGTCACTTATACTGCATGCAGCAAACGACTGAACTTTCCCACAGGTCAAGCTATCTACTCGGGGCCCTATGAAGGGAGTTTGGTATAGTATATTATTCCAAGCTCCTTCAGTGCCCCTCCTATATAAGTATTGGATTTAGAAAACTGTTAAACCAACTTAATGTTCTCCAGACTAAAGCCTTTTTGTGTGCGAGCCACTGCTAATATTCAACTATTTTGTCTGTATCTATCCATATGCATCGACCCAACTGTTTGATATTTCCTTTTTGACAGACTGTAAAACTTTTAACAGAGCGTGACCTTCAAGAACCATGATTGGCATTGTGAATGCATGTGATTACCCCAATAATCCGAAATAGTTACTATGGAATTCTTTAAATGGACTTTACCGCCGTATTTGTATAGACTTGAGTCAGAGAACAAGTCAATGGTAACATGTCTTTCCGTTTTCCATATCAACTTTCCCTCCCATTTGTCAAGAAATCGCCAGTGTTCCAACTCCCCTCGAAGGGCCCCTGTCACTAAGATTTTATCTCCCGAGATTCCCTTAGAAATCGCCGAATTCATTTCCCTTGTATAAAGTTTTGCAGCTGGAATTGCAAGCATAAAAGAAATTGCCCTTCCGCACAACTTCTGAAGATCCAAGACAGTCGCTGTTGTTTTACTTAGAATGAATTCTCTCAACTCCATAAATTTCATTTTTTTTCTTGTCAGTCACTCGAAAACATTGCTCTTTTGAACCCACCCAAAAGCCTAAAAATATCGGCATTTGCGTGGGCTGAAAAACAGACTTCGTGATGTTTATGCAATAACCTAGTCTTAGCAAAATTTCGCAAACTAGGTAATTCGCTACCCGCGCCTTCTCTTGGCCTGAACCCTCATAATTATTTCTAACTTCCTCAATTAGTATGTCGTCAATATATAGAAAAAATTGAGTATGAAACATTTTCCTTATGTAAATAGTTGGCTGAAGGTTCAAAGTATGATAAATGAACGACGATAATTTGTACCCGAACGGTAACGTCGAGAAACAAAAATAATGTCCCGCCAATTGGAACCCAACCCACTTCTGTGATTCAAGCTTTAAGCGCATCCCATCAAATGCTGATTTATCATCAATTGATGTGAAAAATGCATCTTGTTTGGTGGCTGGGGGCACATCTTTTAACATATCCAGAGAAAAATGCATATCTCTGGTCCAACAGTTTAAATACATCAGGTTTAGACATAACCTTGGCTTATTTTCTTCAACTGTTATGGGGTGGTTAGCACTCTCCTATGCGTCCTAGATACGTTATGGAACCATTTAACAAACGTTCTCTTATTGTATTGTTAATGAACGAAATGGAACTTTTGCATTTGTTCGAATTACTGAAAGTTCGAGCAGGGGGATGTTTACAATCATAGGATTTCCCCCAAAAAAGTTCGATTGAAAGGTACAAAATAGTACTCTAAATCCACACCCTCGCGTACCCAGCTCATGGCCTCTTCAGAACCTGTAGTAGTGTTTATGATATGTTCCCAATTTCTGATACAACTGTGTAATTGACCCGACACAAAATTGTCATTGCTTGGAAAACGTAAATCATTAATGTCTGGAATGGCTCTCAAATTATAAATTGTTTCCGCAGGAACCACTCATCGTCGGAACCCACGGTTAATTCCTGCCGCTTCTCTCCGTCATATAATTGGATAATGAATAGCCTGGGTTACCGAGGATGGAACCACTGGACTGTGTCGCGATGCGGCATGTCCGTTTACCGTCATGTAAGAGGGCGTTCTAACATTTTGTCCCCGTGGAACGAAGCCTAGATCTATGCATTATTTCCACTTTTTCATTGAAAACGGTGCCTGAAATTCATAAATTTATACATTCCATCAGTGCCGCCGAGACCGACTAATAAAAACCTGTCACCTGCTAATAAACTCTGACCTACTAACATGTACAAGAATTGCGATGAGGTTACATGTGAAGGTTACCCAAACATTCAAAACCCAAACCTGCAGGTTACAAGGACATTTCGTTGAAAAATCATCTTATTCCACAGTAATTTTTGTCTTGTTTTGACCAAATCGTGGTTGACCAGAGCGTCCACCGAAATACACATACTTTATACAGCCGACACATGCATTGTTATACTATGTGTATACATGTACATGAGTATATTTGGGAATAAAATATGTTTAAACTAACCAATGCGCCCTTAATATGAACCCTTGGGCATAATTAGAGAGTATCCAGTTCCCGCTTTTATTCATGTTCTCCGAAACGCTCACTCAAGGGAGCAATTCATATGGCAAAACTATTATTGTACCGTATGAAAGGTATCTCTCATCTTTATAACATAAAAGATATCTTACTAATGAAAAGAGATATCTCTTAACGACCATCGTAAGGATATCTTTCACGGAAGTAGATATATCTCTAATGATTAGACATATATCTCCACACCCTATTGAGAGATATCTCTCTAACTTTATATTACACTAAAACCTCGAGAGACATCTCTACAACAAAGGATATCTCCTTATTTACAGAGATATCTTTGAAAAACGCGAAAGTACGATGACGAAAACACGAAACCGCGAAAGTACGATGACGAAAACGCGAAGGTACGATGATGAAAACGCGAAATTGTATCGCATTTTCATCATCGTGTTTTCGCGTTTTCGTCATCGTACTTTCGCGTTTTCATCATCGTAGTTTCGCGCTTTCGTCTTCGTACTTTCGAGATTTCGCGTTTTCGTCATCGTACTTTCGAGTTTTCGTCATCGTGTTTTCGCGTTTTCGTCATCGTTTTTTCTCGTTTTCGTCATCGTACTTTCGTGATTTCGCGTTTTCGCGTTTCAGATTATTTCATTCATAGGCGATGGCCCTAACGGAATTCCGTAGTACGGGATAGAGACTTTTTCTTGATAGGAATAGTTTTCTTTAAACAGAAGGACTTCTCAATGCAAAAAAGCGGCTGCATTACAAAATGTTCAGCCCGAGAAGTTATTCCTCCAGTTTGTCATAATAAAACAAACTTAAGTATTAGGGTTTTCAAATAGACTTTCTGTTGCTTTTTGATATCTAAAATAAAATACATTCATAAGTTCTTCTCATTACATCTATTTATGTCTTTTGTATGGGAGGTGTTTTTTGGAAGTTCTTCGTCTACTTTAAAGAGGCACTCCCCAGAACTGTTGTCAAATTAAATAACTTAAAAGCATAAATAATAGAATATTTGCAAGTGTTATTAATTGTTTAGGGAGATGTTGAAGTTGTCTTGCAGTTTTGCATAAAAATGTGGTCAGCATAAATGCTTTCATCTTTAAATTTCAAAACGTTGTTTATTGTGTGTTATATTATATATGTTCAGGAGTGATTGTGTGTCACGTTGAGATACTCACTGAAGCTGGTTGCCGCGGGATTTCGCAGTAAACAATCGAATGCTACCAACTATCTGCGCAAAATGACCTCCGTTTAGTTGACTTTAGTAACGTGACACAATACTGCAAAACGACCTTGGAGCTTTTCTGCAGTTCTATAGTTATGCAATAAAACATGCAACGCTTATAAATACATGTTACACACATTATTGTTTACGCACGTATGTAAGTTTTACGTCCCGTGATAAATACCAGCTTACCTCCGCACAGGGAAAATATGAATATTCATATACCAAGATTGTGACAACCGTTCAATTGCCTCAGCATCTATCGTTTCAATCTTTTTAATCCACGTTTCAGTGGTTATCCCCATTACAAATCTTCCTCAGTCTAAAGCGACGGGATAAAAACATAAGAACATCTGGATGTCATAGCAAATGTTTAAATATTACAGGTAAGTATTTTCATTCTTTCTTTGGGTTCAGTGCCCGTTTCTATTTATAGGCGGACAGTTTACTTAACGATGGTTCTGGCTTGGAAAACCCCTTTCTAGACTCCCGTTCTCCAAAAGAAACTGCCAACTTTGTCACACAAAGAGCCTGGTAGGTTGCGGGGTTCGAACTTGTTACTCACTGAGAGGTTTAGTTATAATTAGTCAGCGGCTTCTAGACCACGGCGGGTCAATGCTGTCTACTACAAATTAACATGTTTGTATATATTTTCCCAATGAATTCCTATATTCAGTCATCATCGGAACCCACGGTTAATTCCTGCCGCTTCTCTCCATCAATTGGATAATGAATGGCCTGGGTTACCGAGGATGATATTCAGTTAGCCTTGAAGTATTATACAATTATACAACTGCAGTTGTAATTTAAAGTTAAATTCGTTATGGTTGGCTTGCTGCGGAAAAAGGTTGCAACAAAACAGCATATAATATGTTAGCAAATAACATTCAATATAGGGATGTCGTCTCAGCGCTTTATATTCATTTGAACGCAACTACTGAGGAATATTAATACACACTTGAAATATATATCATCATGTAAGTGAATGTTGACTATTTTAATGAAAACTTGCACATTTTCAGGTATGTTTGAGCTTCATGAAAAGGAACATTTTCATGAAAGTCTATTTTTTGTTATTTTTTGTAATTAAACTATTTTCGGGTACGTTTTAGCATAATTAAAATTTATGTTCTATAGGTTATTGAACTTGTATGGTGATATATTACTTGGAACGAGTTGATTTGGCGGGAACAACGAGCTTGCAAGTTGTTCCCGCCAAATCAACGAGTTCCAAGTAATATATCGCCATACAAGTTCAATAACCTTTTTATTATATACTTTCATATTGAATATGAACAAAAAAGACATTCTGTTAGTAAAAAACAATAAATGAATCTTGAAATTTCTCAGACAACTAGCGTACTATTTCACCATGTACATTTTCTTTATTGCGTATTAATAGACTCGATTCAATATTGTTGTTTATACGTGACGTCATTTATTAGGAGAAACGTTGACGCCAATTGTACGGTAAGAAATTTCAGCTGCCGTCCGCCATCCAGTAACCAGAACTATTGCGTGCCCTAAAATATTCGAACCTTTTTAAAAACGAAACTCTTTTACGTCTACTTGAAAATGATTAAAGTTTCTTTTTTATTTTCAGACCGTAGCTTATTTAATTGTAAAAAACTGTCGAACTTCGACATAGAAACCTCATTAAAACGATGTTTGCAAACAAATAAAATAGTCCGTACAGCTGATCGCTAGGACCGCCCTCCCTTGCCAACGTTCAGTATCATTCCTTACCAACGTGCAGTACCGTAGAATACTGAACGAACTTCTAAGGCAAAGTGAACGGGGCAATATGAAAGTTTATTACTTTCATATTGCCCCGTTCACTTTGCCTTAGAGAAAGTTACTGGTACGTAGTTCAGCCAAGTATTGATAAACAAAAGGAATGATGTTTTGCATGTAGTCATAAGAAAAAAAAAACATTTTTAGGAACGTACATCAAGTTGATGTATTCACATTTCAAAGTACAAACCTGCATCCGTAGGAAAAGTCTTGCGTTTTTCAAAACAAGATGGCGGACGGCAACTGAAATTTCTTACCGTACAATTGGCGTCAACGTTTCTCCTAATAAATGACTACACGTCTAAACAACAATATTGAATCGAGTCTATTAATACGCAATAAAGAAAATGTACATGGTGAAATAGTACGCTAGTTGTCTGAGAAATTTCAAGATTCATTTATTGTTTTTTACTAACAGAATGTCTTTTTTGTTCATATTCAATATGAAAGTATATAATAAAAAGGTTATTGAACTTGTATGGCGAAATATTACTTGGAACTCGTTGATTTGGCGGGAACAACTCGCAAGCTCGTTGTTCCCGCCAAATCAACTCGTTCCAAGTAATATATCACCATACAAGTTCAATAACCTATATTATAATAATATTGCATATTTCAGGTATTTTGATTTTATAAAGGAAGTGGCCCTAGGTAGCCGGTTCTATATACATGTATTATCATCATTATTATGATTTAATCATAGGCTTATTTCTCTTGCTCTTTTCAACAAGATTGTCGTACGGAGTTTATTTTATTCAAAATAGGAAGTGGAGAAATCCAGGAGAAAATAGTTTTTGTCAAACAAACTAATTAAAAACTGAAAATGTGACCGAGAAATGCAACCATGTGGCAGAAAAAGTGTCACAGCCAGGGCCAATACACGCCACAAATTTACTATAGGTTTATATAGGAGCGCTGTCATTAACTTGCAATAACATTTTAACTGATAAAGTTATTTTAAAATCACAAACGGGATGATAAAATATAACATTTCCCCTTTTTAATGAATATTGTTTTATTTTTCTGAGACTTTATTTGTTTGGTCTTTTTTTAACTTAAAAACTCTACCCGTCGTTTTACTATATAATATATAGTAAAACGCCCAAAATGTGACAATTTTAAGTGAAAATTTTGCAGTTTATCTTCAATTTGTTAAAAAACTATAACACTTATTTTAGAATCACAAACGGGATTGAATAAAACAATCATTCTACATTTAAGTGATATATTTTATATAAAAATAAAGAAAGAAGAGAATGGTCTTTTTTTAAGGTTTTGTTTAACAGGTATATAATCTTATTTTTACGATCGGAGCTCGGTTGCTTCCGTAATGCTGGCCGAACACTTCCGAATGATTTATCTAACTGCTTCAGGCCATAGATAAGTTTTATGGCCGGACATTACGTAATATTTATCATGATCTTTAAAACGTTGTATATTGGGTTTTATTTTACATTAAAATACAAACTGGGTGAGAATCTTCAGTTTTTGTTAATAACAAGGCAAAACCTTTCATGAAACCGGATATACATGATATCGTCTTTATAGCGAAGACCCATGAAATTTTCAGTATAATTATCAATAATATTATTTAGCTTTTGATGTTAATTTGCAACACATAAAAGATTAACTTTGCATGCATTTTTATTTCGAAGCACTTGCACGGGGTATTTTATTTTGTTTCACATTTTTCTTTGTCTCGAGTGAAAGGCAAGCATTCGCTCCGCTGAATTTAGTGTCATTTTATAGGTTTCTTCCAGATTCAAAATACACAGATAAAACCAGGTTGTCTGATCCCTCGAATCTTTTGTCTTTCATTTCACCCTGAACAGGGTCCGTATCATGTGTCCCCGTATTCCAGAAATTGAGGCATAGCCTTTAACACATTTATCACAAGCATAAACACTCTCTTTTTGTCCTTTTTCAGAGGCTGAATATTCTCTGACTTTTTCTTTTGTCGACTGAAAGTCATCATCACTGAAAGTTCACTTTCATCATGGGTATAATCCCCAAGCAACAAATCAAGATCTAAATCCTCATCCCAGTTAAAAAAGTCGCTCTTACTATATGCCATTCTAAACTTGCAATGTCCGTAGACAGAAATGAAAGAAAAAACTAGAGAAACTTGTTATAGCTCCTTTGATATCCACAGTTTGGAAACGTGGCATTAATTAATTAAATAATTGTTCTGTTTACCCTTTAGATCTCTTAAAACTAGTGTTATTACACAAATACCGACCAAACAGATAATTATATATTATTAACGGGTTTGTTTATGGCGCAATTAATGTTTTAGAGGTCAGAAAACAACATTTGTTTTATTCACAAGACCCTAGATCATAAATAGGAAAGAAATTAATAAATAAAAAAACAAATTAAATAAAATACAACGGAAAAGTTTTCACACGTATTTCGGAGAAGCTGGGACGGGAGGGGGTAACCGGCAAAGAAGAAAAGAAATTATAAAGAGATTTACATGTCCCTTTCAATATATTAAAAATAATATATTAAAAAGTATTCATTTTATTAACCCTTTAACTTTGAAAATATAATGGAAAAGAAGAGGAAAAGTGTTATAAAAACAAAGCATTTTGTTCGCACATATATTTTTTTTCAGCATAAAAATACAGTTTTCTACGGTGGCACAGAGGTGACATGTGGGTGTCTTTATTTATCTCGTTCCCACGAGATAATAAGTCGTTCCCACGAGATAATATCTCGTTCCCACGAGATAATTATCTCGTTCCCACGAGATAATAAGTCGTTCCCACGACATAATATCTCGTTCCCACGAGATAATTATCTCGTTCCCACGACATAATATCTCGTTCCCACGAGATAATAAGTCGTTCCCACGACATAATATCTCGTTCCCACGAGATAATATCTCGTTCCCACGAGTTAATTATCTTGTTCCCACGAGATAATATCTCGTTCCCACGAGATAATTTCAGCCAATCAAAACTCAGTATAGTGGAAAAATTAAAAGTTATTTCCCTTTTTTTAACAAATGCTAAAATGGACTTTAACAATCAGGCTAATATTAGAAACCTTATATCAAGATACTTTCATGAAAGATTGAATTACCGGCAAATAGTGACTGTGTTGCGAGAACAACATGGGATATTATTGTCAATAAGACATTTATATAGACTTTTAAGGTCTGAAGGACTTCAACGAAGGTCGTACTCTGATCCATCTTCAGTTATAGACTTCGTCCAGAATGAACTCCAACATTCAGGCCAGCAACACGGATACAGGATTATGCGTGAAAGATGTCTGGCAAATGGTTTATATGTTCGATCAGGCGACATAGCAACCATTCTCCGTATAATGGATCCCGAGGGTAAGAAAATAGCACACCCGTCTTTATAAATGTATAGCCACAAATAACAAAATGTCATGTAAAAACTTGAGACACAGACATGACAACAAACGTCATATTTATAAGACTTTCTTTTCTGTATCCATTATCATATATTCCTTTATGTTATTTGATGAACAAAAAGCCTCTTCTGTATGAACTTCATAAACGCACTACCCAATTAAAGGAGAAATCACACAGCATCCAGCAGTATCAAAGCCACATGATCCCTATGCGACCAAACATTCACTTTGTTAAAGGGTAAACCCAATAGCAACGATGTTGGCCTATAAACATGAGAATACATACAGGAGAGAAATACTTTAAATGCGACGTGACGTGAGAATACAAACAAGAGAGAAATACTTTAAATGCCACGAGACGTGAGATTACATACAGGAGAGAAATTCTTTAACTGCGACGAGAAATGAGAATACATACAGGAGAGAAATACTTGAAATACGACAAGACATGAGAATACATACAGGATAGAAAATCTTTAACTGCAACGAGACATGGGAATACATACAGGAGAGAAATTCTTTAACTTCGACGAGACATTAGAATACATACAGGAGAGAACTTCTTTAACTGCGACGAGACATGAGAATACATTCAGGAGAGATATTCTTTAACTGCGACGAGACGTGAGAATACATATAGGAGTGAAATACTATAACTGCGAAGAGACATGAGAATACATACAGGAGAGAAATAATTTAAATGCGACGAGACGTGAGAATACATACAGGAGAGAAATTATTTAACTCCGACGAGACATGAGAATACATACACGAGAGAAATTTTTAACTGTGACGAGACATGTGAATACATACACGAGAGAAAAATACATACTGGAGAGAAATTCTTTAACTGCGATGAGACATGAGAATACATACAGGAGAGAAAATCTTTAACTGCGACGAAACATAAGAATATAAACAGGACAGACATTCTTTAACTGCGACGTGACATGAGAATACATACAGGAGTGATTTTTTTAAATGCGGCGAGACGTGAGAATGCATATAGGAGAGAAATTCTTTAACTGAGACGAGACATGAGAATACATACAGGAGAGAAATTCTTTAACTGCGACGAGACATGAGAATACGTACAAAAGAGAAATTCTTTAACTGAGACGAGACATGAGAATACATACAGGAGAAAGATACTTTAAATGTGACTAGAGGTGGAGAATACATACAGGAGAGAAAAACTTTAAATGCGACGAGACATGAGAATACAGATAGGAGCGAAATTCTTTAACTGCGAAGAAATTGTTAAGAATACATAGTCATACAGGAATAAAATACTGTTAATTAGACGTCTGCGATAAGGTATTCAGTGGGAATAGTACAGAGTTCCGTTAGGGCAATTTTAAATCATTGCATTTTGCTGTGTGGATCAGATTCGTAATGGTACGATGGTTCGTTACCATTCAATTTGAATGATTTTTGATAGTTTTCGAACTGTCTGTCCGTCTGTCTGTCTTCATTTCGTCCTGTCTGTTTCTTTTTCTTATCCATGAAGGAATTTTGAAATAACTTTGCATAAATGTTTACTATAATGATACGGCGTGTCACATTTACAGATAAAGTGAATAGACCACTTCCATAAGTTGTACATAAGGAAATCCCACACGAGGTTTGGATTTGTACAAAAATGAGGCTCTGCCGAGTTTTTTGACATATCTCAAACCGAGTGTGGGATTCCTTATCCACAACGTAATGGGAGTGGTAGATTTTTCTCACCGTCCGATTGTGTTGATTTCATGGCAAATAAAGTAGTCCGTGTCCGATGTGAGACAAGCTATGCGAGACAAGATTACATGTATCTACGGTGGCACAGAGGTGACATGTGGGTGTCTTTTTTTATCTCGTTCCCACGACATAATATCTCGTTCCCACGATATAATTATCTCGTTCCCACGACATAATATCTCGTTCCCACGACTTATTATCTCGTTCCCACGAGTTAATTATCTCGTTCCCACGAGATAATATCTCGTTCCCACGACTTATTATCTCGTTCCCACGAGATAATATCTCGTTCCCACGAGATAATTATCTGGTGGGAACAAGATAAATTAGCCAATGAAAAGCTTTCAATGTGACAGGAAAAGGTTATTCCCCTTTTTGCGCTTCATTCGTCTTTGTAAAAACGCAACATGGGAAAATGGGAAATGGTATGCTTTTGTACACATCACTCACGCTCATCAATATCTAACATTTACTACATTTCAAGTTTTATTTATATTCCTTTAGTACTTTTATTGTGAACTGGAAACAAAACAAACGTGCTAGCAGACCTTTGTATCATTTGACCTCTAAGTATGACCTTCACCTGATAGGACTCTGGGAGTTACGCATGACAAGTCATCTTGATATAGTGAACATTTATGCAAATTTATTACAAAATCCCTTCATGGACAGAAAACAAGGTATGGACCGGACATGCAACACACCCTACAAACAGACATTTGACCTCTAAACGTGACCTTGACCTTTGGGGATTGGGTCTGGGTGTTCCGAATGGCACGTCATCTCATTTTGGTGAACATTAATGCCAGGTTATTTCAAACCACCTTGATGAATAAAGAAGGTCTTGATCAGACAAGAAACATACCCTGTAACAGACCAAATTACTCTTTTTCTCACCTCTGAGACAGAGGAATCCGAATAAAATGCCTATGTGAGATACATGTAATCTTGTCTCGCATAGCTTGTCTCACATCGGACACGGACTACTTTATTTGCCATGAAATCAACACAATCGGACGGTGAGAAAAATCTACCACTCCCATTACGTTGTGGATAAGGAATCCCACACTCGGTTTGAGATATGTCAAAAAACTCGGCAGAGCCTCATTTTTGTACAAATCCAAACCTCTATGTACAACTTATGGAAGTGGTCTATTCACTTTATCTCTAAATGTGACACGCCGTATCATTATAGTAAACATTTATGCAAAGTTATTTCAAAATTCCTTCATGGATAAGAAAAAGAAACAGACAGGACGAAATGAAGACAGACAGACGGACAGACAGTTCGAAAACTATCAAAAATCATTCAAATTGAATGGTAACGAACCATCGTACCATTACGAATCTGATCCACACAGCAAAATGCAATGATTTAAAATTGCCCTAACGGAACTCTGTACTATTCCCACTGAATACCTTATCGCAGACGTCTAATTAACAGTATTTTATTCCTGTATGACTATGTATTCTTAACAATTTCTTCGCAGTTAAAGAATTTCGCTCCTATCTGTATTCTCATGTCTCGTCGCATTTAAAGTTTTTCTCTCCTGTATGTATTCTCCACCTCTAGTCACATTTAAAGTATCTTTCTCCTGTATGTATTCTCATGTCTCGTCTCAGTTAAAGAATTTCTCTTTTGTACGTATTCTCATGTCTCGTCGCAGTTAAAGAATTTCTCTCCTGTATGTATTCTCATGTCTCGTCTCAGTTAAAGAATTTCTCTCCTATATGCATTCTCACGTCTCGCCGCATTTAAAAAAATCACTCCTGTATGTATTCTCATGTCACGTCGCAGTTAAAGAATGTCTGTCCTGTTTATATTCTTATGTTTCGTCGCAGTTAAAGATTTTCTCTCCTGTATGTATTCTCATGTCTCATCGCAGTTAAAGAATTTCTCTCCAGTATGTATTTTTCTCTCGTGTATGTATTCACATGTCTCGTCACAGTTAAAAATTTCTCTCGTGTATGTATTCTCATGTCTCGTCGGAGTTAAATAATTTCTCTCCTGTATGTATTCTCACGTCTCGTCGCATTTAAATTATTTCTCTCCTGTATGTATTCTCATGTCTCTTCGCAGTTATAGTATTTCACTCCTATATGTATTCTCACGTCTCGTCGCAGTTAAAGAATATCTCTCCTGAATGTATTCTCATGTCTCGTCGCAGTTAAAGAAGTTCTCTCCTGTATGTATTCTAATGTCTCGTCGAAGTTAAAGAATTTCTCTCCTGTATGTATTCCCATGTCTCGTTGCAGTTAAAGATTTTCTATCCTGTATGTATTCTCATGTCTTGTCGTATTTCAAGTATTTCTCTCCTGTATGTATTCTCATTTCTCGTCGCAGTTAAAGAATTTCTCTCCTGTATGTAATCTCACGTCTCGTGGCATTTAAAGTATTTCTCTCTTGTTTGTATTCTCACGTCACGTCGCATTTAAAGTATTTCTCTCCTGTATGTATTCTCATGTTTATAGGCCAACATCGTTGCTATTGGGTTTACCCTTTAACAAAGTGAATGTTTGGTCGCATAGGGATCATGTGGCTTTGATACTGCTGGATGCTGTGTGATTTCTCCTTTAATTGGGTAGTGCGTTTATGAAGTTCATACAGAAGAGGCTTTTTGTTCATCAAATAACATAAAGGAATATATGATAATGGATACAGAAAAGAAAGTCTTATAAATATGACGTTTGTTGTCATGTCTGTGTCTCAAGTTTTTACATGACATTTTGTTATTTGTGGCTATACATTTATAAAGACGGGTGTGCTATTTTCTTACCCTCGGGATCCATTATACGGAGAATGGTTGCTATGTCGCCTGATCGAACATATAAACCATTTGCCAGACATCTTTCACGCATAATCCTGTATCCGTGTTGCTGGCCTGAATGTTGGAGTTCATTCTGGACGAAGTCTATAACTGAAGATGGATCAGAGTACGACCTTCGTTGAAGTCCTTCAGACCTTAAAAGTCTATATAAATGTCTTATTGACAATAATATCCCATGTTGTTCTCGCAACACAGTCACTATTTGCCGGTAATTCAATCTTTCATGAAAGTATCTTGATATAAGGTTTCTAATATTAGCCTGATTGTTAAAGTCCATTTTAGCATTTGTTAAAAAAAAGGGAAATAACTTTTAATTTTTCCACTATACTGAGTTTTGATTGGCTGAAATTATCTCGTGGGAACGAGATATTATCTCGTGGGAACAAGATAATTAACTCGTGGGAACGAGATATTATCTCGTGGGAACGAGATATTATGTCGTGGGAACGACTTATTATCTCGTGGGAACGAGATATTATGTCGTGGGAACGAGATAATTATCTCGTGGGAACGAGATATTATGTCGTGGGAACGACTTATTATCTCGTGGGAACGAGATAATTATCTCGTGGGAACGAGATATTATCTCGTGGGAACGACTTATTATCTCGTGGGAACGAGATAAATAAAGACACCCACATGTCACCTCTGTGCCACCGTATGTATCTCACATAGGCATTTCCTGTCACATTGAAAGCTTTTCATTGGCTAATTTATCTTGTTCCCACCAGATAATTATCTCGTGGGAACGAGATATTATCTCGTGGGAACGAGATAATAAGTCGTGGGAACGAGATATTATCTCGTGGGAACGAGATAATTAACTCGTGGGAACGAGATAATAAGTCGTGGGAACGAGATATTATGTCGTGGGAACGAGATAATTATATCGTGGGAACGAGATATTATGTCGTGGGAACGAGATAAAAAAAGACACCCACATGTCACCTCTGTGCCACCGTAGTTTTCATCGCGTCAGTTTGCGTCTAACTCGTTTTTTCATAGTGAATTTTATATATTATGATTTTGATATTTATATTGCTAGAATCAGAATTTTATTGCCGAAAATTATGTGAAAATCATATCAAAATCGAAGAAAAAATGTCTTTACAGTAACGACATTAGTATCAGTAGGGTACAATATTTCACGCATAAACACGCTTCCGCTCGATAAAGCCGTCGCATTCATAAATACAGGTAAACCGGCTCGGAAAAAATCGATAGCACGACATCATATTATAGCTAATTCACCATTATAAGTGGAGTTTCATAACCCTGTAATATACGGACCCTGCCCTGAAGAAATAAACTAATTATTACATTAACAAAAAGAGAAGAAAAAAACACGCAAGGTTTGATCGGTGTGCAGAGTATTAAATGACACCATCTGTAAAATTTAACAGGTATTATTCTACTGCAAAAATGGAAAAGTTTTTTACCACATTAAATCCTTATTTCTTCTTAATGTTAATTATAATTTCAAGCAATGTGGACAGTGTTACAATCCAGCTGTAATTTTGAAGGAAAAATATATTTGACCATATGGTTTGAAACTGAAAAAACCACATTCTTTTTACGACATTCAACACCAAGCGTTTACTAGAGTATGTAAAATCTATTGATATTCTGAAAAGGAAACGGTGCTATTTCTCAACTTAAAAAAGCCTACAGAAATCAAATGTTAGTTTTTATCAGATCAGGAATAACTAATTGGGAAATAAACAAGTCGACGTACTATTTAACGCGGTCGCCCATTTACGTTTTAAAAGCACAACATGCTTTTGCAACATATTTGCCGTGTGCGTCTGTACTTGAAAATTGTAGGTTTACAATTTTCAACAATTCTCACGAGCAAACATTACGCACGTGTAAAGGGATCAGCCGAATAAGAAAAATCAAGTGCACACTAGATTCATTCCCATTATCATGTCAAAATTCACGAATGTTGTAGCTTTTGGATTAATCTGTGACTATTGGCAATTAATCTTCTTTTTCTTGTAAGAGCACATAATATATAAATTTGCGTACAAGGATATCTAACTGATACAATCACATGCATTTGCAAAAAAGAGACATGACGAATGTTGTTATCAGTATTAATCAGGATATGTACGAAATAAAATGCATCGTTTTCTTGGGGTTTGCTAAGAGTGTACTTTCGCCTACGTAACCTTCCCAAAATAGAATGTGTCATTATTATTTAAACCAATCTGCACATATTCATGTCTGCCATCTATCCATAATTAATCAAAATGCATCATAACACTTGCAATATCTATATTTTCATCTATGTTAATATGGTTTTAAAGTAATATTGAATTAGCTATGTTTTGCTGGTTTTGAGCTGTTAATTTAACTAAAGTTATAACTGAAGGCGAGCTGTAGTGGGGCCTAGGCATGTCAGGAAGCTGTAGTGGAGCCTAGGCATGTCAGAAAGCTGTAGTGGGGCCTAGGCATATCAGGAAACTGTAGTGGAGCCTAGGCATGTCAGGAAGCTGAAGCGGAGCCTAGGCAAGTCAGGAAGCTGAAGTAAAACCTAGGCAAGTCAGGAAGCTGTATAGGAGCCCAGGCATGTCAGTAAGCTTGAATGGAGTCCAGGCAAGTCAGAAAGCTGTAGTGAAGCCAAGGCATGTCAGGAAGCTGTAATAAAGCCTAGGCAAGTCAGGAAGCTGTAGTGATGCCTAGGCAAGTCAGGGTGGCGCCTAGGCAAGTCAGGAAGCTGTAGTGGAGCCTAGGCATGTCAGGAAGCTGTATTGGAGCCCATGCATGTCAGGAAGCTGTAGTAAAGCCTAGGCATGTCAGGAAGCTGTAGTGAAGCCTAGGCATGTCAGGAAGCTGTAGTAAAGCCTAGGCACGTCAGGAAGCTGTAGTGACGCCTAGGCATGTCAGGAAGCTGTAGTGAAGCCTAGGTGAGTCAGGATGCTGTAGTGAAGCCCAGGCATGTCAGGAAGCTGTAGTGAAGCCTAGGCAAGTCAGGGTGGCGCCTAGGCAAGTCAGGAAGCTGTAGTGGAGCCTAGGCATGTCAGGAAGCTGTATTGGAGCCCATGCATGTCAGGAAGCTGTAGTAAAGCCTAGGCATGTCAGGAAGCTGTTGTGAAGCCTAGGCATGTCAGGAAGCTGTAGTAAAGCCTAGGCAAGTCAGGAAGCTGTAGTGAAGCCTAGGCATGTCAGGAAGCTGTAGTGAAGCCTAGGTGAGTCAGGATGCTGTAGTGAAGCCCAGGCATGTCAGGAAGCTGTAGTGAAGCCTAGGCAAGTCAGGATGCTGTAGTGAAGCGTAGGCAAGTCAGGATGCTGTACTGAAGCCTAGGCAAGTCAGAAAGCTGTAGTGAAGCCTAGGCATGTCAGGAAACTGTAGTGGAGCCTAGGCAAGTCAGGAAGCTGTAGTGATGCCTAGGCAAGTCAGGAAGCTGTAGTGACGCCTAGGCATGTCAGGAGACTGTAATTGAGCCTAGGCAAGTCAGAAAGCTGTAGTGAAGCCTAGGCATGTCAGGAGGCTATTATTGAGCCTAGGCATGTCAGGAAGCTGTATGGAGCCTAGGCATGTCAGGAAGCTGTAGTGGAGCCTAGGCATGTCAAGAAGCTGTAGTGGAGCCCAGGCATGCCAGGAAGCTGTAGTGGAGCCCAGGCATGTCAGGAAGCTGTAGTGAATCCTAGGCATGTCAGAAAGCTGTAGTGAAGCCTAGGCTGGTCAGAAGCTGTAATGAAGCCCAGGCATGTCAGGAAGCTGTAGTGGAGCACACCCATGTCAGGAAGCTTGAATGGAGCCCAGGCATGTCAGGAAGCTATAGTTGAGCCTAGGCATGCCAGGAAGCTGTAGTGGAGCCCAGGCATGTCAGGAAGCTGCAGTGGAGCTCAGGCATGTCAGGAAGCTTGAATGGAGCCCAGGCATGTCAGGAAGCTGTAGTGGAGCCCAGGCATGTCAGGAAGCTGCAGTGGAGCCCAGGCATGTGAGGAACTTGAATGGAGCCCAGGCATGTCAGGAAGCTTGAATGGAACCCAGGCATATCAGGAAGCTATAGTTAAGCCTAGGCTTGTCCAGACGCTGTAGTAGAGCCCAGGCATTTCAGGAAGCTTTAATGGATTCCAGTCATGTCAGGAAGCTGTAGTGGAGCCCAGAAAATTCAGGAATATATATTATGATATCTGTTTCTGTGACATCGGGCGTTCCTCAGGGACCCATTCTTGGCCCTCTTTTATTTCTAATAGATGAGGACGACTTTCACCATTGAACTGAATTCTGAAACTGTTATGTTGCTGACGATACATGTTTGCATTATAAAGGCAAACTTTTAAATGATATTCAACTTTATCTATAAACCGACCGAATAACGTAAGAAAAACAATATGACAATTGACCCTGTCAAAACTACATGTATGACTATAGGTTCTAGTCAAAAGCTAGCTGGCATGAATGAACTGAAAATGTATGTTGAAAATACTAGCAAATTCATGTTGAGTCACAGGAACTTCGAGGAATCCAAATAGATAAAAGTTTAACATGGAAAACACACACAGATAAAACTAGTACGAAACCGGTTTCAAAGTTATTTCTTTTAAAGATAATTCAGCATTTTCTTACCCATTAGATGAAACAACTATTCTCTAACTACATTTGATTATGGGTGTTTAACATGGCACACAGCTAACAAGATCGATGTAAACAGAATTACTAAACTGCAAAAACGATCAGCCAATATACTAAATGCCTACAAATATACATGGTCGTCTGAGATGTTCAATAGCCTAAAATGCCTTTCATTTCCCAGCAGATGTAAACATTTTACAGGTCTAATAGTTTATAAAGCCCTTCATAATTTGACACGATCTCATTATACAGGTATTCTAAAATAATACAGACTATGAATAACGGTCCAGGAAGGATATCACACACACAAAAGCTAGCACAAATTATCTCAAGAAGACATTTAGTTACTCTAGTATGGCAATTTGAAACCAAAATTTTGTCAAATGTCAATGCATTCAAATACACATGTACAATGTATAGCTTAAAAGCATTTCTACTTAAAACTGACCAACTGTAACTACTTCTTTGCCATCTACTTTATATTGAAAGTGAAAAATCGTTTTTTATTTTTGTCATCTATTCTACATTTTTGATGTAATCTGTATATACTTGTATGCATCGTACGATAGTTTTACTCATATTGTATTGTTCATACGTTGTTTGAATGCGTTTTAAAAATTGTTTAAGAATGCCTCATTGTAAATAAGATTAACCACCTATTAATGTATCGTACTTGATATACGTATTGTCTTAACGAGCCACCTTCTGTAAATAAATAAAGAGATTATTGTTATTAAATTTATTATTATTATAATGTGTATTGGAGCCCGGATAAGTCAGGAATATGTAAGAGGGCCCAGGCAAGTCAGGAAGCTGTAGTAGCGCCAATACAAGCCAGGAATCTGTAGTGGGGCCTAGGCAAGTCAGGAAATTCGAATCTCTAGTTGAGCCCAGGCAAGCAGCAAAGGCAATCGTGACCAGGACTTGCACTTTTTATTATTTAAAGATGTATTAGAAAGATCGCCACGTAGTTAGTACTTACGAAAGATTGGACGTGATGCAAAGTGGTTATCACTCTGGACCGGTATTTTCAACATAAGCCAAAAAACAGAAAGATATACATGTAGATGTAATTTGCATTGATTACTTACGCAAACCCTTGGTGATACAATTTAATAATACATTATATGTATTATAATATATCTTGCAAAGTATTATCATTCGTCTCAGTTTAGTTTAAGGTTATATCCCAGACGACATCATGTCTGCCACAAAGAAGAAGGTATGTGTCATAGGGGCTGGCCCGTGTGGAATGTCCGCATTGAGGAATTTTGCTAACATTGAAGGTGGAAACAACATTGATATAGTATGCTACGAGAAGCAAAGCACGTGGGGAGGACTTTGGAACTACTCTTGGAGAACAGGTGAATGTTACACATTAATTTCTATGGTGTAATTGTATAACATATTCATCACCAGAACGTTTGTTTATATGTACGAAATTTTACAACCTTGAAGTAGGCGGATTTGTTTTAACTTTACGCCCGTACGTACTAGGAGTATGCCACAAGATGACTTGGTAAGATAAACTGGTTGCAGAATATGGTTTAACCCCTGGAAACCAGGCGTAAATGGCGCAGAGTACGGGCCTCAAAATGGTACGTCGTATGTAAGTTAGCCGGAATCTTTTTCAAAAGAAAATAAAAATTACGAGCGTACACATCCAGAGTATACGCCTCTGATAAATACACGCACGTAAAATTGGTACGTCCGCGAATAATGAATGCCGCTCACCCACCTCAAAATGGTATTTATTAATATTATTATGAAATGTAGTATAATACAATTGATTAAGTACAAATTGCAGCAGCAGTTTCAATGGCAGAATGTTAACAATTAAAGTAAACCATTAATGGGCTGATAATTAGCTCCAAATGAAAAACTGTTGCACTATAGTTTACTATTTAGCAATTAAGCTTTATCAAAGACCTTAATATGTAATTTGCCAGAAAGTATTTTGCTGGGGATCTGTAACATTATATTTTTGAGACAGTTGTCGAAAGACTGCCGTTCCAGTGCGAACAAACTCACAGACCAACAAATTAATAAACGGATTTTGGTGTTAATACGTTCCTAAAAACACAGGCAACTCTAATTAAAGAAATAGTTCGAAGCGGAGTAATATCTTCAGTATGTTTGCCTATTCCCGATGAAATCGCATGTTCGCAGAAATGCAATGAGTTACCGACATAAAGCATACATGCCACAAAAGTGCTCAATTTTCAGTGTATATTTTACATAAATTAGCATATTAACAGTTATTAATCTTGCTGCCCTCCATTATCAGAAAAAAATGTACTTCACCGGTACACATTGGAGGACTGTATAGAACCTCATTTACTGCTGTTATATTGCTATGTGTAGTAGCGTGCTTTGTGTTTGTCTGTTTTGATATTGTGTCAATGTTTATCTCGGCTAAGCATTGACACTCGCAGCAGATATGAAAAAATATGGCCAGTCATAAAGAATGACAAAATTTTAAATGATTACTGTCAAAATTTAGAAAATATATGTCAAGAAAAAAAATGAAATAAGTGAAATACTGGTTCTCTGAGTTGACTTGAATATACAGAGTTGCATGAAACAAGTATGTTCTTCTAGGTGACATTTGAAACACAAAAGTAAATACAACACTGAATGGAGTTTAAAGCTGCTCGCTCTCAGATTTTGGTACAAAAATAAAGTTCTTCAAACTGTATGAAAATAACATATTTCAGAACATATAGTCATACAAAAATGTTCCACTATAAATAGACTGTGTCTGCTGTAACCCCCACTCTCCCCACCGGGTCGAATTTTCTATAGTATGATTTTCTTATAGTATAGTGAAAGACCTATCAATTCCATTTGTCTACACACTGGTCGTTGGGGCAAACGTCCGTGATAACGTCTGTAATGTTGTATTGTAATTCCTAAACATTAAAATAGTTTTTGTAGTTTACGTTACCAGTGTTTGTCAATGAAAGTATGTACTGTACAGGAAAAAAAATTTGGCAAAAATTTTTTTTTAAAATAAAAAAAAAAAAAAAAAAAAAAAAAAAAAAATTTTTTTAAAAAAAAAAAAAAATTTTTTTTTTTTTTAAAAATAATTTTTATTAAAAAAAAAAATAAAAAACCCAAAAAAAAAAAAAAAAAAAAAAAAAAAAAAAAAAAAAAAAAAAAAAAAAAAAAAAAAAAAAAAAAAAAAAAAAAAAAAAAAAAAAAAAAAAAAAAAAAAAAAAAAAAAAAAAAAAAAAAAAAAAAAAAAAAAAAAAAAAAAAAAAAAAAAAAAAAAAAAAAAAAAAAAAAAAAAAAAAAAAAAAAAAAAAAAAAAAAAAAAAAAAAAAAAAAAAAAAAAAAAAAAAAAAAAAAAAAAAAAAAAAAAAAAAAAAAAAAAAAAAAAAAAAAAAAAAAAAAAAAAAAAAAAAAAAAAAAAAAAAAAAAAAAAAAAAAAAAAAAAAAAAAAAAAAAAAAAAAAAAAAAAAAAAAAAAAAAAAAAAAAAAAAAAAAAAAAAAAAAAAAAAAAAAAAAAAAAAAAAAAAAAAAAAAAAAAAAAAAAAAAAAAAAAAAAAAAAAAAAAAAAAAAAAAAAAAAAAAAAAAAAAAAAAAAAAAAAAAAAAAAAAAAAAAAAAAAAAAAAAAAAAAAAAAAAAAAAAAAAAAAAAAAAAAAAAAAAAAAAAAAAAAAAGAATTGCCCCCCCCCCCCCCCCCCTTGTCCGACTGTTTCTATCCCTTTCTTTAAAGTCACCCCAGTAACAAGTATGGTTTAATCTCCTCACATTTAAAGGGAACCCCCCCCCCAAATTTTTAACCCCCCCCGCTAGTCAAAACTTGTCATAATGCATTTGACCTTATTTTCACCCCCACCACACCCCCCCCCCACACCCACAAAAAAAACCACCCCCACCCTCCCCCCCATTTTTTTTGTTGTCCTTGGCGGAAGAATCGTCCATTTAAATTTGATATATAGGTACACCTAGATGTTTGAACACTTTTAGTGATCTTTAGGGACTAACTTAATTATTCGAATTGGTGTTTAGCACGTAACTTACAAACTTTATGTATATGTCACGATGCTTTCAGTAACTATTTATTTGTCTCAACTGCGCAATGCTGGTGCAGTGCTGGCGTTCTGTATTTTCACACATTTTAGATTGTTTAACAGTATGTTGTTAATGGTTTTCACCCTATATTCATTCTTTGAATGTCTATGTATTTGTTAAGTCCAGTATAATTACACAGTATTTGCTATTTCATTAATTATGTCATGTTTTAAGCTGACTTGACCTAATAACACTGCTAGCGTTAAGTAGGTATAGTTAATTCTGATTGGTCGCCAGCACGCCAGCGCCTATAAATATGGAACAGCGCCAGCCAATCGGGGTCAGTTGCAAATCATAAGTTGTAAAGCGCGAACGCTTAAAAACAAACATAGTAACATCATGCAGGCATCCAAGTCAGGTACTAAACAGTATTAAAATATACTGTGATTACAGAATCTCCAGCAATTTCTTATAATCATTTTAGGCCATTTATATTTACTAAATCCTTAGAATTTCACGATGTTTGTTGTCATCCTGGCCTGAAAGCAGTGCAACTGATCCATTGCTGTGTCTGTCGCTGGGTTATAAAATGAACCTCTATAATAATAATGTTATTGTTTTTGTGCATTTATTTATGCTTCAATTAGTAAATCGTTGAAACTAGTAATGGTGTTTTCTATCTAACTTTCCCGTTTGATAAAGAAACCTAGCCATCCTGAAAACCCCTCTGTCAGGTTCATGAGCTACAAAGCTCATAGACCCTTTAAGTCTAATCTGTGCTGTTCCCCGAGTCAACATAGATAGAACCAGCTAGACTTCAGCAACAACTCAACGACTTCATAGTCCAGTGACCGTCACAGCAATGTCATCACATTAGAAACTAGCAAATAAGAGCAACATCATGATCTGATGATTTAAAGCAGCACAGATTGTTGACTTGTTATTTTAGCCATCCCGCCGAATACTTAGATGTCCCTGATAAACCATAGGGAGTTTACAATTTTTGGTGTCAGAAGTGCGGTCTGAAACTGCCAAAACAGACCGAGAGATCGAACACGTCAACCAAAGACACTACAACTTCGTCATTTCATCATTCGATTGTTAGCATTTTATTGTATACGTTTATCAGTATTATAACTTATAAGTATTAAACTTGTTCTTTGTTGATATTCTTTTGAGTTTAAAATGGCATCGTCTGATCCTGAGATTACATTTAAACAACAAGACCTTCAAATATGTGATACACTGTCTGAAACGGAGACAGTCGGCGAGATTGACTGCGATTCAGAATTTTAATTTCATAGTCAACAAGAGGACTATGATAACCAGTATGTTAGAGTCCATGATTACGCTGATGCTGCTACACAATATAGTGACGATATGCGACACGTGCGTCACGAGCAACACAATCAAACATCGCGAGCATTTCCAGTTCCCGATAAAACTAACAACAATATGGCTGAATACAGCAGAATAAATTATCATGAATGCCGCAACAACTTAACTCAAAATCGCGGCGACAACTTCTTCAACCGCCCGCCTCCGATAATGCAGCACAATACAGTTATTAAACCTGATACCTACGACGGGTCGAAAAGTTTTGAACAATATGTATCTCATTTTGAAGACTGTTCCGAACTGTCACTATGGAATAACAGAACAAAAGTATTAATGTTAGCCGCCAGTTTACGTGGTTCGGCACGGAGTTTTTACATGAGCCTCACAGAGCATGAACGTCGTGATTATCGGCTATTGTCCGCACGTCTGTCCGAGCGTTTTGGAAGTAGCAGCAAACATCCGAGTTTATGGTTAAATAAGTTAGAAAAAAGACGCAAACATCAGAGTTTATGGTTAAATAAGCTAGAAAATAGACGTCGCATAAAAGGGGAGAGCATCGCGTCATTAGCCGACGATCTTCGCCAGCTTTCTCAGAAAGCATACTTGGACCTCGACCACCGCGCATAAGAAAAATTAGCTTTAAATCAGTTGTACAAACTTGTGTCATTAGAAATGAAATGCAGATGCATGGATCACAATTGTTTAACAATTAATGAAGCAGTATCCGTGATTGAACGTTACGAATCCATTCTTGGGGCTCCAGTATCTAATATTAGAGCATTTGAGTCACGTGACAGTAGAACACGTGATAATGTAAATTCGGTCCCCGATCTTGAGTCGAGTCTTAAGCGAATTGAATCACGACTTGACAAAATTGAATCATCAGCTAGTACACGCAGATCTGCACAGCAGACAAGAGATTCAAGAACATGTTTTGGCTGCAACTCACCTGATCATCTTTGGGCGTCGTGCCCGAAAAATCGACCAAACCATCGTACTATTAGGTCTAATGCTTTTAACAATTCTTTCAGCACACAGGGCAGGCAGCAATCGAACAATACCCAAACTCGAGCAAATTTGCAGCATTTTAATAAGAATACATCACGTGCACAAACTGTCTCAAATGGCCAGAGTCAGGAAAACTAGATTGCGCTGACTCTGGTGGCCGTGAGTCAGCGACAATGTCAACAAAAAGGCTTACATTACAAGATATAAATATCGAAGTTCATTCAGCACGTTCAGGTTCTCATAATAAATATGATAATGGTTTCTATGTAACATGTAATGTCGGTTCAACACCTGTAAATTTCTTGATAGACTGTGGTGCAACAACATCTTTGATTTCTGATAAAACAATACAGAAAATTGGGTCTGAACTTTTGCTCAAACTTCGTCCAATGTCTAAGATTCTTAAGACTGTAAACGGGGATTCCATGGCTGTCACTGGGAGTGTTGATCTTCTGATAGCTATGACTAACCAGTGGTTCGACATTTCATTTGTTGTTTGTGACATTGAAGCAGATGGCATCTTAGGTCAGGACTTCCTGCGTCAACATGTAGATTGCATAAATTACAAAAGGTCTTGTTTAGTTATAGGTCAGACTACCGTTCCACTCTGGGCAGGTGGTCAAGCAAACCAGGTGTGCAGAGTCGAACTACAAGAAACAGTTAAGCTTCCGTCACAAACACGCAAAATGGTCACAGTTCAAATTCCTCAAAAAGAGCATTTAGCACAACTTGGTTTTGTAAAGCCTTCCATTGAACTCATGGCGAAAAATGAAGTCTGCATCATGGGTGGCATTGTCGACACTGACTCCAACAAACTTGTTATGAATGTAATGAATCATGGTCAGTCTGATATCACATTATATAAGAAAACTAACTTAGGTACATGTGAGTCATATTATGAACCTGTTATTGAACAAGAACGTATTGCTTCTGTTCAAGAGTCAAGAGAAAGTGCTGCTTTTCCTGAACATCTTTCTGAGCTCCTTGAATGTAGTTCAACACATCTTAATGAAACTGAAAAAAAGAGTCTTGCCGATGTACTTAAAAAATATCAAAATGTTTTCTCTAAAAGTTCTGAAGATATAGGTAACACAGATGCTGTGCAACATTCTATTAATACAAAAGATGCAACACCCATTCGTCAACCCCCACGTCGTCTGCCTTTGGGCAAACGTCAAATTGAGAAAGATGAAATAGACAAAATGCTTAAAAGAGGTATTATTGAGCCTTCAAAAAGCGCATGGGCCTCGCCTGTTGTTCTCATTACAAAGAAAGATGGCACGCCTAGATTTTGCGTAGAATGTAACTGTAAAATATACGCATATCCACTTCCGCATGTAGATGATTGTATTGATGCGATGTCAGGATCTAGGTACTTTTCTTCCTTAGATTTAAATAGGTGGGAATGAAAGATGAAGACAAAGAGAAAACAGCTTTTACTACCACCATGGGTCTTTATCAATTCACTGTTATGAGTTTCGGTCTTGCCAATGCTCCGTCAACATTTGAACGACTTCTGGAAAATGTTCTTCGCGGGTTACAATGGGTTGAATGTTTACTTTACATGGAAGACATTATTGTTCCTTGTAAGACTGTCGCTAAAGGTCTAGAGCGCTTAGAGCATATATTTCAGAGACTACAAAATGCTTGCTTAAAATGCAAACCTTCAAAATGCATTTTCTTTCAAAAACAAGTTAAATTTCTAGGTCATCTTGTGTCTGAGGATGGTGTTTCAACAGACCCAGACAAAATTACAGCTGTTAAAAACTGGCCTGTACCTAAAAATGCTAAATCAGTTAGATCATTCCTTGGCCTAGCATCTTACTACCGTCGTTTTGTTCAAGATTTTGCAAAAATAGCGCCCCCTTTGCACAAACTTTGTGAAAAGGATAAAAAGTTCGAATGGACAGAAAAGTGCACAAATGCTTTTGATCGACTTAAAAATGCGTTGATTACAGCACCTATATTAGGCTACCCAATTCCTAATGCTAAGTTTATACTAGACACAGACGCAAGTGCTTTTGCCACTGGCTCAGTACTTTCGCAGCTACACAACAATAGAGAAGTTGTAATTGCATATCATAGTAAAAGTTTAAATCAGCATGAGAAAGCTACTGTGTAACGCGAAAAGAACTTCTTGCTGTAGTCCATGCTCTTAAGTCATTTCACCACTACTTGTATGGTCAGCCTACTCTACTGAGGACTGACAATGCAGCTGTCTCTTGGATGAGAAATCTGAAACAACCAACTGGTCAAGTAGCAAGGTGGCTTGAAGTTCTTGGTACCTATGACTTGACAGTGTCTCATCGTCCAGGGCTTCAGCACCGAAATGCAGATGCCCTCTCCAGAGTTCCTGGTACAAAGTGTGCTAAGCAGCAAAGCACAAATGACAGCATTGAAAATGATGAAGATCCTTCTTACTCTTGCTCATTCACAGTCTCTTGAGGTCTTGTCCCCACCAGTGACAACCGACCCTCAAATAGCGCGCGTAGTTACAAGAAGTCAAAATGATTCATTCTCTGTTTTCAAGCACACATCTGCTGTGATTCCAAATTGGTCATCTGATGAGATAAGACGTCAACAACATTCTGACTCTTCTTTACAGATCATTATGCAGGCTCTTGAACAATCTAGCTTAGTCCTACATGGCAACGTGTTGCATGTACCACTAGTAAAACAAAAATGCTTTTGTGTTTTACATACCATGCCTTTTGTTTCCATTGCGTGTGTTAGAGATTCACCTAGCAGGGATTACTTTTATTTACACTGATCCTGTGCCTTTGCAACATGCTGGCGTGTACCAGTGATCTTGGAACCATAAACCGGTTTAAGTCCAAATGGTGTTTTTGATATTAAGTTGGGCCCCACTGTTTCCTTTAATTGTACTGATAATCAGATTGCTTTACATCCTGTGTGATTGTTACAGATGTGTGTTTACTGACTGTGGTCTGAGGCTTATTCGTCTTGCAAGTGCACCTCTGGTGCTGAACGATGTTTGGCAACAACTTTTGGTAAATGATTCCGTCTGAATATTTGTTTGCCTATGGCAGGTTACTATACATGATCGTTGCCTCGTCCGCATTTGGCTTTCAACAATTATTTGAACCACATGTGCAAATTTCGTTACAAATATTTGGCCACTTCCGATACCCGATAATCAGAACCCTTACATCCTTTATACACAAATCATGAACGGAAGCTATTCCTCTTCAGATTCATGTCGATCCATAGCAAAACTATTGAATGATACGCAATATACTGTACCTACTCTATACATACGAGCATGGAACAATTGTTTCAAAATTACTTCAAGTCATGATGACTTTCTTCAACTACTGTCCATACCCGATCACTGCCCTTAAACCCTCTATCAAAAGGATGTGTTGGTAGAGAAATGGTTTCGGTCAGACATGACTAGCATTGGTACTGTGAAAATAAGGCATGGAACCAGTTTTTACCTTTGGTCATGATGGCCTATCTTCCCTCTGTTCATGAAGTACTGGCCAAACCCTTACAAAATTTTTGTTTTTTTGCCACTACAAGCATGTATAGGTTTACCACCACAGACAAATGAAACTTCTAACTCCTCAGAATTATTTCGTGATTATGTACAAAAACTACATGAACAACTAGAAGCTGTTCATGAAACAGCTCGTAAGTGTTCAAAACTAAGAGTCAGTACAGAAAGCGTCATTATGATCTACATGCAAAGAAACGTTCCTTTAAAATTGGTGATGCTGTATGGTTATATGACCCCTCGCGTCGTCCAGGCGTGTGCTGTAAACTAGCTGCACAGTGGAAAGGTCCTTTCCTAATTACAAAGAAAATTGATGATCTAGTATATTTATAGAAAAGTTCTTCAAATGCACCTGCAAAGGCAATTCACATAGACAGACCTGCCTTGTATAAATGTTCACATATCCCTAGCTGGTTGTCTGTAGTGAAGCAGACTGTGACAAATATTTCAGAATAAATTGTTCATTATAGTTACCTGAGCGTTGTGCGCAACATCCTTAATTCCGGTACGTCACTGTGATAAACTGCATTTATGTTAGCTGTATATTGCAACTTATTATTTTATTATTATTACTCATCACATAGAGAAATGTTATCTGAGCTCGGCTATGTTCATGAGTGAAACATGCAGGAGATTGCTGTAAAGTAGAACCGATTCGCGGTTGTGTTTTTTTATAAACGCGGAGTAACACAGAGATGTGTTAATGTTTCCGAAAAGCGTGCACGTAACTTTTTTTTTGAAGCGCTTCAATTGAGTAATGAAGGAGGCCTGATCAACCACCTGCGATTTACTCACTGGTGTATATTGTGTAGTGATGATGCAGCATGCAGTGAAGCATGATGGGTATATTGTTACCACGATGAACTGCGAATCGGTAGAACTAAACAGACACAGCAATGGTTGCACACAGCGCCTGTCCATCTCCTTAAGGCTAATAACATGATATGAAATACATGTACAATGAAATATTGACATGTGAATTTCTCTTGAAGTGATACATTGTCTATTCAACCGTTTCAATAGAGTCTCAAATTTTATCTATTGTAGCTGCATTTGCCTGTGACAAATGCCCAGTAGTATTTCTATGTCAGCGGGATTTGTCAAACCATTCTATAAAGGCCAGGCATACTTCGGCCAGCGTCGTCTGTGCTTGGTGTACCGACAAGAAGGCACGAGAGTTTCGCCACCCGCAAGACTTGAGTAGACATGTTCGAGAGCACCACAGACTTCTTTTCGTAGACTTCCCACCAAAAGTACTTACAGTAGCCAACTGTTTCTACTTTGCACGAGACCCGGAGTCATACCTCAAAACATATCCCAAATCCACGGAGCGTGACTCCGTGGAAGCTAAGTTTGCCCGGGAGGCAATAACAAAATGGTCTGCTGGCAGATTTCCAGGCATCTCAACATGGCTCTCCGGATGGCGACTTTCACATTCATAAAGCTCCTCAACTGCACCGACACTCAAACGAAAATACACTACCCACTACATACTTAAGTCTGTCAGCATTTCCAGCCATGAGGCCAGAGCCACCTTCACAGACAGCAATGGCGAAGTGATAAAAGCTAAGATTGATGAGTCAGGATTAAACAATCTAGCAGTTACCACACCTCTTTTAAGAAAGATGACGACACTTGACCCAGACTTTTCTCCACCATCAGGATCCTGGAAGCTACACCCAACACCTGCTCCAGTACGCCTCGACTTGGCAACCATCTTAGGGATTGTGGAGAAGTGTGTCACCACTGTTTGGTTTAAGCCTGGTCTCTTCTCCAAGACAGCCAAAACAGATAAGATTTCAGTGAC
Organism: Saxidomus purpurata; assembly: GCA_022818135.1. Lineage (NCBI taxonomy): Eukaryota > Metazoa > Mollusca > Bivalvia > Venerida > Veneridae > Saxidomus > Saxidomus purpurata. Next base: position 41,389,987 of record JAFMSR010000008.1, on the reverse strand, counting down.
CCGCACCAAAACAACACCAGCAGCCACTGAAGTCATCACCACATCATCATCAACGTCATTCTCTGTAACATCATCATCAGTGTCATCATCATCAACACCACCCTCCACAACATCATCTTCATCATCAACGACATCAACTTCGTCACCACTTAGGAAGGTAGTCCTAACAACAGCTACCACAGAGTCCCCATCTAGCAGTCCGATCGTCACAACAGCAGCAACATCAACCACAACAGCAATTAGCACACCTGTCATATCCAGTGTGATTCCTGCCACCTTCACATCTGTTAGTAGCACTTCTACTCCTGATACAGACGATGAGCACGACTCTTTGAGATCTCCACCACCAGTCTACTTAGGCGACTCACCTAGATATGACATCGACACACCACCACCACGCAAGTATGTAGAACCAACACCTCCGTACTATCCAACACATCCCCAGACAACATCAGCTTATCAGCAAACAGAACCTTCAACAGACCGAACATACTGCTATCCACTAACTGCAACAACAGCAACCACTTGTAGCACTGTTATGAACCTCATTCCAACCTATTCGCCGACACCATTAGCACCATCCCTGAAAACATGCACTAAACCAGCCTCTGTGTCACCAGTCTACAAACCTACACCAATAACTAAGAGTCCTTCAGAGATGGCCAGGAATCTACTGCTGCGAGGAGCCATGCCAATTCTACCCACAGGACGCCGAGAGTGGACTGAAGTCCCAGAGGAGTGCATTATCATCACCAGCAACCTAAAGTGGCCTCCTCAGGGCTGGCAGAACTACACCAGTGACCAGAAAGCCCTTGCAGTAGAATTTGCAGCCATGTCACTTGAACAACAACACAATTTCCACATTATCGATCGAGCCATGCTTATCTTCAAGTACAACCACCTTGTCTTGCCAGGAACCAACATCAAACATAATGGACCTAAAACAAAGATGCTGTCCTACAATTATGAAGTAATCCGAAATATTGCACTTGGAAACGACCACAGTAGTCATCAAGAACAAAGGGACATCATCAATGCATTTCTGCCATCATCTGAAACAGAACTTTTAAGAACAATATCACACATACCATTACGCCTTGAACCAAAACAGTCAACACAGTGAAGGACAATACAGAAAATACATACAATTAATTATAACAGAGGCAAATGTATCACAGCTTTCCAAGTATGACATAGATGTATCACAGACTTCGAATATCACAGATTAGAAGTATCATAAACTTTCCATGGAGTACATCACACGACGTCTGAAGAATACCAGTTTCATCGGAACTATATCGTATTATCAGCATCTTTAAGTTAATTAATAAGAAATATTGCAAATGGATGTGAAAAGTAAGTATAACAGACTTGGGTTAATAGTCTGCAATTCAACCAGGACAAACAGAATTTTATGAATAGTGTTATATACAAACTGTGAAATTAATTCATAAGGAACTGTTTTAAAGAACAGGTGTAATTACCATGGACTATTACGACTATGGACTTTTAACTTGTGTATAAAATTGCACATGGATTGATAAAAATATAATTTGACTGTATTCTCTTATGCAAAGTGCTACAGACTGGGATGGACTGTTAAAAAAAATGTGAATTTTAATGAACTGTGCCAATAGATCTTCATGGACTGTGTTTTAACCTGTGAACTACATGAACATTTAATAATCAACGATGAAGTGTATAAAAGCCTATTAAGTGATAATATTGAACTGTACTAAGTAACAGTCAAAGGATGATCAGGAAAAACTATCTATAAAGGCCAAATGATGAACTATAATTGACACTATACACACATAAGTGTAGATCAACTGATATCTTTAGAGTTAAAAATGTATACTCAGGAACCAGACTGTATGTCACTTAATGATGATATAATTGCTCAATACATGTCATTATATATTTTATTTGTTGCTAAAATGGTAAGTTATATGATCAGTCAGTTTAGGAACTTCTGTTCTGCCATATGTTTACCAGATGTTTTTCTTTTACAATGTATGAATTATATTACAAGTTTGGTAACCTTAAGTATTAAAATTGTAATAAGGATGAGAAGTCCTAGTAAACAAATTCATTAATTCTATATTAATATACGAGTAATTTATTGCCCCAGTACTTGTGGTATTATAGTTACATATGTTTATAACCTTGTTCAGGAGAAGTTTTATAAGTTTTATTCCCTGTTTGATATTATTTTTGTTTTTATACTTAAGGCGGGGAGTGTGTAACACCCTGGTTACAGCATTGCCAGAAATTGTTGCCCGAACTGTTTGCTATCCGGATACTTTACATTTAAAAACAAATATTAGGTGCCATACCAAAAAAGTCAGTACCCCCATCACCAGATGTTTAATAAGTACTTGTGTTTAATCTCCTCACATTTACAGGTAGCACACTACTCATATTTTTAATCCATGCTAGTCATATAACTTGTCATAATGTATTTTAGTCATTATTTTGATTGCCAGCATATCCGTGCTCTATGTTTACAAGTTGAATTATGGCCGCCAATTTTTCTTTGTTGTTACCTTGGCGAAAGAATAATCGTTTCCATCTTATGATAATCTTTGATATATATGTAAAGATGTTTGAACACTTTTAGTGATCTTTAGTGACTAACTTAATTATTCGAACTGGTGTTTAGCACGTAACTTACAAACTTTGGTGGTGTGCACTTCTGGGTGCTGTGGGGCTCGTTTTGGGGAGGCTGCGTTTTTGGTACGTGGCATTCCCTGTTTGATATTATTTTTGTTTTTATGTATATGTCACGATGCTTTCAGTAACTACTTATTTGTCTCAACTGCGCAATGCTGGTGCAGTGTTGGCGTTCTGTATTTTCACACATTTTAGATTGTTTAACAGTATGTTGTTAATGGTTTGCACCCTATATCCAGCCTTTGAATGTCTATGTATTTGTTAAGTTCAGTATAATTACACAGTATTTGCTATTTCACAAATTATGTCATGTTTTAAGCTGACTTGACCTAATAACACTGCTAGCGTTAAGTAGGTATAGTTAATTCTGATTGGTCGCCAGCACGCCAGCATCAGTACCAGCATTCCCAGCGCCTATAAATATGGAACAGCGCCAGCCAATCGGGTTCAGTTGCAAATCATAAGTTGTAAAGCGCGAACGCTTAAAAACAAACATAGTAACATCATGCAGGCATCCAAGTCAGGTACTAAACAATATTAAAATATACTGTGATTACAGAATCTCCAGCAATTTCTTATAATCATTTTAGGCCATTTATATTTACTAAATCCTTAGAATTTCACGATGTTTGTTGTCATCCTGACATGAAAGTAGTGCAACTGATCCATTGCTGTGTCTGTTGCTGGGTTATAAAAATGAACCTCTATAATAATAATGATATTGTTTTTGTGCATTAATTTATGCTTCAATTAGTAAATCGTTGAAACTAGTAATGGTGTTTTCTATCTAACTTTCCCGTTTGATAAAGAAACCTAGCCATCCTGAAAACCCCTCTGTCAGGTTCATGAGCTACAAAGCTCATAGACCCTTTAAGTCTAATCTGAGCTGTTCCCCGAGTCAACATAGATAGAACCAGCTAGACTTCAGCAACAACTCAACGACTTCATAGTCCAGTGACCGTCACAGCAATGTCATCACATTAGAAACTAGCAAATAAGAGCAACATCATGATCTGATGATTTAAAGCAGCACAGATTGTTGACTTGTTGTTTTAACCATCCTGCCGAAGACTTAGATGTCCCTGATAACCCATAGGGAGCTCACACATGAAAGGGATAGGGTTATATATGTAATAAATTTTAATAGCACGAGGTTCAAGAGCTTGTTGTTCAGTTGACTGTCATTCTGGGTACACAAATACCTAGAAGCCAACAGCGAAGAGTAAAGTCGACCACTCACTCAATCCTCTCTATGCTGTCAGGTGCCTGAAGTGACAACAAAAGACGTCCATCTGCCTCTGTCAGCTGCTACACGAGGGTTGTCTCTAGCATGCATCCTCTGTTGTTGGGGCCCCTTATCGAAGCCCCACCTCCATGTCTCTTTTTGTCGGCCTCGGTGGTGCCAATTGTAGAAATACCTTAGGGAGCGAGTTTGGTTGCATGCGACAAATGTGTACCAGCTAGCACCAGCATCGTTCTTGGATAGTTTCAGCAATTGTACCCATCCCCGTCCTGTCTCGCTATTCTTCATTGGGGTTGGTGTTGGGCAAGAAGATCTTTAGTATGCCCTTTGGGGACTTATTCTGGAAAACTTCTAGGTTCCGTTTAATGACGATGGTATTTCTTCCAGCACTCCAAGCTGTATAAGAGGATACTGATTATGTTTCTCTTGAAGATCTTGATCATGGTGCCTGTGCTGAGTACTGTGGTTCTCCGTATGGCAAATGATTTGTTGGCTTTGCTTATCCTGGTGTTAATCTCAGTCACTGTCCGTGGTGACTTTACTGTCTCGGTCCTTGACACCCTTAAGTTGCCTCCCGTGACTGGGTTGCTGCTGCTGTGGTGTTCTTTCTCAAGACCTGTATAGTCAATATCCCTAAGCACTGAGTTAAGTGTCAACAGTAGAACTGTCTTCCCTGCATGACACTTTTCATAATCCAGTCAATTGCCAGTGAGGAGAGCATTTGCGACCATGTATATTGTTGTCAAGATATTTATATGCTTCATTGATGTCAGCCAGCATTGGTGACTCTGGTCGCTTCATGATGCATTCAAAAGACTCCTTCCATTACTTGAGTTTAGCTTCCTCTTCTGTGAGCCTGCTGCCCCTCACTGGAAGGTCCCGGTTTTGTCCGTTGTCACCTCATAGTTTCTTGGTGTTCACCGGCTAGCTCATCTTCCTCTGCCAGTCGCTAAATGAATTGTACACTGGCATTTGTCTTTTCTTGCAGAAATCTTGACTTGCCATTCTTTTTCTATGTATAGCGCAGCAGACCTCTCATTCAACCCTGGTGACTTGACAGATAGGAGTTTTGTTCTTCCATTGTTTCCGCTCATCTATCCATGTCCTCCTATGCACTCCTTTTGTTGCCTAATACCTCTGCAGCAGTCTCAGACATGACATCTGGAAGAATATTGAATCGGTTTTTCGGCTCGACGTAGAAATTACACTTTAGTCCTTCAGTTTGGCAACATCTTTGCTTTCTTAACCTTTACTTTAGGGTAAGCTTTCCCACTACAAGATTGTGGCCACTAGAACATCATCATGTCTTGTAACCCGCACATCTTAGAGAGAGTGGCTCCGCTTGTTCTTGATAATGATGTGGTCTATCTTGCTCTGGTCATTTCAATCTGGAAAGTCCAAATCAGTTTGTGAATGGTCTTGTGTGCAAAGAGGCTGTGACCTTTAACAAAATCCCTCTCCTTTCATTAACTCTTCTTTTATGAAATTCCTGTAAAGTATATCTGTAGAGTTGAAATAATACGCTCCCAAATAATAAAGCGTTGCAAACGCTTTTGAAATTCCAATATAAACATATAGTGCAGCGGTGCCGTAAAACCAGCATTCTCAATCGATTTTTGCAAATTCCTACCTAGATTTGTACTTCTATTGTAGATATATACTAGTCTTTAGTTTTATATTTATGTATTAGTATGTCAATTTTGAAAATTTTATTTTTTTCAACGGCAACTGAGAGCGAGCAGCTTTAAGCTCATATAATTAGTTGCATTCGACAGACTTGCAGTTAGTACACATCGTCCTAGGATTAACTGGCAGTTTATGTATTAAAGAGTATCAGTCCTGTATTTTTCAGAATTACTTGAAATCAATTTGAAACATAAGCTACAGTTACGGACCGCATTTTGTATTGAATAGTTTTATTTCATTTATGTTATAATTAAATGCAGATACGTTCTCCAAACTTGATTTGTTAGGCTGCGTTTAGACTGCTGTAGCAGATTTTTAATTTTGCTTATAGAAACCGAGTATTTTTTGGAAATATGCTAACAACCTGTTTTTCCTAAAACGGGAGATCTGCGCATGCGCTGGGCGTGAGATACGATTTTCATCTAAGTTGTAAAAAATAAATGGTTTTTATTCTAAAGACCTAAAACAAGTCTTTTTGCGTTACAAGTTCCTGGTTAGTACTAGATTAAACAAAAGTATGATATTCTGACATGTTCTTGTCCGTACAGTTTCATTAACCGAACTGAAGGCACTTTTGGTATGCACTTACCACTTCTGTTTTGAAATAAACATCAGCACAGGTCAATTTTCATTAAACGAGCTGAAATCACAAAACAGCCAAACACGAAGAACGCTACTACAAATAGCAATTTAACAGCAGCGAGCGCGCGTACACTGTTCTATACAGTTCTCGAATGTTTACGAGTGTAGTACATTTTTTCGATAATGGATAAAGGTTAAAAACTGTCGGTATACTAATTTATGTAAGAATACGCAGCCTGAAGCAGAGAGTTGAGCACTTTTGTGGCATATAGGTTTTATGTCGGTAACTCATTGCATTTCTGCGAACTTGCAATTTAATTGGAGATTTCGAAGGCAAATATACTGTAGATATATCTCCGCTTCGAAATATTTCTTTCAGAGGAGTTGCATGTGATTGTAGGAACGTAGTATCGCCAAAATCCGTGTATATATTGTTATGCTCTTTTCTGTTCTGTTCTGTTACCTCTGGAACGGCTGTCTATCGACAACCGTCCTTAAAACCGTATATACTGTCGCATATGTCAAAATCAATAAACGATTGACCATATTCTTACACACAATGCTCTAAAATGAGATCATTACCGATCGTTCGTTTTGCGTAAGTAACTCCTTTAAATCTAAGATTAGTTTAAACTGTTTTATTTTACATCGATTGAAGACAAAGTTGTTACAACATACATTAACTACATACGATTACTGCTTCCTGGAGTTTCACAAGTATTTGCATCGAAGGAAGGGATTGTGGAGGTCGCGATCAAGTTCCGCTTCCGAGATACGAACCCACGACGTCCGGTTTAGGAGTCCGTCGCTCTACCCCTACACAAATGCGCCTAAAAAATTAAGCAGGTCAGCAAAGGTATTCAAAATCTAACTATAAAAAATTGCAAGATACTGGTAGGTATTTCCATACCATTAATAGCATGCATATGAAAGCTGCTGGTCGTCAGATATTGGTGCAAAAATGAGGTTCTTTGAACTGTCTGAAATTAACATACTTCAGAACAAATCATCAAATTAATAGGTTCCGGTATGAATTTCTGTAAAGTATTTATGTATTTTCCGAGCTATTGTGTGAGGGTGATATTATATTCAGTTGCAAAAGAAAGTGTGCACTTTTAAATTTCTCCATTTTGATAAAAGGTATCGGTTTAGACATGTACCCAATTTTGCTATCGATTGAATGTGCTGTCAATGCACATGCAGATGAGCATGAATTGCTCTAAATGTTGATGCCAAACATCATATACTACTTCTTTTAAAAGTAATACATAATTAACACACTTAAGTGCACACTTTCTTTTGCAACAGAGTATATGTCTAGGCGGGTAATATATTCCCATATACAACGTCAAAAAACAAATAACAATTTTATTACCATTCCCTATCTAAATTTTTGAAGGCTCACAAATACGTTACAAATCAGCACGTACAAATACATTGACGTTTAGCGTGGGGTACAATGACGGGATGTGTCAAGTGTATCTTTACCGGCTTGTCCGTCAATACTAATATCTATTATCAGGTCATTGTCCAATCAAACGCCGGGAAATTTCTTGAACTTACAGTGTACCAAGCCCACCAACATTTTCAAAGGATTTTATCACACATTGCTATGTTAATTTTCACTTGCGTTATTGATTCTAGCATTTAGGCATACTATTATAATATATGTTTTAGAAATTTAAAAGTTTCGCTAGAAACTCTGGGCGAGCAGCTTTAAACGATTATAAATATCAGTTAGTGAATGTCAGCTGATGTCGTGTGATTTAATTTGTGAAGTGATTTATTTCATTTTGCAGTACCAGTTGTATAAATATGCATAAAATTGGTGAAGTTATTTGTTACTTTTTGCACTTATGCATAAAATGTTTTATTGATCTATATATATACGTAATTAAACATGCACGTGACTTTGATGTTATCGGGAGTGTTAATATATAACAACATTATGTCTAGACTCGCTGTCGGGAGCAATATCGAAATACTGTTGGTATATCCAATAACATTACTTATTCATATATAAACGCATTTACAAATACAATATATAATCAAAGCGCTGTGAGCGCTGAAAGCCTGGGGGCTATAGGTTAACTCCCCGAAAAACAACTTTTGACCTACGTGTTCTGCGTTGAATCTTACCTAAAGCGCGGGTCGAAATGTGCAGAGGACGAAATTCAATATATGACACAGAATGAATGATTCACAAATATATGGGTGACAGGGAAGTTTGTTTTATTATGAAATGTACGTTAAATGAAAAATAATCACATAGTCAACATTATAAAATGTTTAAGCCAGTACAAATAATTCGATCTGCGCTTTGTACAACTTCAAGCGATATGATCTGATGATGTGGATCGAAAATTATTGTGTACCAATGACAAGACCTTGAAACAGAAATAAACAAAGCAATACCAGCAATAAAATATAAATACAGTACTGTACAATGTGTATAACAGAGAAAACCAAAAATGATTCTGGGTTACCTTGTAGTTGTAATCAGTGAAACCGTTCACTGGGCCTCGACATGCAGCGTCCTCGATAAATGGCGGGTGATTTTGATCACGTTAGTTCCTTCTCGGGAATGTACGTAAATTATATCTTTTTTTAGAGACATTTATTTTTAGGTAAATATATAGTAATCGTTCGTAAACAACAAAGTTGTCAATGAAATAACATCGGAAATTTGAAAATCAAACTACAAACTCTTATATCGAGCTTCGTACGTTTTCGTAAATTTCCGTAAATATCCGTACTTTTCCGTGATATGCATATGATTATCTTCCGTAATCAGCTAACAGCGCATTAATTTCTAAAACAGAAAAAATGTGTAATGCAGCCCGTAAGCTATATACCTTCCTGCAGTCGTTTGAAGTTTTATGTACTATTTTTATTTGTAACATGTTCTTATCATATGCGGCATTCAAACAGAAGATTGATCTGGTCTGTCTTGCACTACTTTCGCATAGCGCATGTTTACAGTTGTTATTCGCACATAGCACGGTTAAAATTCTTGCAGGGTTTGAAATGTGGTATACTAACTTAGGCCTTGGGGACTTTCAGTCCCCAGGCCAAAAACAATATTCAAGATTGAGCAATAATTAAACTTAATTTAGGTGCGGATATTAGCCCCTTAATTCTTCAAAGTTAAAATATTAGTAAGGAGTGGAATAGCCTTGGTTAGAATAAACAATTTTTCCAAAGTATGTAGTGATAAAAATTACGTTATTAAATTAAGAATAAAATATTAAAGAAGCGGCTAATGTCGCCTGTGCAAAATCATGAAGGGGCTAATGTCGCCTGTGCAAAATCATGAAGGGGCTAATGTCGCCTGTGCAAAATCATGAAGAGTCGAATTCGTCTGTGCAAAATCATATAGGGGCTTATATCGGCCTTTACAAAATTTTGAGCTTGTAGGGGTAAAACTTCTGTAAATATACACTGATATTGAATTGCCAAATATTTAAGCGAAGCAGAACAAAAAGTAAAATTTTACAAAAACGACCTTATGGCGGGCCCTGTTCATATCTTAAAATGTCACAAACAACGCAGTTTTACACGAAATACGAGATTTCATTATTTTATCGCCTATGTATTTTTGAAATAAAAAAGGTATTGTCAGGATTGCAAAGCTTCTATAAGTGTCTTGCTTAAAATTACACCGACCAACTGCTACCTGGTATTCCTAAATGTTATAGGGAAAAGTTCCTTCAAATTACAGTGAAAAAAATATTGTGTTGCAGACTTTTACTCTTTATTTTTATTATAACATTATGTGGTTGACTGAAACACATCAGATCAATTGATGTGATATCGTTTCATATCCTGTTAACAAGAGTATAATAATTGGAGTAGTGATTTAAGTTCGTTTTATGTAAAATATTCAAAGCAGTTGTCAAAATGTAAACAATTTACCTCCGATAATGACTGTGCATGTAACAAGAAATATCTTTAAAGAAGATAAACGGCGTTTAGCCGAGTTACCGCCTAAACAGTTACCCGAGTTATAGTTTCTTTTAATATCAAAAGTATTATAATACTTAATATAGTAGCGTATTAATTTACGCATTCATTCATAAAAGTGGTTTGTTCTGACGTCATTTACGGGTGTGCCAACTGCAGATATACCGACCCTGGTTTTTTTTATTGCCAGAACAATCTGCCTTACCCTGTCACATCGTGTATTTTTTATATTGTGGATCATATTTCGGTCATTTTTACAGGGGAGATCTTAATTAAGTATATACCTAAACACCGTTCCTTGGAAAATTCTTGGGAGGTGGTCTACTTAAGTACCGTCAGTTACATCATTTATCAATGAAGCGATCACGTGTTCAAGATAAACGTGTAATTGGAAATTCTAGGAGTAAGCGTATTCATATAGATCACATTCACTATCCAAACCTACATTGAGTATACTTCTGTCCAAGAAGATATGATAAATCTTCTTTTAAATTTAGAGGTCCTATGAATAAATCTTCAGCTGTGTATGTATATCTTGAAAAGACGAGATAACTTCAAAATAACCAATCGAATACTCGCCCGAGGAAAAAACCTCCAACCTAACTAATTCATTTCATTCACCGTGTTTCCTATAGTAACATTTGATTGGTGCAAAAATAGGTCAAATCTCAGCTTATACAGCTTACGCCGAAAAAAATCGCAGATGTTACTTCTTTCTGCATAATGTTAAAAATGACATATTTACCTGCAAAATGCAGAATTTCAGATTAATAAAAAATTAAAAGAGCTAACTAGTCAATGTAAGACATTTCAAAACAAGTGGGCTGCATTAAAAAGCGTTGACACCGGTTTATATTGTTTTTACATCGAAGTTAATGCTATAATAATAACGGAAATGTAATTAAACTGATGATTTTTTTTTATATTTATGCTTTACATGAATCGAATGCCTAACATGAATCATATACCTTACATGAATCATACATAAATAAATCCATTGACTGTAGATGTCCTCTGTTGACCAAGCTGAGCAATATGGAAAAGGGACCGCCAACATTGTATACGATGTCTTAAGGTCGTATGTATTCGGCGATCTCCGACAAACTTTGGTAGTGACTGAGATAATACGTATATGAGGTGATTCCGACAGCACGTCTTACTTACTATACTGTATATTGTACGGTCCACAGTACGGGTCCGAGCTTCCGAGTCTGCTGCATACAAGCAGTGCTAACCACTGCTGTATCGGACCCAGGCCTTTAATATTTAATTTAATTCAAATGATATAATCAATTTGTTTCTTGTACTGCTTTTTATTTAGACATTGTTTACTCGTACAGGTACGGATGAGTTCGGAGAGCCTTGCCACGGAGGTATGTACAAAAACCTATGGTCAAATGGTCCCAAGGAATGCCTTGAGTTTCCAGATTACACGTTCGAGGAGCATTTTGGGAAAGCTATACCCTCGTATCCCCCCAGATCTGTTTTACGGGACTATCTTGAAGGTATTATTGAAACGATTAACGAATAAGTTTTCAGAAAGTTTTTGTTAGAAACCGGAACGTAAAATTACAACACCTATAACATTGGTTAATACCAGCAAAATAATTATTTTTTGTCCACCACACTTTGTACTATTGAGAAAACTTTGATCATGTTGTTACCCATGCATTAATTGAAAATGTTCATGTGTGTAACCTGATTGTACTAATAAAGAGTTGTCCTGTCTCTTGTCTTGTAAGTTGCCGTATATATTAAATATGTCAGAAACAATGTCATATGAAAGCAAAATATATAAGTGTTTCTCTTTTACTTAAACATAAGAGAAATAATTCTTTGATTTCAATCTTACATAATTTATTTCTTACCAATGGGTACATTTAAATGTGAAGTAGAAATAAGATATTTACCTGTTAACTTGAGGCAGATTGTGTGAGTTTCTCTCAAGATAATAAAATTAGAATAATACTAGAGATTGTTTTTCACACAAAAAACCATGTGAACACTTTTGAGCTAGTGACTCCAAATTATAATATGCACAATTAAGACTTCATACTGATGCTTCTCGCTAAGTTTTATGATAATCAAGCAAGGGATTTTGGAGAAGAAGCGCGGACAAGATTTTCTGTTTTGCTGATGATGAGATATTGTGACCGCGTGTTGTACATCGTCCGTCCTCCTTTATTGACCACTGGGCTAATTTTAACCAAAGTTTACAGGATTGTTCCTTGGATAGTCCTCTAAAGATTGCGCTCGGCCGCACAAAATGGCCACCAGAGCTAAAATATAAAAACCTTTAAACGACACCTCCTCCTTAAACACTTGGCCAATTTCAACCAAGTTTCATAGGCTTATTCCTTGGATAGTCCTCTGCCAAAGCAGCTCAAACGGTTTCGCTCTACTACAAATAGTGGCCGCCACCTTTAAACGACATCTCCTCCTTAATCATTTGGCCAATCTGATCAGGTACTGCAGATGTTCTCTGTTCACTTAAGTGAGATATTGGGCCATCATGGTCATCTTGATTTTACTTTGTCGGTGTGACAGTAAATTTGATAGAAAGCAATACTGAACCTAAGTTCAAGTTTTGATAATTATTGAAAACTATTTGCGCAATTGTGATCATTGACGGAATGATTTTAAAAGTTGTATATTTTGTTCATCGGTCTTTAAGTCTGGCACAGACTCTTCGAGGACTTTTTGGTAACGCCTTTCTAGAGAAGCTGCATTAAACCATTTGTTTCATGAAAAGATAAAACACATAAAACGTACTCCTATCTGTGAAACCAGAACTTTGTGTTAGCCATAATAAAGCGATGTCAAAGTACCATCAGTGGTACAAACCAAACATAGTCATACAAAACTTTATCATATACTGCTTTACAGAGAATACATGTCGAGAAAGTTTTCAAACATCTGAATTTTTTTTCATTCAGTTCGATTAGAACGTCAATATTAATCTGTTTGTTTCTTATTTTAAGGTCGTTGGACACGGTCAAGCAAAATTGATCTTACCAAGTACATACGATTCAGCACAGTAGTTCGCCATGTTAACTACAACGACGCAGACGACACTTTCACGGTCGATGCCATCAACCTCAATACTAATGCATCTTTAACCGAATCATTTACTCATGTTATCGTTTCCGTCGGTATATTTCATACCCCAAACGTCCCCTCTTTTCCGGGCATAGATTCTTTCGAAGGCAAAATACTGCATTCCCACGATCTTCGAGATGCTAAAGAATTCAAAGATCGCCGGCTTCTAATTGTTGGTACAAGATATTCCGCCGAAGATATAGCTCTTCAATGCTTAAAGTACGGCGCAAAATGTGTAATCTGCACATGGAGAACAAAACCGATGGGCTTCAAATGGCCGGTAGGTATAGAAGAAAGGCCGTTGGTACAGAAATTTGACGGGAACGTAGCCTATTTCAAAAATGGATCCACGGCGGAAGTTGACGCAGTCATCCTGTGCACAGGCTATTTATACTCATTTCCGTTTATGGAAGAGAGGCTGCTTTTAAAGTCGTCTACGACCCAGTATCCCAAAAACCTCTACAAAGGAACACTTTGGATTTGCGGTGGACACAGCAAGGTCTTCTACCTAGGGATTGAGGACCAGTTGTACAGCTTTACGATGTTTGACGTACAGGCCTTGTGGACATGCAAGTAAGTTTTGGGTAACAAACAGGTAGAAATCATACATTCGAAAGACTATCTGTGTATGAAAGCGTGCAGGGCACTTTTACTCAATATAATAGGGGTCGAATATCGGCTGCTTCCTAATTGAAAAAATAAAAAAATTAATTTCTCAAGTGAGGCCAAAAGATTTCCCAAACAAATGAAAGAAAATTCCCCAAAAATCTAATAATCGGTCTAATAATTTCCAATATATATTTAGGTTCATAAAGATACATTCAATCTCTGTTTAATGCTTTTGAAGATACTCATTTAAAATCTCTAAAACCGCTGAAAATCGGCAAATATTCCCGGAAAAGCATGGTCGCGAAACTACGCGACAAACAACAAAAAATGTTAAAATGATACACTAAAACATAAAATGTAAAAGTAATTGCTAGAATTAATAACACAATTTGGAAGCAATTTGAGAAAACCTGTTGAAGATGTTGGTGAGCTTTGTTTTACGGCACCGCTACACTTTGTGTTTATGTTGGAATGTCAAAAGCATTTGTAACCCTTTTTAATTTGGTAGCGTATAATTTCAAATGTACAGATGTACATTACAGAAATTTATACTGAAACCTTTTTATGCCCCCGAAGGGTGGCATATTAAAATCGCACCGTCTGTCCGTCTGACCGTCTGTCCGTCCGTCCGTCCGTCCGTCCGTGCGTCCCCACTTACAAATTCGTGTCCGGACTGTAACTTTGTCATGCATTGAAGGATTTTAAAATAACTTGGCACACATGTCTAGCACATCAAGACGACGTGTCGCGTGCAAAACCCACATCCCTACCTCAAAGGTGAAGGTCACACTTGGAGTATGAAGGTTATGGAATCCTCTATATATGCACACATTCGTGTCCGGACTGTAACTTTGTCATGCATTGAAGGATTTTCAAATAACTAGACACACATGTCTAGCACATCAAGACGACGTGTCGCGTGCAAGACCCACGTCCCTAGCTCAAAGGTCAAGGTCACACTTAGAGTTTGAAGGTAATGGATTCCTCTATATATGCATATATGCACACATTCATGTCCGGACTGTAACTTTGTCATGCATTAAAGGATTTTGAAATAACTTGGCACAAATGTCTAGCACATCAAGACGACGTGTCGCGTGCAAGACCCACGTCCCTAGCTCAAAGGTCAAGGTCACACTTAGAGTTTGAAGGTAATGGATTCCTCTATATATGCATATATGCACACATTCATGTCCGGACTGTAACTTTGTCATGCATTGAAGGATTTTCAAATAACTAGACACACATGTCTAGCACATCAAGACGACGTGTCGCGTGCAAGACCCACGTCCCTAGCTCAAAGGTCAAGGTCACACTTAGAGTTTGAAGGTAATGGATTCCTCTATATATGCATATATGCACACATTCGTGTCCGGACTGTAACTTTGTCATGCATTAAAGGATTTTGAAATAACTTGGCACAAATGTCTAGCACATCAAGACGACGTGTTGCGTGCAAGACCCACGTCCCTAGCTCAAAGGTCAAGGTCACACTTAGAGTTTGAAGGTAATGGATTCCTCTATATATGCATATATGCACACATTCGTGTCCGGACTGTAACTTTGTCATGCATTAAAGGATTTTGAAATAACTTGGCACAAATGTCTAGCACATCAAGACGACGTGTTGCGTGCAAGACCCACGTCCCTAGCTCAAAGGTCAAGGTCACACTTAGAGTTTGAAGGTAATGGATTCCTCTATATATGCATATATGCACACATTCATGTCCGGACTGTAACTTTGTCATGCCTTGAAGGATTTTAAAATAATTTGGCACAAATGTCTAGCACATCAAGACGACGTGTTGCGTGCAAGACCCACGTCCCTAGCTCAAAGGTCAAGGTCACACTTAGAGTTTGAAGGTAATGGATTCCTCTATATATGCATATATGCACACATTCGTGTCCGGACTGTAACTTTGTCATGCATTGAAGGATTTTAAAATAACTTGGCACAAATGTCTAGCACATCAAGACGACGTGTTGCGTGCAAGACCCACGTCCCTAGCTCAAAGGTCAAGGTCACACTTAGAGTTTGAAGGTAATGGATTCCTCTATATATGCATATATGCACACATTCATGTCCGGACTGTAACTTTGTCATGCCTTGAAGGATTTTAAAATAATTTGGCACAAATGTCTAGCACATCAAGACGACGTGTTGCGTGCAAGACCCACATCCCTACCACAAAGGTCAAGGTCACACTTGAGTTTATAGGTAATGGAATCCTGTATATATGCATACATTTGTGTCCGGACTATAACTTTATTACGCTTTGAAGGATTTTAAAATAACTTGGCACAAATGTCTAGCACATCAAGCGGATATGTCGCGTGCAATACCCAAGTCCCTACCTCAAAGGTCAAGGTCACACTTAGTGTTTAAAGTAATGGAATACTGTATGCATGATTACTCTGTCATGCATGGAAGGATTTTAAAATTACATAGCACATTTATTGAGCACATGGAGAGGACACAGACTGTGAGGCACCTCTTTCGGGGGCATTCGTCACTTGTGAGGGACAGCTCTTGTTATTTGACTTTTCGTTTTAAAATATGTTATTTTCTGACAGTTTGAAGAATTTTAAATTTTCAACAAAATCTGAGAGAGAGCACCTTTAAAAAAGCGTGTAACGTGTTTAATCCATACACTATTACACCCAAAAATATTTTGCAAATTTCATGATAAATTTCCAAATTTGAGTGACACAGCGCATAAATTTTCCCAGATAGACCAGAAAAACAATCCTGGCTTGCATGTAGGCCGAATTTCTCTGAACCTGTATTGTAAATTGTATTTGTATTAATCGGAAATACAAATTATACGTCCATTCGGCTTCATAAGCGGGATGGGGACAGATGTGCCTTTGACTCAACTTCCAAAATAGAGATATAGGATGTGATTTATTTTGATGTACTATCGTGTACATAAGTATATATCTCTTTGAAAATCAGAGCATTATGTTTATATTGCATTTAGAATCTATCATTTACTTGTTTATTTTGTAAAGCTTGTCTAGGTAAAAGGTTTTACTTTATACTTTATTTCTTTATATCCTCCTACATATTTACAAATAACATATTATAGACTAACACAATGTAGTTAATTAAATAATTCACAATAAATTTATGGATTACAAACATAATCTTGCATAGATACATGCATGCAAACGTACATGCGTGAATATTTATATTTCATACGTACACTGTAGATGCCTTGAACATTCAAGGATACATAGATCTGCACTTATTCACAGTACGTACGTGATCTGTTCATCCGTTTGTGGCGGTCAAAAGTTCATGTTTTCTTCTATTATAGTGTCATTAAAATAGACAGCATGCGCTTCCTTAACATAAGAGAATGTCAATCTATAAAAAATCTTAAGGTCTACATTTTGCATTAAACTGTCTTGCATTTAGCACCGAGTAATACATACTTGAAGTCTTCAGCACTCATGCTTTCTAACAATGTCATTATTTCCCTGCCTATCATATTACATATATTTTCAAAAAATGTTTCTCTTAATGGCAGCGTGCATAAGCAGATTGACAGAATATGCTTAACTTTGTCCGTAAATACTAATTCACAAAGCGGACACACTATACTAACGAAAGTCGGTCTGGATATCCAGACATGTGCTATGAAATGTATGGAAGCCTTGGAGGGCCACTTTTGAGTTTCGACTTACGGGTGTTTTTGACTTTTAAGTTATGACTTTCAACTTTCGACTTTTGACTTATGACTGCTACTTTCAGACACTTTAAGATGAATGGTACTGCATAAAAAGCATAATGATCTGCTGTGACAATATAAACTGGGATTCGAACCTGTATTAAGGTTTTCAAATGATGTTTGTGCGTAGCACTGTAAACTTGTTTGCTGTAAATAAATGAACTAAGTTACTTTTGTCTTTGTCATTTATTTTAGTATCAATGAGCCGTGACGGCGCGTCAGGAGGCGACCTTGGGAGCCTCCGCAGTGAGCGGCGACGCAACTCTCGGCTCGGGAGGCCTTGTGGGTGTCCTCTTTCTTTAATAATAATAATAATAATAATAATAATAATCTCTTTATTTAAAGAAGCTAGCTCATTAAGCATAATGTACATAAAGCAACATATTTCTTATCTACCATGAGACCTTCTGTTAACAATGATAATATACAATTGAGAATTTTCTTTAAGCGGGGGGTTGGAGGACTTGCCCCCAGGCGTCAAGCCAACTATAAAGGAACTGTAAAAAAAAATTGAATTTTTTTGTTGCTATGGTAACATTTTTAAAAAATTACTTTTTATGTTTTTATGTATCTATATGTTAATATCACAAGGTATACCGAAGGAAATTAAAGTGCTGTAATATGTATAAGTATATTGTTATATTGTTGGGTCCTCAGTAGCAGGTTCCTAGTATTACCTGAACCTGCCGCTGGAGGTCCTCAGTGAGGACCGTGTATAGGGTTAGGGTTAGGGTTAGGATTAGGGTTTCTTTTTTCATAAGTGATAAGTAATAAGTCAAAAGTCAAAAGTCAAAAGTGATAAGTAATAAGTCAAAAGTAATAAGTCAAAAGTCAAAAGTAATAAATCATAAGTAATAAGTCAAAAGTCAAAACAAAAAGCGTGTTAAAACACGTTTTATTTTGTTACTATTGACACAAATGATGTAACTTTTATATATATATAATTGATTTTATTAAAATCTTTTAAATAGAAATTGTATTTATTGAGTGTTGACGTGTTTATATTGTTTTAATAAAAACGCCAAAGAGGCAATACAGTAGTTCTAGTCATAAGTCAAAAGTACGGCGTACAAAAGTCATAAGTCAAAAGTAAAAAAACACCCGCAAGTCGAAACTCAAAAGTGGCCCTCCAAGGCTTCCATAGAAATGAGATAAAGAAAGCTCTGTGCAGTATGAGGGATGTAACCAAATTATTGCTGGCTCAATTTTATTATGTAAATGTTTAAACTGTCCGAAGTCTCAATCAGTGTTCATTCTGTGAATCCAGAGATCATGTTCTTTGGATTGAACTGCTTTTCGGCAAACCGACTTCCAACAATATTTACTGATTTTTACGTCATTCGTAATAAAGTCATCCATGATTGTATTTAACTTGTATTTTGACAACAAGTTACAAATATCGGGCATATATCCTATCATATGAGGCGGTCTGTTTATACATAGATATGAAAGATACCTTCTGGTAAGTATTTGGTGTGACGTGGTGCCTGCGGGAAGTGTTATT
Organism: Saxidomus purpurata; assembly: GCA_022818135.1. NCBI lineage: Eukaryota > Metazoa > Mollusca > Bivalvia > Venerida > Veneridae > Saxidomus > Saxidomus purpurata. Next base: position 41,370,894 of record JAFMSR010000008.1, on the reverse strand, counting down.
ATTTTGTGCAAAAATGCAAGTTTTCGGATTTCAACCTGACTCATTAAGCGGTTAGCCCCTACCATCGACTCGCACATATCAGACCGAGTTAACCTAGTAAACCCTTGAATTGACTTTATAATATAGTGTTGAGTTCTATTTAATATAAGATCCACGTCCGCAACTTGAAGATTATTCCACAGTTCGCAACCATATAGAATGGTTGGTAACATAACCTTCTTGTATATACTAACTGAGGTCAGTGGGTTCAATGCAGAAGGGTGTAACCCATATCCCAGCATTGCATGAAATGAGTTTCTGCCTTTCTGACATCGGCTTTCAACTTTTCGTCTGACTTTCATGCCATATTTAGAATCAAGTACCATACCCAAGTGGTTAGAATATTCTACACACTTAAGTTCTGTACCCCCGTATGTAACATGTAGCGGAATGTTTAAACGACGATATGAAAATGTTAAAGAACACGATTTTGCTATGTTTATATCGAATTTAAAATTTTGGGCATAACTATACCCGATGTTTAATAGCGCTTGTAACGAGAGCGGTGACGTAGCTACCAGGGTAATTTCGTCTGCTAAGGTCGGGTTTCCAGCAGGAACTGTGCCTACTGTCGCACCGTAACCGGAAGTCTCTAACTCATTCAGGAGGTCATTGATATGCACGAGATATAGGAACCCTGACATTACCCCTCCTTGTCTTACAGATCTACGGACGTCAATGATTTCGGACTTTTTATCAGAGAGTTTTACAATTGTTTTCAATTTTTTGTAACTGTTTCGAAGTACGCCCAACAACTTACGATTAACACCTAGTTGTAACAGTTTATAGAACAATGAATCGTGCCATGCATACGACGTCAAATGCTCCCTTCATATCGAGCTGTGCTATGTAGACATTACTATGAAGTTCAAGATTGTGAGCAATAACCTCTTGTAAGTTGAATGCCGCTGTGACACAACTTAGCCCTTTCTGAAACCCCTGTTGCTGTTTATTAGGAAATGAATAAAATACTTGATTTTGTAGCCTATTAGCGATTATTCTTTCAAATAATTTACAAATGACAGAAATCAGTGACACCTGTTTGGATCGGTTCTACTCTTACCATTGCCTTTATAAATTGGTATTATGTAACTAAGCCTCCATGAGTCTGGGCATTTTCCATCTTTTAAAATTTGATTGAAAAGAACTTTTAATGCCATAACCACTGGTTTGCCACCGTAAAGAATGTGTATCATAATAAGGTATTCGATGATCTAGATAATGTTGCAGGTCTAGACTATAAATTGTTTTGGAGACTGTTGCGTAAATTAGATAAAAAAGAACCCCAAAACATATCTAAACTTTGCATAAATGGAAAAATTTATGAAGGCGGCTCTATACAAAACGGATTTGCAGCACATTATAAGTCTATATTTGATGTCGGTTATACATATCCCTGTACAGAGCTTGAAACGAAAATTAGGGACGAAGTAGCGGAAACGCAAATAGGTGCAGGCGACAGCTCTAGTAAACTTGTCTCTGAAGAAGAAATTGAGCGCGCTAAAATGGACCTGAAACGTCGGAAGGCTCCTGGACCGGACACTATACTTAATGATACATATCCGACATTTTTCTTTGAATTGCCCTAAAGTTTGACTTAGCACGCTTATACCCCAAGTATGATGCATTAACCGGGTCTCTTGGCCTACCATTCCCCACCCATACTGCTTTATATTGCCTAGAGATAGCATGTAACTTCTTTATCTCGGCGTTCCAATATGGCTTTGTGTTACTGTGAAACTTGCTCTTGGGAATAGTTTTATTTGCTGACGTCAATATTATGTCAGTTATAGCTTCGCTTAGAGAATTTATATCCCGTATTTCGACAATATTTGCACTTCTAAATGCCGTATCAAGGTTATTTTGATATTCCGTAATATTGTCGAATGTTGCTTTGTTCCACGCGATGCAAGAATATGGCATACTATTGGCTATAAGTGGCTCTTTGTATTTAATATTAAACGAGACAAAAAACGGCAAATGATCAGACGTAAGAATATGCTTTTCGTCTACAACTATGAAAGATCTAATCTCTGACCATAGATCAGGTGTGACGAATAAATGATCGATCATAGTTTTATTCGGACAATAACTGTAGTTCAAAGTACCCCACTGCCACTGCATATTGACAGTGATTAAGTTATTAGGTTCAGCTAGCCCCCGAATAGCAACAGATTTATAACTATTTTCAAATAATTTTGCGTTACAATCACCCGCAATGCAAACATGCCCCTTGGTACTATATAATGAAAGCAAACGAAATACAGTAATGTAAGTATGTTTGAACCCGTGAATAAGAACTTGAATAGGTGCTAATACCGCAAATCACGCCATTCATCATCGCGGACTGGGTCCCATCCTCTATCACTATAACTGAAATGATCACGGTGATCGTATTCGCTATCGTAATCACGGTTATCCCGGTAGTTATACTGGTCACTATACCCAGACATATCGTCACCAGCGTTCCTACCACCTGTTCTTCTCCGGTTTCTGGAAGCTACAAAACTAGAACTACCCTTTTCATCCCGTGTATAGTCGTTTTTATTCCCGGAGCGACCCCTAAATCTAGCCCGCCTTTCATTTTCCCATTCTGATCTATTTTTCCAACGCCTAAAGACCATATCATTTGGCCAATATCCTTCTGATTCTACAATTTGGCCCTGGTCACTCGAAAGGTTGAATTTGATCGAAGTAGTGTCGCGACCGTAGAACATTCGAATATTTGTAGCGTTAAGTTGTTTTAGCTTCATGAAGTCAAGTACGTCTTCATACGTCACGCGAGAATCGATATTACCCAGATAGTATGTGACCTTACGTCTCTTGTAATAGGCTCTAAAGCCGTTGTCATTTGTGTCGTCTGCATTATTTTCAGCATCTGCTGTCCTGTCCATAGTTTGTGACTGGTTACTTAATTTACTAATTACGTTTGGGACCCTTAGACCAGACATACTACCAGTTGTCCCCCAAGACCCGACTTCCCAATTGATACAGAGCTCGTTTTAGATTTCAATTTTCCAGAATATGAGTTTTTATTACCATTAACACGCTCTTCCCTTGAGACAATGGAGCTTGCGTCTGATATAGAGCTAACAATTGTTTGTTGCTTTTCCGCAGCAATAGTATTTCCTGTATCGACAATATCAATGTGAACATTGTTGAGATCAGAACGCAGCCTGGTGTGTTTTAGAGCATATGTCATCAAGTAATTTAGCGACATAATCTGATTGAAAATTGGTAGTTTTTGGTGAGCTTATTTCTTTGAGTATGTGCTCCTGTAGATCACCCGTGGAGACACCACCTGAGACACTGTGTTGCACAGTATGCGAAGTATTAATATCTGTAAGATCTATAGTTTCATGGCTCTGTGGTGGCTCCATAGGAGAATCTCCGGAGTATTGTTGCCCTGACAATTGTGTACTAGTTTTATTTTGAACAAGACTAAGCTTAATATTAGCGACATATTCAAAAATAACTTGCATCGATTCGCTGATGTCCTTTATAGTAATGTTTATGTTCTTCAGATGTTCATTTGTATTTTCGGAAGGTAGTCTACTTCTTACACCATTTAATGAAGTCATAATCACACTATGCGACGCTGATAATTGTGATATTTTGTCATTAATATCATTACACACATTCGCAGTTATCATCTGTTGAGTTTTGATATTGTCAACATCCGCTTGTAATTTAAGCATCGTCGCCAACACGTCTGGTTCCTTGAAAGACTGGCCTGCATTGTCGTTTCCAGAGTCGTCTGCATCTTTTACGATCTTAACAGAGTCATTTAATAACGGATTCGCTCCAAGCACATCGTATATATCTCCAGTACGTTCCCCTTGCACAAATCGTTGAAGGACGTAACAGTCATTTGCGATGTTTTCTACCTTTGTACATTTATTTATATTCTTTCTGGCAATCAATCGCCCCGACGGACACCCAGGGATATCGCGTGCTTTTGCTCCCTGTATAAAAGGATACGTTTTATATCTCCATTACAGTCTTTTTTCAAACCTTTCACGTAGTAATCTCTTGGTTTGAATTGCAATAATTCATCAAATTCTTGAAAAAATTGCTGACGGGATTATTTGAGATAGCGGTCCATCATCATCATCATCATCATCGTGTTCAAAACCTGACATATCGTCCATTTCTTCCTTAATACGTAAGAGACTTTTAGTTGTCTCAATCTGCCAGCGTCCTCTTTATTACATGCCGTATTTGACATTTTAATGTTAATCCGTTAACAGTTCTCACGTCACAACAACTGCATTATATACTTCGTACTATGATAATTGCTCCAATACCCCGTTTGCTATAGAATAGTTTATCGCCTGTGGCAATTGTATGTCACATTTTATATATGTTTTTGAAATGTTTTTGAAATGATTTACCTCAAAAACTCACTCCACAAACAGTTTCCTCGTATTTCAACACAAGACACACATAGTCCGTATCACAACGAATGATTCCGTATGAAAATGTATATGAATGTCACCTTAAAGTGAGCTTATATTAGAAAAACACTAGAACAAGATAGAAAGACATCTACCTGTCCGCCATATTTAATCTCTTTTTGTGTGTGTCAAAGTCTAATATACTCCAGAAACGTAGAATCAACATTCTACGTTCCTGTTTACTCAGTGGCTTGTGCAATTTTATATTCTACGTTCCTGTTTACTCAGTGGCTTGTGCAATTTTATATTCTACGTTCCTGTTTACTCAGTGGCTTGTGCAATTTTATATTCTATGTTCCTGTTTACTCAGTGGCTTGTGCAATTTTATATTCTACGTTCCTGTTTACTCGGTGGCTTGTGCAATTTTATTTTAGCATTGGGGAGAAAGTGCATTGACATTAAATGTCTTTTTACAAAGACACCCAATTAAACTTGCACTATTTTACATGATTGTAAATAATCATACGTGGAAAATCTGCTTAAATTGAAAAGTCCCATCAGCACTTTAGATACTCATAAATAGATGACAGTCAGAACATCGCTCGGCCTTTTCCGTATAAACAATTGCTCGGCCTTTTCCGTAGAAATGATCGCTCGGCCTTTTCCGTAGAAATAATCAGAACATTGTAATAGATGATACATTTTCGGATATAATAATGATAGAATTGTGTTCGACTTAGTCTCAAACAACATTTATGCGTGCCTTTCTTTCAAATTGTTCTCGCTTCTACCCGAAAAAGCTTTGTCAAGCAGCCTTTCTATTTTTAGCAATATCATTAGAAAACTACTACGGAATATTTATGGCATACTTTTTATTTAAGAAACAGTGTAATAAATGTTGTTTTTTTATACAAATAACGGTCAATTTCTCCGGTAAGATATCGTTCTTGGAAAATTAAGTGCTACAAGTATTTATACATCCAAAAGTGCTAATGGGACTTTAAAAAGAAATCTTTGGATATTAAAGAATGATTTTTTTTTAGTAGTATAATGTTAGTTAAAGAGTTTGTCTTTATTCAGATACATTCTGGGGAAACTTCAAAATGAACCCAAATCACTGGGGGAGATGCAGCAGAATGCACAGCAATGGGTGAAGAAATGTTCTCAGCTGGAAACCCTCCATGATAAAATCGATTTCCAGACAGAGTTTGTTGCAGATTTATGTAGCGCCACGGGTTATTCCCCAGAAATTACGAAGGCAAAAGAAATGTTTTATGACTGGGCGCGCCACAAAGTTGACAACATTGTAACATATAGAGATCAGAGTTTTGATTCTATCTTCACCGGGAATAGATCCCCGAAGCACGACGTTCCTTGGTGGGAAGCTCTGGATGATAGCATGGCTACATTCTGTAAAATCAACAGAAAATGAGGTGGACTTTTACAAATGTGTCTGTTTCCTTATTGAGTCATGTCCATATAACCACAAGGTTTGATCCACGAGGAATACATCAGAATTCTCTATACTTAACTACGACGCTATTGCTAAACATATTATACATTTGTATCAGATTATATCAGACAGTTCACCATACCATTTATGCACACACATTTTTATAAGCATTTTCAATCAGAAAGTTAAACAGAATTTATATGTAAATTTACAATGTCATGATATTCGCTATTCATTTGCTATTACTATTTTAGATTTGCTCCTATGTTGAACATTACTTTTAACATTTACAAGCTTTTGCGCTATTGCCTGTACCCTGTATGTTTTTGAAAACACAAACATAGATGCGATCTAAGCCATATGTAGATCCTTCAACACCCAGAATTTACAAATTCAAGACTGATGACCTTCGGACATAGTTACGTGTTCTTTGCTAGATCTAAGGGATCAAACCCTTTGTAACATCATTTCCTTGTTCGATCCCCACTACTGCCATGGTGGTAGTGCCCTTAGCAAGACACAATCCTAATCGTTTCTCTCTCTCGTCGAAGTTGATTCCATTGGAGTTAGTTAGGATTACGAAAGTAAATAATGAAAGCATCGGCTATGGGAGTGTGACTCAGAACTACGAATGTAAATAATGAAAGCATCGGCTATGGGAGTGTGACTCAGAACTACGAAAGTAAATAATGAAAGCATCGGCTATTGGAGTGTGACTCAGAACTACGAATGTAAATAATGAAAGCATCGGCTATGGGAGTGTGACTCAGAACTACGAAAGTAAATAATGAAAGCATCGGCTATTAGAGTGTGACTCAGAACTACGAATGTAAATGAACATCAAGTTGAAAAACGTAAAATATATAAATGACGAATAGGAAGTTATGAGCAAGGTGCTGCGGGAATACATACAAAGATGGAGTTATCAAGGGCTGCGTTAATCCTCGGGACATGGGGCTGAGTTAATGGGGTTGAAGGAATATTGCGGGAAATGATTTTACTATTAGTGCTTTTGATACTTGGGCTGACAGACATTAAGTCATAGGCATGTAGGGTACTTACAAGTCAGTGTGAACCGGGCTGTGGTAAAACGTGAAGACATTGAGATGAGTTCATGGGGCCACGGGTATACATATTATGGAGGTGGCGTAACACGGGGCTGTGAAAATTCAAGGGGAAATGAGGCTAATCTCGTTAAGTAAATGACATTGTATGGACATTCTTTGAAGCGCTCATACATGTACCACGAATTGAGTTGATACTAGGGGACATAAAACTGAATTCATATCCTGGCGGGATACTTAGAAGGCAGTATAACATGGACTGTGATGATATGTGGGGGACATGATGTTGACTCAAAAATTGGTTGAAGACAAGGGCTGTGCTCATGAAAGTGGGCGCATGCGTTTGAACGATGGCCTGCGGGAATATATGCAAAGGTTGATTAACGCGAGGCTATGTGGAAACCAGGTGCAAAGGGGCTTACTTCACGGAGCGCGGGAAAACAAAGTGATACTGGGCTTCCTTCACGGGATTGCGGGGAAACTTAGTGCCATGGGGCTAACTTCACGGGGCGCGGGGAAACTAGGTACAATTGGGATAACTTCTCGGGGATGCGGAACAACTAGGTCCCATAGGGCTAACTACACGGGGCTGCGGGGTAACTAGGCGCCTAGGGGCTAACTTCCCGAGGCTGCGGGGTAACTAGGTTCTACAGGGATAATTTCACGGGGCGCGGGGAAACTAGGTTCGTCGGAGCTAACTTCTCGCGGCTGCGGAAAAACTTGGTGCCATGGGGCTCACTTCATTGGACTGCAGAAAGTCGTTGAGGCGCAGTGGTAGCGCGTTCGCCTCGGGATCGAAGGGTTCCGGGTTCGATCCACACCATAGCTATGTCGGTAGTGTCCTTAGACAAGACACAATTAATTCTACATTGCCTCTCTCTCTTCGAGGTTGATTCCATCTGGAATGGGTCTCGTGAGCGTTTAATCAAAGTTGTAAGATCTTGTTTCGCAATCGAGAATAAATAAATTAGTATATAAATTATGCAATAGAGGCTGATTTTTCATTGGATCTTCGTGAAACCGGAATGAGTGTATTGATAAAATCGAGGTCGATTTCGAAAAAAGGTCATATTGGTTCAAAAATTAGGTCACCGTGGCACATCAAAAGAAAAAAAAATTTAACACTCTAAGCGGCAACATTTGACCCCAGCCATCATGAAAATTGGGCGAATGTCCGAGTGTGGCCAGGTTTATAACTAGGTCACATTTTGTAAATAACTATATCATAAGGTCAAGTAAAAAAAACGTTTTAACACTCTAGAGGCCACATCAACCAAATTTGCCTGAATATTGATCAGAATGTTTGTATTGCTGTTTTGACTCTTGGTCACCTGTTGTCAATAAATGGATCACCATGACAAATAAAAGCTTGTGAACACGATGGAGGCCACATTTTGCATTCAATCATCATGAAGATGTATCAAAATGTTTTTCCTTGATGAGCAATGTCACTCAGGTGAGCGATATAGGACTATCATAGCTCTCTTGTTTAATTATGACAGAATGTCATACGTTACGCTAAAAATGTATTCATGACGTAGAAAGTTCTTGCTCAAATTTTAATCATTGGTGAGATTCGTTCACACTTACTGTACTTCTAACTTTTAAAACTGCGAAAAAAGCAAACAGTCAGTGAGTCTTATGTCCGAATCAATACTAGTATTACAAAAATACAATTAAATTTCAGGATTTTCCATATTTGTAATACACTGTATGTTTGCTAGTTACAAATTAATAGTCTTACAGCATGAAATGTATACATATATTTAAAACAGTCATATAGTGAAGTGTATAACATTAGGATAAGGTGTTGCTTTTCTTTATTCTTAAAGGTAAATACCCGTATACATGTATTACACAAAAATAACTGTCTAGCTGCATTGATTTTACAACTGCAACAGCAGCAGTCTTTGGCAATATTTTACAACCACATCACAATTCTGGGTGCGGTGGTGTGGAGGAAAAGGTGTCTGCCGATCATCCCGGAGGTTGCGGGTTCGAGCCCCACTGGGGTCACGACCGTACCTCCTCATATGACTCCAGTACTGGTTTTCCCAGGAAGCGGACTCGAGAGCGACTCGATAAGCTACAAGCTTTCTTCACAATTTAGTATAAACTAAACTATAAACTAACTCTGATATCCTAACATTGACGCAGCAGGCTAGTTAAAAAATCAATTGTGCATGTATGTAAAGCAACTCGAAGAGAAATAATAATAATAATAATAATAATAATAATAATAATAATATTCTTTATTTAAAGAAGGTAACTCAATAAGTTCGAGGACTTATCTGCCTTCCTATAAACATTGCATTCATAATATAAAAACAGTTAAACATAAAAAATCATGATCACTAAAACACATACATGCAGTTATGAGCAATTACACTTGAGTTACAGTAATGAGAAATAACACATGAATTACAGTAATTAGCAAAAGAGATCAGTTACCGATTAAGAAGATATACTGTCTGTACTTGATACGAAAGGAGGCAAGAGTAGATGCGTTTCTAATATCAGAAGGAATGTAATTTTCATACTACCATACCAGCATGTTGAAAAGTTAGTTTAGTATATTTCGATTTGAATATTGGGTGCCGAATATCTTTTTAGGCTATAGTTAGTCTGTATGTTATCGTAAGATAATAAATTACGCATGTATAGTGGTGTACAATTGTTAATCGTTTTGTATACTAATATACCGGTGTGGTATTTAATTCTTTCGGGAAAAGATAGCCAACTTAATTCTTTCAAAAGTGGGTAAAAAGAAGCATTAAATTTCTTATCAAGAATCATTCTTGTAGCCCTTTTTGTGTATTAATGATTTTGTGCAGTAATTTTTGACTAGCTGTACCCCATAATGTAGAACAATAATCAAATATTGGTAAAATGTATGCGTTGTGAAATAAGATTCTCATTTCTTTGTTTAAAAAGGGTTTCATCCTTCGTAAAAGTGAAAGTTTAGAATTGAGCTTATTTTATACTTTTGATATTTGTAACTCCCATGTCAGTTTATTATCTATGAATATCCCAAGTAATTTTTGCTGAGATACACTTTCAATATAGGAGATAAATCACGACACAACAATAGATTATGTTCTTATCTGAATGGAATACTCAATTTGAACATGATACACGTATTAATAGAGTGACCCTTAATAATTAAACTAACGAAAGCCTATACTTTTGGTAAGATTATCGCCAAACCTATAAGTAAAATTTGTTGTTCAAATCCCGAAATCAGTATCTTTTAATTAATTATAATATAACTTTTTTTTTTTACTTTAAACCTATTCTATGTACATCTAATTCTAGAAATAGTTCAACAATGTAGAGAATATTTAAACATAGTTGTTAGTAAATCAATTTGTAATGTAAATTAATTTGCCATGCACATTTTTAATGAAATGGAAACTAGAAGAAAAGCGCAGAAAACCCTAGTTATTATCCTATTAAAAGGCAAGATTGGTTATTGTGAAGCAATTTCATCCTAACACCTTAAATAAATAAAAAAAACAACAACATATTTTGTAAAGTGGAAAAGAGAGAGAGGGAGGGGGGACACATCAGACCGGAGACACAGAGACCAACGAGAACATGCAGAGACCACCTTCGCATGACCATATACGTCTTTCTGTGTAAGTGCCGGTTCTTTCATATTGAGCACTTCTTAGCTTTTTAAGTGACATTGAATGGTACAGACTATTAGCCACTTTAACCTTCTAAAATTCTAATTTTAATCCAGCATTTGGGATATAAGGTGTTTTATTCCGTCAGAGTTTGTACGATCGAAGTTTAATAAGTTTGTTTACCATACACCTTCTCGCATGCTGGCTGAGGTCGATAATGAAAGTAAATGTATATGAGTGTTATTAACTGATACTGTAATTAATATACATTTGCTTATTTGTAATTAATATACATTTGCTTATTTGTAATTAATATACATTTGCTTATGCAATATATATTTGTGTATGTAATATATTATTTCAAGGAAAAGTGGGCTGATCAAGTTTGTCCATTTCAAACGTAAAACGGAAGATAATAGCTAGCTGAAAATACACAGATCAACTTGATTTTAGGTATCCATATTTGAAATGCGACATTCGTATTAAACAGTTACAGGTTTTGATAACTTTAAAGCTTTAAAGCCAGTACAGAATTACATATTTCAGTTTTGTGAGCTCAACCTAGATACAGAATAGTTACCGTCTGCTTTTATGCCTCCAAATGTGGGCATATTAGAATCGCACCGCCCGTGTGTCCGTCCTTCCATTTGTTCGTGTCCGGGCTGTAACCTTGTCATGCCTGACGGGATTTTCATGTAACGTGGCACAAATGTTCAGCACATGAAGGCGACGCGTATAGTGCAAGACAAATTTCCCTACCTTACAGGTCAAGGTCACATTTAGAGTTTCAAGGCAAATGAATCCGGACTGTAATTCTATCATGCATTGAAGGATTGTATTTATGTTCAGCAAATGAAGACGATATGTTGCGTACAAAACCCATGGCTGTTCCTACCTCAACGGTCAAGGTCACGTATAGAGTTTAAAGGTTGGTAATTGAGTCCTGTATATATTCACACATTCGTGTAAGGACTGTAACTCTGTCATGCATTGAAGGATTTTAAAATAACTTTGCACAAATGTTTAGCACATCAAGACGATGTGCCGCGTGTAAGACCAAAATCCGACCTCAAAGGTTTAAGTTCACAATTCGAGTTTAAACGTCATGTAAGCCTGTATACATGGTAACGCTGCCATGCATGAAAGGATTCTAAATTACATGGCACAATTGTTGAATACATGGAGATGACGTGTCATGCGCAAGTCCCGCGTCCTTATCTTGAAAGTCAAAGTCACACTTAGAGGTCCAGATTATAACTCTGTTATACATTGAAGGATTTTAAAACGAATTTGCTTAAATGTTCAGCACATGGAGATAGCGTCGTGTGCAAGTACCGGGTCCACACCTTGAAGGTCAAAATCACAGACTGTGAGACTCCATTCTTCACTTATGAGGGACAGTTCTTGTTTGGCCTTGTAAGGTAGTATAATGTGTTAAGATACAAGATTTGGAATGAAAATTCCCCAAATGAAAGTGTCTTGTAAGTCAGGAATTGAAGCCCTTAAACAATGGATACCACAATGACACAAATATATATATAAAAACTTTTATCTAATGGAAAACTAAGTCTCACAGCCATTATAAGCATAACTGAACTCGTATATTTTAGAAAAAGTAGTCATATAACAAACATGTATTATGTACTGAGCGAGTCTGGTCAATAAGTGATCAATTGCATTTAATGTTTTTACCAAATCAGTTAAATGAATTTTAATATGGCGTTATATTGAATAATTGGGGACAATTTAGTGAAACCTCACGGAAATATCAAGTACTAAACATAGATGTGCATAGCTGTGATCAGTGTTTCCTTGAGTTATTGCCCTTTAATGTTATTATAGTATGTTCCTCGCGATATTTTTCAGTTAGCATTGGTCAGAATGCAATGAAACATCACGGGAATGATAAGTCCCATTCTAAGTTGTGCAAATTGTCAGCATGTTATACCTGGTTGAATTTCATTGAATTATTATACAGCTTCGAGATACTGTTAAAATTGATTAAAGGTCTGGTCCACATTTCCGTTAAAGGAACCAGAACCTTTTCCCGGAGTACAGATTTAGATGGCCTTGCAGGAACGTGCGAGAAACTTTAATCCAAAATGTGTTTTTCTTGTTATTAATATTTAACAAAATTTTCAGCTAAAAATCTTTTATTACCAAATAGAAAGGTTTGGAGATTAAATTGCCGTTCAGCTAAATATTTTAGTATAAACCAATTACATATATTTGAAGGCTTATATCTGGCTGAAAACGTGTCAATTACAAAACTGAATACTAGCGTAACCAATTCATAAATAGTATAAAACAAGTCATACTAAACAGCAACAGTTATTGAAACATAGTGTTCATGTCTATAGGTGCTAATGTGTATTGTAGGAACAAGACACTATGACTAGAACCGCAAAATTTGGTTGTGCCTGGCCTGCTTTCGCCAAACGAAATTTTGCCGTTCTAGTGCCAGTGGAACAGAATAGTACTACATAGGCGAGTAGTGACTGTAAAGGTAACTTTTCATTATTTATTTGTTATGTGCATTGTGACATTTTCGCGGTTTTGTGTCTCGACTAGGTGTATTGGTATATGCAGTATTTCTAATGTCAGATCAAAGGCTCATGTTTCATGCAAACCCCCATTACACAATTAACAACTATATACTAAATAATGATATTATATAGTGGATAAGTATGTGTTATAGAGGGGTCGGATGTTTTGCATAAAACAAAAACCTGTGTGACCGATGGATAAAGCTCATTCTTTTAATTTTCAACATTTTATCTTTGTCCCAATTTGCAACAACGTTCAATTGCTACGTCAAAATATCGCTTTCACTTGCCATGAAAAATAGCATACCAATTCTTTACATATTTATAAAATGATATTTCCTTTAAATTGTGTACTTTTCGCTTCTCAAACGTGGAGAGAGCCGATGAGTTCTGAAACGGAGTTATATGGTTTGTAATTTAATTGCCCGGTAAAATTATTTCCTGTTTATAGACTTTAGGTTATAGCCTAAACAGCATCATGGCTGCAGCAAAGAGGAAGGTAAGTGTTATAGGGGCTGGCCCGTGTGGAATGTCCGCATTGTGGAATTTTGCTAACCTGAAAGATGGAAACACTATTGATATCGTCTGCTACGAGAAACAAAGCACGTGGGGAGGACTTTGGAACTACTCTTGGAGAACAGGTATGTACATCACTTCCATGTGTCACTAGATAGTATGATTTAACATCTAGAAGTAACGTAACGCAAGTAAAGTAGTAATCTGGGATTCGTACGTCAGTTGTTTAATAACTGAGGCGACACCATCATTTAGTCTACAATGACTGTTAAATTTTCTAGATGTTGTTTTGTCTGGCAAAAATATAAGCAATAGCCTTCGAGCATTCATACAACGTAAACCCCTACTGGCCTCTGTACACAAACTATGGCATCGTGCTCAAGTTTGAGATTCAAACCTGCATATCAAATCCATATTTGAATCTGGCTTTGTTTTCATCTCCGTTCAATATTATCCCGTAGTATGTACTACATGTATTGTAATTTCACAGTTACTTGTTATCGTACGATTTGTGGTATCAAAGAAAAGTCAGACTTGGTTTGTATTTTCATAATATTGCCTATTTTTATTTAAATTGTTTTGAAAGATAAAACCCTTCAATAATTAGGAGTATAAACAAGAGGGCCAAGATGGCCCTATATCGCTCACCTTGGTACAAGTCCACTTGCCTGGTGGAAGATCACTAGATAATGTTATATACCAAATAAGTTTTCCTATATACGCCTTTGTAAAACAAATGATCCCCCCCGGGCAAGGTCAATTTTGACCCCAGGGACATAATTTGAACAAACTTTGAAGAGGTCTACTAGGCAATGCTACATGCCAAATATCTAAGCTCTAGGCCTTGTGGTTTCAGAGAAAAAGATTTTCCCTATATAAGCCTATGTAAAACTAAGTGACCCCCGGTGCGGGGTCAATTTTGACCCGGGCGTCATAATTTGAACAATATTGGTAGAGGTCTACTAGCCAATGCTACATGCCAAATATCTAAGCTCTAGGCCTTGTGGTTTCAAAGAAGAAGATTTTTAAAGTTTTTACTATATAAGCCTATGTAAAACTAAGTGACCCCCCGTGCGGGGTCAATTTTGATCCGAGGGTCATAATGTGAACAATCTTGGTAGAGGTCTACTAGCCAATGCTACATGCCAAATATCTAAGCTCTAGGCTTTGTGGTTTCAGAGAAGAAGATTTTTAAAGTTTTTCCTACATAAGCCTATGTATAATGACCCCGGTGGGTAATTTTGACCCGGGGCTCATAATTTGAACACTTGGAGGGTCTACTAGCCAATCTTCATCCAAATTTAAGCCTAGGCCTTGTGGTTTCAGAGAAGAAGATTTTGAAAGTTTTTCCTAAATATTTTTTTAAAAAAAAAAAACCCCCCGGGGGGGGCTATTTTTTTGGGGGTCATAATTTGAACAATCTTGGTAGAGGTCTACTAGACAATGCTAAAGTTTTTCCTATATATGCCTATGCCTATGCAAAAAGGAGGTCCACTAGACAATGCTACATGCCAAATATCTAAGCTCTAGGCCTTGTGGTTTCAGAGAAGAAGATTTTTAAAGTTTTTCCTATTTGTTGCCATAGCAACCAGAGTTCTGCATGGAATGGAATTCTTTGAACAATTTTGGTAGAGCTTCATACAAACAATATTCCTGCATAGTTTTATCAACATTGGCCTAGAGGTTTCAGAGGAGATGTCATTTGAATCAAAATGTTGACGGACGACGGACAATCATCTATCAGAAAAGCTCACCCTGGCGTAGCCAGGTGAGCTAAAAACTGCGATGGGTTGATTCTATATCACATATAGGACCATCATGGCATTCTTTTAAACATGTTTAAATGGCCGGAAGGTATAGAAGAAAGGCCATTGGTACAGAAATTTGAGAGGAACATGGCCTATTTCAGAGATGGATCTTCGGCAGAAATAGATGCAGTCATCTTTTGCACAGGTTATTTGTATTCATTTCCCTTTATGGAAGAGAGCTTGCGTTTGAAGTCATGCTTATCACTGTATCCTTGCAATCTGTACAAAGGAATGGTTTGGCTCTGTGGAGGAAACAAAAAGGTGTTCTACTTAGGCGTAGAAGATCAGTTATACACCTTTACGATGTTTGATGTACAAGCTTTGTGGACTTGCAAGTAAGTGGTTAAAATTATGAACAATGAAAATTATAGTCATATCTGGTCATTCCATGTGACACATTTAAGAATTTCTTCGTTATGGTTGTACCAGAAAATTCTAGGAATAATCAGCTGTAGGTCGAGAGCTAATAAATGAGATAAATGCCAAGTTTGAATTGGCGTCAGTTTTACATACATATTGATATCTGTGGACAACATTTGATGAAACCAGTAACAAATATTCCAAACAAAAATGTGTCGACATCAAAAGTGACGATAGGTCAAATATAAAGATTCCTAGGTCGTTTTCAAATTTAGCAATAGATCATATCTTTGAATAATTCATCAATAAATAGTAATTTAACTCATGAAGAAATGTTGTTTATTGATATTCATATGAATAGTAACGAAATGCATTCGAGTTAATCAATTGCCTGAAATAGTATAACTATGGAGAGCACTAAGGTAATAAGTAATATAACTATTTCTCAGAGAAGGATAATGCTTACTTAAATTGTGTCTTTTCTCTAGATATATTCTAGGGAAACTTCAAAATAAACCAAAACCACTGGATGAGATGCAACAGAGTGCCAAGCAATGGGTGGAGAAATGTTACCAGCTGAAAAACAAGCATGATAGTATTGATTTCCAGACCATGTTCGTTCAAGATTTATGTAATGACACAGGTTATTCGTCGGCAGTTACGGTAGCAGAAAAATTGTTTCATTCAGTGGAACACAACAAGCAAGACAACATTGCTACTTATAGAGATCAGAATTTTTCTTCTATATTCACTGGAACTAAATCTCCAAAGCACGACGCTATATGGTGGAATGCTTTTGACGACAGCATTAAGGCATTCTGTAAAGTTAATATAGAAAATATGTTGAGATTTTCCAAATTAATAGTACAGTCCTTCTGTGGTTGAAGTGAGAAGTATTTGAACAGAAATGATGCCTTCGCCATGACTTTGCAAATGGACAATATTTTAACATAAAGAAAAGTTCTTATTTGAAATGTGTTGTTGAAAGTTATTTTGGGGCATTTTCGAGTTTTTTATGTTTAAGTGGGAATTTCTGTAATTTTATTTCTTATTTTGATTATTGTCAACAAATATTCATGTTGTGTTTTTTATTTATTTATCTACTATAACTATGTCCTATAAAAGTTTTGGGTGATTTTCATCTTTTGTTGCTGTTTTAATTGCGAATTTCTGTAATTTTATTTCTAGTTCTGATTATTGTCAATATATAATCATGTTGTACCTGTTATTTGTTCAAAAGTATTATAGTTGTGAATTAAAACATACTTGGGTGAAAAATGTCTATATTCGCCAATTGAAGGGGAATTTTCATACTTTTTTCATGTTCTTAGCAGAAATTTCTTAATTTTGATCAATGTCAATAAATGTTTATGTTGTTTCTATTTTTACTTAAAACTATTATAACAATGTGTTAAAACATATCTAGATGAATTTGTCGTTTTCACCACATTTTTAGGTCATTTTATGCTGTTGATGTTTTAGTGGAGATTTCTGTAATAGTGCTAAAGGTGAGCTCATGTGTTCGCTTGATGTCCGTCGTCTGTTCGCCGTCTATCTCTCTGTCGTATGTTTGTTCACACTTAGCCCTCTGTATGCCATATAGGCAACATTTTTCACTGAATCTTCATGAAACTTGGTCTGAATAACTGCGTTGATTAAATGTAGGTTGACTTCGAATAAGGGTGATCTCGGATCAAAATTTAGGTTACCAGGTCAAATCACAGGAATACATTGTGTATACGAAAGAGGTTTCATTTATCATTGGATCTTCAAGAAGCTTTGTAAGAGTGAGTGTCTTGATGATATCTAGGTCAAGTTCGAATATGGATGATCCCGGGTCAAAAACTAGGTAACCTGGTCAAATCGTAAGAAAACCTTGTGAATGTAATAGAGGCTGAATTTTTCATTGGATTCTCGTTAAACTTTTTCAGATTCAGTGTCTTGGTTAATTATAAGTCGAGTTAAAACATGAATCATCTTGGATAAAATACTTGGTCACAGGTCATATCTTAGAAGAAGCTTGTGTCTGTCTGTCGTGTCTCTGTCTGTCTGTCAGTCTGTATGTCTGTCTGTCGTAAGTCTGTTTACACTTCAAATTGTAAATGCAATTTAGACTATATTTTGCATTGCATCTTTATGAAAGCTAGTCATAATAATCGGAGTTTGAATAAGAATCATTTCGGATCAAAATCTAGGTTAATAGGTCATAATCATAGGAAAATATGTATGCAAGAGAGTCTGCATTTTGATTGGATCTTCGTGAAACTTTGTCAGAAGGAATGTCTTGATGAAATCTAGGTCGAGTTCGAATATGGGTTATATCCAGTCAAATACTAGGTCACCAGGTCAAATGCTAAAACAACCTTTGTATGCAATAGATGCTGCATTTTTTATTGGATTTTCATGACACTTTGTCAGAATTTGTCTTGTTAAAATCCAGGTGAGTTTGAATATTTGTCGTATTGGGTCAAAAACTAGGTCACCAGGTTAAATGCTTTAAAAACCTTATACGTAATAGAGGCTGCATGAATCCTCATGAAACTTGATTAGAATGATTATCTTGATACAGTTAATGTAGATTTGAATAAAGGTCATCTCAAGCCTAAAACTAGGTCACGAGATTAAATCTTAGAAAAGACATGTATATGCAATAGATACTGCATTTTCATTAGATCTTTATAAATTTTGCTCAGAATGACTGTCTTGATGAAGGGCGATTTCGAATATTGGTCATCTAGGATGTTAAACTAGTTTACCAGGTCAAATCTCATAAACAATTTTTGTATGTAAAAGAGACTGCAGTTTTCATTGAATTTTCACGGAACTTGGTCTGAATGATTGACTTGGTGAAGTCTAAGCCTAGTTTGAATATGTGTCATCATAGGTAAAAGGCTGTGTCACCAGGTTAAATCTTAGGAAACCTTGTTCTGACCTTTTCAAGTACTTTATGTCCTTTTGAGCAATAGGAACTCAGATGAGCGACATTGGGCAATGACTGCCCTCTTGTCAACAACATATAGTAATTTCTTTCATATTTGTGTATTCCGTACTTTAGAAGATTGAATAGTGAAGATATATCTATCTCGACCAGCTTTTGGGGGATTCATATATTTTTATGCTTATAGTGGAAATTTCTGTATTTATTTTTGAATTTAATTTTTACAACGTATATTAGTATCCTTCTTATTTGTACCTATTCAATATAACTAGCTGCATGATTCTTAGTTGATTTGGGTGAACATTTTTCAGTTTTGACTAACTTTTTGGGCATTTTTGTTGTTTTTATGTCTCCGCCATTTGAAGAATGGTGGAAGGGCATAAATGTTATCCCTGTCCGTCTGTGTGTACGTCCGTGCAATAGTTTCGTTTCCGATTAATAACTGTTGAAAGGTTGTATGGATTTGATTTAAATTTTTAAGTGAATGTTTATGATACTAGTAATAAAATACAGGTCAAGTTCGATTTAAGTTATAGTGCAATGTTATGATGGCCCTCAATGAGGTGTATTGTTACAAATTCTCTTTTCTTCTTTTCATAAATGATTGTGTGTCTGATCTTCTAAGAAGAGTCACAGCTGCCCGCTATCCTGAGTTTCGCTGAAAACATGTCAAAGATCTCTGGAAATATTCAGCCCAGTCAATTTTGATCCGGTGTTAACGTTCTCGGAACCCACCTTGCCGAATGTTTGTTCACGTGAAAGACACCAGACAAAATGAATTGTACATAAACAGAACTCATCCCTAAAGGATTAGCATTGTGCTCCTCTATTCATTACCATACGATGCCCCCCCCCCCCCCCCCCTACGAACTGAACCTTGAAACTTGCAAACATTGGCCCTCGAACAAATATCGACAGTGCATGTTAACCCTTCTTGCGTATAATTAAAGGGGGTTGTTGTAGATCTTTAGGATCACTTACGCTCGAATTCAGCAGTCAAATTCTTTACAGTTGAAGGTGAAATACAATTATAATCAAGTATATTTTATGTCTTCACTATTTTCCTTATATTCGCACACGTTACCGATTGAATATACGCAGTAAAGGCAATGGCTCAATACCTGCTTCCAGAATAGGCCAGGGACATTTTTACCCATGTGTATATGCTTTTCGAAAGTTGTCAAAACCTGGGTTGTTGTGTTTTATTTTAAATATTCACCAAACACTTTACAGCGGTGCTTTTGTACGTTTGAAAAAAAAAAAAAAAAAAAAAACCCCCCCCCCCCCCCCCCCCCCCCCCCCCCCCCTGTGACATGCTCCATGACCTGGCCTTCACTCCCGATTTTTTGAAATGTCAACTCTGAATATACCTTTGTCCTGTTCCTCCCCCTTGCCGAATTTTCGTCCGAATCCAAAAAAAAAAATTACCTAACCTATTCCCAAAACTTTCCCCCCCCCCCCCCCCCCCCCCCCCCCCCCCCCCCCCCCCCCCCCCTCTTCAATATGTTACGTGGATTGGACCATCCGCTTCCGAATTCATCATTCAAATTCTTTACCCCCAAACAAAAAAACCATTTCAAGTATTTTTTTTCTTCACTTTTACCACCTGCGGTTTGTCCTCGTGTATGCTCCCTTTTCGAAAGTTGTCAAAACCTGGGTTGTTGTGTTTTATTTTAAATATTCACCAAACACTTTACAGCGGTGCGTACTTGTGACTGCTCCGATGACTGAGCCTCAAACTGACGAATTTGAAACATTACGTTTAGTTTGTTTGTGAACTGTTTTGTGAGAATATTTTTGCATATAACAGACCATAAGATGAATGTACAATTAAAACAAGGAAGGCGGCTCCAACCTTGCCTTTCTTTTCATTCTACGTAAGTAGCTAATATGGGAGTCGCCATATTTAATATCTTGAAGGCAGCTGAGGGCAGATGGGCGGTGCGGTGGTCGAGTTGTTAACGCTCTCGACAACCAATCCGGAAGTCCCCGGTTCGATTCTCGACCGGGGCACTGGAAATTTCAGAAACGTTTTGAGTGTTTCCCACCTATCTGAGATGAACTGGTTAGAAACCCAGAGATAGTCTAGGGTGTATCGGTGCTATACACTGGGTATGTAAAAGAACCAAGGGGTCAATTAATAAAAAAGCTAGGGTCTGGTACCCAGATTCCCTTGTGTCTGCTTCTGTCTTTAAAAAAGGCCCATAATGGAAATAAGAGTTTGTCCTTTATTTTGTTATCCTTGGTACTGAAAAAACATTCTTCCTTTGGCATTGTATTTGACCTTGACCGGACCTCCACAACTTAAAAATGCCACGAGTAATTATAAGAGGCAACATGAGTAGAAATAAAAATAAAACAGGTTTGGAAATAATATGTACAAGAATAACAAAGAAATGACAAATTTGGGACACAGTGCCTCTATCTTGGTCGCCATCTTGGATTTCAAACTCCTCACAACGATTTGATTACCGTGATTGAAAATGTGACTGCATGTAAACAATTATATCATTATCACTATTTTGAATTAAAGTTTGTCTTTGACCTCTTGAAAGTTAAATATTTTTTAATATTAACCTTTACTGAAAAAGCAGTACAAAAACAAACGGGAAAGTTCGGATTTTTTAAATTTTAACAAAATCTTCATAAAACCGGCGTGTGATAGACATTACTTTATACTGTAAGGGGAAGTAACCGTTGCGGGGAGTTTACTTGGATATCTGGAGACGTCAATCATTTGGACTTTAATGAATTTCAGTATCATATTCTAAAAACCCCGAAGACCATTCCATTTATAAAAAGCATTGTTTACAGACATACCCTCGTCGACGGGCAACTTAAATAGGACAACATTACATGTATTTGTAAACAAAGATTTAAAACGCATGTAGCATTGATAATGCGCCTGTCCCAGAATGCAACTGTCTGTCTAACCATGAACAAAAAATGGTTTGAAGCTTCCCTAATAATCAACTTTAGATTATGATTATAACTTTTATTTAAAAACAAGTTAAAATGTGTAATGATAAGGATTTTGTTACAGTGTGCTTACATAAACATATAATATTACACATGTATTATGATATTTCACAGTACAAACATAATTGAGAGAAGGTATCGTTGAGATGTAAAACGGCAGGACTGTCTGACTTCATACAGTCAAAGAGACACACGTTTTGTTTAATTTGCTTGTCAGTAATTGTATGTCCTGTTTCTTCTTGGTTTCCGTAAGCTAGACGAAAAAGCGTCGACGTTTTTATTCCATAGTTTTGAACCATTTTCACTATAATTTATATCTTTTTTTGAATCAAAAAAGTGTGTTATCTTAAATATATTTGCACGATTATGGAAAATTGCACAAAAAAACACTATAAATCAGTGAATGTAGAACACAAATCATATACATATAATTATGATAACGCAAACGGAACTTCCAAGACGGGAGATAACTCATTCAGTATTTACATCAAATTCAAACGTTGACAGTGTATTGTATATGAGACATAAATATGATAGCTAGTTAATCGCTTCATTGGTTGAACGTTTTTGTTACATGAAACAATAGTTATAACTGAGTAGAAAAGTTTGGATTTTCGTACGCCCCTTTGCCAGTCTCTGCTATCCCATCATTCGGCAAGGCTTCCTTCATTTCATGCCCTACTTCGTACGTTTTTCTTGGTCCATTCTTACGTTCCTGTCTTTTTTCATATTGGAAATGCCATACCAAGAAAATTGTTGCAAGTGGTCCAACGAAAACCGCCGTTGATATAACAGCAACAACGATGTTATGCCTGTATTTGTCGCTCATGTCATGGTATTTCACATCGTGAATATTCAATCCATATATGACTTTGCCAGCTGGATCACTCGTGCTACCGTCATGCATGTGACACGTATATACACCGTGAAACTCGGCCTTCACATCCTTAACCAATAGTTCCACGTCCCCAATCCCGTCCACTGTCTTCAGCTGATAGTCCATCTCGTCATACCTCCTAGGTAATCCATTTTTGGTTGGTGTGTCCCATACAACGTAATTGTTCCCAGTGAAGTTAAGACCGGATGTTTGGCATTTGAATCTGAATCGTTCTCCAGTATACCACTGATAAGCCCAGTCATCCTTGTTCGAGACCCCCTCCATCGCAGCTGTAGCCATGGTAACCATACACACTGACAACGCTATTGACAGAGTCGCCATTTTCAAAATCTAAATTACAAAAGAATCAGAAATTTATAATACGACATTTTTTGTCTGAAAATATACTATTAATTAATTTAAGGAAAAAAACATGAACTTATATAACTTTTACATTTTGAGTAGTACTGAGAAGTTTGAATGCTCTTTCTGACAGTGTTAAATCTATTAATAACTTATGTGCTTTATAAAATATGTCAAAAAGCACTTATTGAGCAACCAGAATATTTTTATTTGTAATAAAACTAATGAATATTTTGATCTTATATTGTCTGTGACATTGTTTTTAGTATTTTTTTAACATCCTAGAGCTTAATGTTATGTACCAACTTCATGTACAAATTTGTTTATTTTAATAGAATTTTTCATTTGTTCGATCTATTTATTTCTATGGACCCAAATGAAAATAAGCTCATGGGTTAATGGGCTATCCATAGGTGCATAGTACATCTAATTTCTTTTATGATAAAATTCTGCTTTCTTATGATATTACATAGTAATATTACATTGCAGCATTATGCCTCTTTTATAATATTTATTATTTTATTTTGCATAAGTGATATTTTGTATAGGTGCTGTGACTTAAGATAATAATTAAAAATAGATAAATAAAACTCAAGTTTGATTCGATGTAGGTACTGTAATTGCAAAATTGTATTTTATTTTACAAAATTCTTTTCTTTATTTATTCTGATATCAATTTTAAAATGCATAGAAAAAGACATTAGCTTAAGAAAAAAAAAGTCAAAGGTATGTTCCTTCCACCTGTGGTTAGAAAAGGTATCACTGGTCCGAAAAATGAAGAGGTAAATTGATATCAAATCAAGTATGACCTTATTATTCTTGTTTACCTACCTTATATAGAAAGACAACGGATACAGCTCTCTGTCCCT
Organism: Saxidomus purpurata; assembly: GCA_022818135.1. Taxonomy (NCBI): domain Eukaryota; kingdom Metazoa; phylum Mollusca; class Bivalvia; order Venerida; family Veneridae; genus Saxidomus; species Saxidomus purpurata. Next base: position 41,347,056 of record JAFMSR010000008.1, on the reverse strand, counting down.
CACGCTTCTAGTCAAATCACTGTATTATCTGCAAAAAAAAACCATATACTGTATCTCCATTTCACAAAGTTTACGTCTTCTATCGTTCATAAACACTTTTATTTCATAACAAAATACACGATAATTTATATACACAAGAACATACATGAACGATGAAACATGTTCAGTTCGCGACGACCAGCGATGCAAAACGAAGGTTAATTTTAAGCCATGAATTTAGTTTGCTACAATACATATATATCTATAAACTGTGTGCATCTATGTATCGGTCTGTTTAAGTATGTGAAATTACAATGAATAACCCTAACCACAGGTGTTAGTTTTCACAAAAAAGGTGCAGTCAGTCCATTTTAACAGGATATGGCAAAAGAAATACAAATAAATTCTTTTCCATAATTATATCGTTTACGAATGTTGTATAATAGCAACAGTTTTTGTTTATATTCATGAAAATCTTTCTTCCTTTACGTCTGTAAAAATTAGATATGTATATTTAAACAATGATCTAGTGGATACAACGTTCGCTTTGCGATTACAAGGACATTAGTTCGATCTCCGGTCAAGCCACATTGGGTGTTGTCTTAGGCAAGACACACCTGATACCAGACGTGCTACAGTACATCCAGCATTACCGACTCTTCTCTCACAAATAGAAAGTCTTTAAGGTTCGTTCTGAAGACAAAAACATGTTGTAAAAGCTGACAACACGAAGAGAATTCTCAAACTGAACATACCTTTCTGCAGGGTTAAATCCTAAACTATAAACAGTACATTTAGAAGCTGTTTAACCGCTCGGTTAACCAGTTTTGTAACTACAGTCCTTTTGTTGAATGTACCACGTGACGGAGTTTGACGTCTAGCTAAAAATGAACTTCAATTCAATGTTTTTCAAGCATGCAGTTTTACTGCATGCACTCTAAAGGTTAAGATTGTTTACTTGCTAGTTTAAACTATTTATTAAATGGTAACATGACACAGAAATTAAGAAATTTAAACGGATTGAAGTAAATAAGGCCTTGGGAAGTGTGGGTTGTATTAGTACGTGTTTAAAATACCACATTTTGACTTAAACAAAATCAGGAATTAAACATGTGGCAGAAAAAGTGTCACAGCCAGGGCGAATACCCGCCACAAATTTACTATAGGTTTATATAGGAGCACTGTCATTAACTCGCGATAACATTTTAACTAATAAAGTTATTTTAAAATCACAAACGGGATGATAAAATATAACATTTCCCCTTTTTAATGAATATTTTTTTATTTTTCTGAGACTTTATTTGTTTGGTCTTTTTTTAACCTAAAAACTCTACCCGTCGTTTTACTATTATATATAATATATAGTAAAACACCCAAAATGTGACAATTTTAACTGAAAATTTTGCAGTTTATCTTCAATTTATTCAAAAACTATAACAATTATTTTAGAATCACAAACGGGATTGAATAAAACAACCATTCTACATTTAAGTGATATATTTTATATAAAAATAAAGAAAGAAGAGAATGGTCTTTTTTTAAGGTTTTGTTTAACAGGTATATAATTTTATTTTTACGATCGGAGCTCGGTTGCTTCCGTAATGCTGGCCGAACACTTCCGAATGATTGATCTAACTGCTTCAGGCCATCGATACGTTTTATGGCCGGACATTACGTAACATTTATTATGATCTTTAAAACGTTATATGTTGGGTTTTGTTTTACATTAAAATACAAACTGGGTTAGAATCTTCAGTTTTCTGTTCATAAAAAGGCAAAACCTTTCAATGAAACCGGATATACGTGATATTGTCTTTATAGAGAAGATCCATGAAATTTTCATTATAATTATCAATATTATTTAGCTTTTGATGTTAATTTACAACACATAAAATATTCACTATGCATGCATTTTTATTTCGAAGCACTTGCACGGGATATTTTATTTTGTTTTACATTTTTCTTTGTCTCGAGTGAAAGGCAAGCATTCACTCAGCTGAAATTAGTGTCATTTTATAGGTGTCAACATAGAGTTTCTTCCAGATTCAAAATACACAGATAAAACCAGGTTGTCTTATTCCTCGAATAGTTTGTCCTTCATTTCACCCCGGAGAAATAAACTTATTATTATTTTAACAAAAAGAGAAGAAAAAAACACGCAAGGTTTGATCGGTGTGCAGAGTATTAAATGACACCATCTGTAAAATTTAACAGGTATAATTCTACTGCAAAAATGGAACAGTTTTTACCACATTAAATCCTTATTTCTTCTTAATGTTAATTATAATTTCAAGCAATGTGGACAGTGTTACAATCCAGCTGTAATTTTGAAGGAAAAATATATTTGACCATATGGTTTGAAACTGAAAAACCACATTCTTTTTACGACATTCAACATTAATCGTTTACTAGAGTATGTAAAATCTATTGATATTCTGAAAAAAACGGTGCTATTTCTCAACTTAAAAAAGCCTACAGAAATCAAATGTTAGTTTTTATCAGATCAGGAATAACTAATTGGGAAATAAACAAGTCGACGTACTATTTAACGCGGTCGCCTATTTACGTTTTAAAAGCACACCATGCTTTTGCAACATATTTTTCTGTGTGCGTATGTACTTGAAAATTGTAGGTCTACAATTTTCAACAATTCTCACGAGCAAACATTACGCACGTGTAAAGGGATCAGCCGAATAAGAAAAATCAAGTGCACACTAGATTCATTCCCATTATCATGTCAAAATTCACGAATGTTGTAGCTTTTGGATTAATCTGTGACTATTGGCAATTAATCTTCTTTTTCTTGTAAGAGCACATAATATATAAATTTGCGTACAAGGATATCTAACTGATACAATCACATGCATTTGCAAAAAAAAGAGACATGACGAATGTTGTTATCAATATTAATCAGGATATGTATGAAATAAAATGCATCGTTTTCTTGGGGTTTGCTAAGAGTGTACTTTCGCCTACGTAACCTTCGCAAAATAGAATGTGTCATTATTATTTAAACTAATCTGCACATATTCATGTCTGCCATCTATTACATATAATACGGACCCTGATCCATAATTAAACAAAATGCATCATATCTTTATTTTCATCTATGTTAAGATGGTTTTAAAGTAATATTGAATTAGCTATGTTTTGCTGGTTTTGAGCTGTAAATTTAACTAAAGTTAAACTGAAGGCGAGTCATTATGGCAAGCCAATTTACTATTTAATAAAAAAGAGATTATTTTCTTATTATAACAAAGGGGATATATTTATTAAATTAAAAAAATATCTCTGTAAATAAGGAGATGTCTATCATAAAGATATCTAATTTTTAGAAAGATATTTCACAATACTAAAGAGATTGTAGGAGATAAAGTGAATCTAACATGTTCATGAGTTGTGGATAAGGAAATCCCATCCGAGGGTTGAGATACGTTCAAAAACAAGGCTGCGCCGAGTTTTTTGGACGTATCTGAACCCGAGGGTGGGATTTCCATATCCACAACTCAATGGACATGGTAGATTTATTTTCTCACCGTTTAAATCGCATTTTCACACAAGTAAGAAGAAATTAGTGCAAATACAGGATGGGGATGAAAAAATGAAAATCAACTTTTTCTCGAATTTTACTTCAAAACTGCTATAGATGGATAGAAAATGATCTAACTAAGAAAATGAATACCAACAACCCTATGTTTATTTCAAAAATAACAATTTTACAGCCATTTTTTCGATTTTTATGTCTGCTTACAATTAACGTAAAAATAGTCCGGCAGCGATGTGAGATAAGCGATGTGAGATAAGTTTATCTCACATGGGTAAATGCGCGGAAATATGTATCCCATAGGTGAGAAATATCTCTTAACCGTAAAGAGATATCTCTCCAACATCAAAAGCTATACTAGTATATGAAACGAGTCATCTATTTAAAAAACAGAGATATGTCTTAACTTTAGAGAGATATGTCTGTAACTGTGAGAGATATCTTTCAAAAATAGAAAGATATCTCTCAAATGATGTTAAAGACTCAGTAGCACAATTAAATGTAACTTTTATTTTACCAAGAAAGATGTCTTACCAGCGGAAATGACCTTTATTTGTACCAAAAACATTTCCAATTTGCATTTTATTAATCGTAAGTACATGTTTGAAATATAGCGCAGTATTTTTTCAATGATATTTCAAAACAAGAGCTGTCCCTCATAAGTGACGAATGCCTCCAAAGAGGTGTCTCACAGTCTGTGTCCTTATGGAACCAGTATTTGCGCATGCTTTTGCAACATATTTTGCCGTGTGCGTCTGTACTTGAAAATTGTAGGTCTACAATTTTCAACAATTCTCACGAGCAAACATTACGCACGTGTAAAGGGATCAGCCGAATAAGAAAAATCAAGTGCACACTAGATTCATTCCCATTATCATGTCAAAATTCACGAATGTTGTAGCTTTTGGGTTAATCTGTGACTATTGGCAACAATTACTTCCAACGAATTCTATTTTCTCCATCCGTTATTTTACATTAAACTCCTTAATGACTGAACATGTGACTGTAATGAAGAAGTGCTCTCTAGTTAAATCATTATTATTATCATTATTATTATTATTATTATTATTATCATCCAGGGCCATCCCGTTATCATTAATTGCGAGTAATGTGAATAATACTGTTGAATGTTCTTTATCTTCTGGCAGAAATGGTAAAATTTAAGCAGAAGATTATCCCTTTTACGCACAAAAGTAACATGTCAAGTTCAATATCTCCCTTAGGCAATATTCAAGTACAATCGATAATCAATGATTTATGACCCTGTCCGTTATTTACGGATACTACCGAACCGTAGTTGTGTCCGTTAACTTCTAATCCCCAATACTTATCGATAGTCAGCTGATATAGTGGTTGGCACTTTTTCTGCCGTATGCCAAACTAAATAACAACGCCCCTAACGGACATGGAAAGTGAAACCTATATGTAGTTACTAAAATGCAAAGTATTATTGCTGCATGCAACTTAAGTATAGTCTTTGAAAATATGTGTACCAGTGTCTCCCTTTACAACAACAAATCGTTTGAAACGATGGATTCTCCGCGATCTAACACCTTCATCTCAAGGTCCCAGAGAGAAAATGAAAAAATCTATAGAAGGTAGAATTATGGTTCTTTAACAGTGCACTTCCTCGATCGCAATGTCACGTTAATGCAATGAATATTTTCAAGTTATGTTCAAGATAAGAATAAGTTCGAATGAAAAAGGGAAATAATTCAAAAGGGTATGTTTTGTTTAAATGATGTGAAATATCAATTCAATCAATAGAATAGTTCTGCAGTTATGTTGCGGACAATCAGAATTTCAGATTACAAAGGGAGATTATAAAAAATGTTCAAGGAAGACTTACAGAGTATGGCATTGATCTTTAACTGACGATGTTGGGACATGGTTATGCACCACGTCCCGAGAAGAACAGCCGACCTAAATTTCATGAAAATCCTTCATTCTGACATATAAGACCCTTAAAGTGGCATTATGCGCATATTACTGTATTTTTGGTGACAGTTTTATAAAAGCAGTTTTTGGTTGCTGTGCATTTAAATGTGTTAAATTAATGATTATGCCGCTTCAGTATTTGAAGTTGGTGCTTTAGATATAAAAAATCGGACTGATAAAATGATAGTTGAATGTGTCGTTGTTGATGTTGGTAGAGATTTCGGCAGTGGAAGGGAAGCAACTCCTGCATGCAGTTGTTTTTTTCTTAAATTGACTCTCCCAGTCAAATAAGAAAATCAATATTTTGAAAGTTATTTTTTCATACTGGTAGCGGGAAGAGTTTGGTGTATTGGGTTAAAAGTTATTATTTCCTCTACACTTTTGTACACACACCATTTTCAGCTGGATTTTTACTTGAAACAAATGCGCATAATGTCACTTATAGAACTTAAGCCAGTGTGGTTGAAATATTCATTCTGCAAGTCATTTTGATTAGATGAACATCTGACTCAAGTTTTAAAGAAATCCTTTCTGGCAGTTGGTAAATACAAAGCGGACACGAAATTTAAGAATCGGACGTCGGACCGTAAGTTGTGAGGCGGCATAGTTGTAACATGGCCGGGTTCTGCACATCGGATCGATTAAATTAAAATCCTTCTAGGCATTTAGGAGATATGGAGCGAACACGAAAGCCATGGTTCAAACCTGTGACCTTAAGTGGTGATCTTGAACTTTAGGTAATGCAGTTGGAAAACATATTCTGCACGTCGTCTCGATAAACAACGCGGTGACTAAATGCCTCCCTGAAGAGGCATTCTTTTCTTTGAAAGCGTTGGACACTAGTACAGTTAAACCGGTGAACAAGACAATGCACTCTCGAGAGGAAGCGAAAACGGTTTTTGTTGACAGATGGTCTTCATTCACATGTGTCTACACACTATTGTTATAGTGCACGGTGTTGGCTCTGGTGGTCTTTATTCGCATGATGGTTTTTATTCGAAGGTTATCTTTATCCCAGGTTTGACTATACCTGTAACGGGCATCCTTTTACAGCATCACACAAAAGACAATCCAAAACTGCTTCTTTCTGTGGACTTAAGTCAATCTTAAAACAACAGAAACTAATATTTTTAAGAAATGATCAGAAAAGGACTCAAAAGATATCATATACTAGCAGAAAATGAGTCAGCAAATAATGTCAATATGGTTGCTTGAAAACTGAACTCTATAACATATTTTAGTTCATAAAGTATTCATAAAATGTGAATCAAAGATCTCAGTTACAATTCCGAAAGATAAAAGAGTAATCAAGCACTATATGTGTATCGCCTCGGGTATAACCTGTAAAAGTTGCGGGGAGCGGTGGTGTAGAGGTTGTGGTGTATGCCGCTCATCCTGGAGGTTGCGGACTCAAGCCCCACGGGGGACACCATCGTACCTCCTCATATGACTCCAGTACTGGTTTTCGATAGGAGTGATTCGATAAGCTTCTAGCTGTCTAAACAATCCAGCTAAAATAATTTAGTATAAGCTCAAAACGTTTTCGTTTATCTATTACATGTATGATACTACTAGTAAATATCACCTTGCATATTACAAATTCGGATATGTTCTAGATTCATTTTTGTGTATTTGTTTGACATGATCAACTAACACTTCTTTTGTTGTATTTATGCACAGAAAAACAAAATTTTAAATTAAAGTTGCGTAAAGGCCTCTGGATTTTCATATGCACCATTCCCTTCTGGTGACTTCACAGATTCGGCTAGATGTCCATTTGTTGCCAGTTTCCCGCGCTTTCTTTCTTGGAGTTTGGCTTCCATTTCCGGTGTTATGTATCTGAAATTCCAGACTAGACAAATTGTTAAAACAAACACAACGAAAACTGCTGTAGCTACGAGTGCCACATATAGCTGATGCCTGTACTTGTCCATCATATCGTGGTACTTCATCTCGTGAATATTTAGACCATATATAGTGCGACCAACGATAACTTGGCTCCCATTTTTAACCGTACAAATATACACACCATGCATACTGGAATGTACCTTTTTAACCAGAAGCTCGATCCCATCAATTTTGTCCCGGGTATGTAATTGATAATCAGTATCGTTGTGCGGGCTGTTTAACGTCTTTTTACCGGGTGTCTCCCAAAGCACGTGATCCGCTTGAGTAATGTTGAGACCGGCGATGTGGCACTGGAAACGAAACGGTTCGTCCGTGTACCATTGATACGCCCATTCCCCGAAATTTGAAATGCCTTCCATTGAAGAAGTTACTGTAGTACATACAGACATCACCATAATAAAGACCAACATCGTGTAGATAGATACCTGCGAGAAATATAGAGTGGGTTATTGTGTGTAGTTTGCATAAGAAAAAGACATTCATTTCGTATTACATGTAGAACGTTTCAGCAAAATTCTTGGTGTGACGTGTATATGTTTCTTGTCATAAAGAAACACTGCATTCTGAAATACATTAAAATTTTTATATTTTTAAACAAATGCGACAAGAAGGGAATAAATCGGACCCAGAAAATGTGTTCCTTATAGCCGGAATTTCGCTATATCCGGAGACGTTATATACGGAGTTTACTGTATACCATACAGTTCCCGTGCATATTGTATCGGACAAGTTTGGTAATAAATATTATCTTGTCATGAAAGATAAATGGAAATAATGTAACTAATTAGTAACTTTATATCCGTGATTCAGTGTAAACATCGTTGAACTGCGGTTGTTCAAACAAACACATTCCCCCTTTATTTACGCTGCACCCTTGGATAAAGTATGAATACGTGATACTTAAGGTCTGTATTTAAGTAAACAGATAAAATTACCGTTTAAAGGTAAAAAAAGTTTGGACATAAGTTTTAGTTCTCACATATGTATACCACGCATCATATCCATTAAGTACCAGAGGTTTCTAAGATATCAACACACGTTGACATAGCAAGAGTAAACTTAAATATACCAACGGCTTACCCTTACCCTGGCCTCCTCTCGCACACATTCCCAATAAGGATTTACTTTGTTGTTTGGCCTTGGGCTGTCACATTCACAACTGACTTTACTATTTATGTAACGACCAAACCTTTGTAGCTAGATCTTATTACTAGTTTGTTGTATAAATGTGTACTCCCAAATTTACTTCCAACCGACAAGGTCAGACATCACCAATTCAAATGCTAATTCATTAACCTTTACCACATGAATTTGTCTCTGTGAACTTTGGGCAAAAAGGGATACCGACAGAAAATTTATTTACTGAACAGTGGACAGTGCATATCGTGATCAGACTATCTTAAAATCGCTTGTCGTCGACATGCTATAGATAAATGTTTAACTACTTTCCGTACGTTCCTCCGTGTTCGCTTAGGGTCATAGACCTCCCTCTGAATGTTTGTTTACTTTTCGTTCTCTATATCAGTCGGACAAAACGTATTTCGGTGGTATAATAAATTGCCTAGCTGTTTAAAAGTGGTAAGTTTTCTTCGCATGAACGAACGCATGAGAAGTTGAAGTGTTTACAACTCCGTGATATAATATATGTCGATCTTATTGAATTTAGTTTTACATCAGTTAAGGGTAAGAAAAAGTAGAAATTGTATTTACATTGCTTTATCAGAGACATAAATCTCTGGCTTTATTTACTAGATTTATCGGGGTTTAGAAATTTCAGTGTTCATTATGCGATTAACTGTTTTGTAATTTTCATATCATATTTGTGACTGTATAATTACGAGGTTTTTTAATGGTCGCATTTTATAACGGCGACAATGTTGCACTGTGAGATGCCCGGTGTCAGGGCGGTACTCCCTCCTCCCCCACCCACATACCTGCCCCGCCGCTACCTTATCCAACCAAGATGCGACTTCTAATACATGTATGACAAATATTTCTATAAACAACAAATTCGGAACCAGTGACAGTGACGAAAACGCAGAGAAAGAGAGGAACCAGCACTTTTTAAATCAAGTTTCAATCTTCCTCATGCCTAAGTCGCTGAACGGCCCTGACCAATCGCTGTCATTTTCTTTGGTCCAAACAAAGACACATTTGTAGGAGGGCATGGTCTGTCGTAGCTCCGTTATCTTAAACTGGAATGTGAATGATCAGAGGTCGGTTATGTCAAATGCAGTTATAGACGCGTCAATATTTTAAATCTGTTGAATGATAAACATTCTAGTTTCTTTACCCAAGTATGCCACTTTAAACAGTGGCGTGTATGGTCTGTCTGTCAGAAAACATACATGGTTAGAGGATTGGTCAACAGGGACATAGCCAAAATTACAAGCTAAAGATCGTTGAATATAAGATACTGTATTACTGAAATCGTCACTAACTAAAAGTTACCCTATGTACGTGACTATCTTCCCGTATCTGATTTTGGTGTTGTAATCCCCGTTTCAACATATTTGAGATACAATGTATTTCAGGCTCACAGCATCCCCAACTATTTTAACCATCGTGTATTGTAAAACCGATGTGCGTTTTTACAAAGAGTAAACAAGGATATCATCAAATAACTCGTCAAAACTTTCTTTCTGTTTAACATACATGACAGTTTACCTTAACATCATTCATGGGAATAACCAGTACTAGAACATTATCCTCCATAAGAAACAACTAACATTCTTACAGGAGACATAGTCGGTAGCAGGATTCGAACCCATAACCCTAAGTCTATGAGAGCTTTTAGTGATTTCAAGTCAGGGACTCTAACCACTCGACAACGGAGGCGGTCTGTCAACCCCATCCCCCGTCCGTCCCCGGCCCCACCTCTCCCTCCCAGCAGACGTAGAAAACAGGATGACCTTGTCAATTTCGAAAAATATATGTTCGCTGCAGACAGAAATATTGCTAAAGAAACTTGAAATTGCCTTTTTTCATTTCGTGGTTAGCCTTATTACTACATTATTTCGAAGAATGGGATCACCGAAATAACATGCTTCCAGATAAAATACAGTAACTTATTACATAATCATTTTGCAACTGATATCGCATTGTCTTATATCACAACAGACCAGGATATGACTAATATAATCAAACCATGTAAAGTACATTCTTAACTTATTACCACGTATACTTACACTTCGTTGGTTCCACACCCATTGGACTTGAGGTACGGGGCACATTTTAATTGCACGGATATATTATTACTTTAATGCTCATTTATTTTCTTGCAAACATTAACGAAGTCAAAGCTCATAATTTTGCCGTCAGAACTGCTCAAAAGCTTGGATTTCCCGCTCTACCTAATGCTCATTTTTTAACGTTCACTAAAGTATAATTAATATAACTGCGATCATATTATACAAATAGAAATACAGAGAGGCAAGAGATATCTTGTATCTGTATATCATCTCATATTTGATAATCTGAACAGAAATCTAACTTTATGATTTTTATCAATTTCAACTTTTGAAAAGTCTTCCGTTATCATTAACTTTATTTAGGCAACCTTCAAAGATATATCACATACGAAACATTTTAAAAATCAATGACAAAAATAAACAATATCTGTATTCAAGAATAGAAGTGTACGTAAATACAATGTAGTTCGATTTTAAATCTTACCTTTACTTTCTCAAGTCAGAAAAATAAAGTTTAGTAGCTGAAATCCATAACAAGATTGTTTTTCACTTGTCAGATAAGACACTGTCACGTGACTAAAGACAAGTATGGTTCTGATATGTACCGGGGTATTTGTAAACAGAAAACACACCTTTAAGTCCTTGTTTGAAAACAGAATGAATATCTATGATATCGAAAGTATTTTATCTTTTCCCTACATTAGATAAAATTGAATATTAAATCTATGAAAGTGAAAAACGTACATGTGCACGTAGTACGTGTAGCACATGTTCTTTGTTTTGGTTTAAACGTAGCAGATTACCTAAAATTGTTTTTTATCATTGTGCCTAAAACCATACAATAGTTTGTGCCACATGTAGAAATGACTTCTCTTGCATGCGTGCGTGCGTGCGTGCGTGCGCATGGCGGTATTCTGGTAACTGCAGGGCCAAAGACCCTACACCGCGTCGTTTGTGTCCAACGGTGGGGTTCGTTCCCTCATTGCGATAATAACGAAAGAATCTACTTTGGCAAATGAAAGGTGGTTTCTTCAGTGGATAATATTAGGGCTCGTTCTAATTCCTTTCAGGCCTTGGCGTATGCCGTGTAAACGCCCAACAGTACATTTAGGACTAACAAGACCTCTTTTCAACTGTCAATCTTTTCAGTGCTTTCCAATGCAATCACGTTTGGGTCGCTTTGCCAGAGTTTTCGTGCATGTGGGGTGCAGAGTTCAAATAGATTTATCAAAGCATAAGGGGTGCTTAGAAAACTAAACATGTCGTACCTGACACATTTGCGAGGGTTCTTGTGAGAAACAAAGGGAGGTCATGTTTAAAATTTGTTTCAAAAGCTTTTTGGTGTTTTCAAAATTGTCCATTAACTTTTTGGGTACGACGTCCACATGTATGAGTTTTTGTATACTTTATTTTCTGATGGCCAACACCAGTCGTTATTTTTCCGGGGTTATTTTTAATTGTTTTTGGGGTATAGAGCCATTCGTTTAGCTTGCTTATGCCTTGGTCACATATCCGTACGATGTCCGTACGTTTTATAAAATCGTACGATTCAACCAACTTTTAAAATCCGTACGGTTCCGTACAACGTAGCTTCTGGTCACATGCCTACGGGCCCCGTACGATCTTTTTGGAGGATGCAATCGTCAGGATACCCATACGGACATCGCAAACAAGTCGTGCGGTGCTCGCACGGGCCGACGACCTCGTGCGATGCACGTGTGTTCATACGGTGCCCATACGGTGTCCGCACGGTGTCCTGGTTTTATACCACCTTCAATCGTCAAGGATGTCGTACGGAGTCCCGTACGGACATCGCAAGTTCCCCGCCCGGTGTCCGTAGTATCGTACGGACTTCTTACGTTGACCCTGCGACCACCCTGCGATAGTCGTGCGAGCACCGGCAAGCTCTTACGGGACTCGCGGTGTTCCAAATCCGCACGGACATCGTGCGATGCCCGTACGAGCTATGCCGGGGCCCTTGTGGTACGATTTTGCAAAATTTCGGCTGAAAACCTACTCGTACGGGGATCGTAGCGTTAATGTGACCAGGGTATTACAGTGTGCACCCCATAGGCACAAAAAAAAACAAATTCAGTTTCTGTGCTGGCAATTCATCCAACAATGTCACTTGAGATAGACAGAGAGCGTGGCTGACCTATATTTGGTTGTAACTGGATGTCAAGTCAAGTAAAGTGCACTCTCTTCGCAAACCTGTTAAAACGATATGATAATAGACTGAGTGCATACACAGAACATAGAACTTCAAAACAACACAGTCGATTCGGTAATATCAAGGCTGAACAATTTATGCTGAAAGATGACAACCTTATTCAGACCAGTTATAGCCAAAGACAGTTAGTATCACAAAAAGTTATGTTTGCAAAAAAAAAAATACTTCGTATTATAGTTCATTATAAATACAATATCAAATTGTCAATCGCGTCTGTTTTTGTAAAACGATACAAGATTTTCACCTATGACCAAAGGTGGATAACTCAAAGAAATACCATGGACAAGAACTTGCAATTTGTCTTTCATTAATAGTTATATTGGTAGTATTATAGATGTAAAAAGAGCATTTTTCTTAAACCAACAGACAATTCTCAGCTTATACTGGGTGAAAGTGTAATTGAAACATAAGTTATAAATTTTCTCATGACTAAGGGTGTATAGATCAGAGAGTTTCCATTGACAAGAATAAGTAATTTATCTTTCTTTAAAGTCCCAGGACCACAATTACACATGGCTCTCATTTTACTCAGAAAGATGTCTTACCGGCAGAAATGACCTTTATTTGCACCAAAACCATTCAGTTTGCTTTTTAAATAGAAAAATGTTAGGCATATAGCGTAGCATATTTTTTTAATGATATTGCAAAAATAAAAAGGGCTTTTTGATAACTATTTTTTACAGAAACGTATATTGACCCCCTTTATATATGTTCTACATTTTCTTAACTTACTAAGATATGCGTGCATTATATATAAGTAATCAAATACTTGAGACTAAATAATTTGTTGAAGTATAACATAAGGGAATCTAGGAGATATTTGTGCTGGTTGTTATTTTTTGCAGATGTAGGAGTTGAATATATCCAGCAAAAATCCAGCAAAAATAAAAGTGACAGAAAAGACAAAGATATATATCTTCAACACTTTTAACTTTCTCCACCTTTAATAAGTTTATATTCATTTCAGCACAAATAAATCATAAATTTTCACTATGTAGATCTATACAAAAAATTGGTAAAAGGATATAAATTGTCAATCAAAGCTTATTTCTAATTTAGATACTAAAGAACAACTGTAAATCGAACTTTTTATCTTCGTTCTTAGATAGATGAAATTCGGTGAAATTTTATAGGCTAAATGAAAATAGTATTTTTTATGATTTAATTTTATAAACAATTTTTCATGACGAAACGACTTGAATACGAAAGAAAGGCATACGTTAACATTGTTTTAAACTGAATGGAACATGGTTCTAGCATTATCCTGTCAGTCAATTTATTTTACTATATCAGTAAATTCAAAACGATATCGGAACTTTAAAGGTTATACTGGTGAGACCTAGGAATTTTGTCATATAAGCCATAATTATGTGTCATTTCTCTACTAAGATCTATACTGGGTAGACGTTTAACTGAAACCAAAGGTAAACTGAATTTTCCATAGCATGTTTATAAAATCTTAAAACCCTTCCGACAACGGATACTACATACACCTCATTAACTAGGAATGAGGTACCTTGATTACCCATTTAACTTTTTTGGCGGCAGTAGATTATCAAGTTCGTATCACAAGTAAAATAAAGAAAAATACTCGTACAACATTTAAAGCGAGCGGCTGTATTGGAATCATCTCCGGCTACACCGGATTTAGCCCAATGTCTTTGACGCTAGTATTCTCATTAAAAAGACCAGTTATGGAAGCCAGAACTACACCGGGTTGTGCTTATGACAATTATAAGCAATACCAGTAAAATTGCAATTAACAGCACAATTCCACAGCTGTTTAGTTTGAACATATTTATTAATCATAAGACATGAAGATTTTGTACATCACAAAAAAGTTGAAAAAACAAATAAACACTTATCATGATAACCATGTGGATCGATTTTCACCTTAGATGATTATGTTTGCAATGGTAAAGAATATTAATCTTATAAGTCCAAAACATACAATGTGTTCTTTGTCATAGCCTGTAGCGGTTTCTTGTCGGCTTCTTATGAACGATATATACATATTTATAATCACAATTGAGGCGATTTTTGAAAAATCTTTCCATTTATTCACACAAAAAAACATATTTAATTTTAAAAAACAATTTTGAATCTTAGAAACGAAAACGCAAAACTTTTCCCATGGTAACCGATTCTCGATTTCTGTTCAGGTCGTGTAATTTAATCCGTTGTTTTTGTTGTTGTTGCTATACAGAGTTTGAATGATCGTATTTAAAGTTGGTCAATATTTGAGTGCAATTGTACTTGGAAATGAACTTCTTTTCAATGATACAAATTCTGGCTTCAGACAATACAGATGTATTGGCATCATAACCATAATCAGATCTAGGACACGGTCAAAATGATTAATTCTTCATTACTGCTGTAATAATGAAGAAAGTCATCGTTGATATCACTAGAACAAGCAAAAACAATGTGAAGAAAATCATGTCAAGCATGTTGACAACTTCTTTCCAAGTGTAATCTGAATGTAGGATTACTTCCGGTGTTTCTTGAACAGCCTTCTTTTTGTTTGTGTATATATACTTCTTGTTGTCTTTTTCGTTAAACTTTAAATCGGTCTTGAAATCTGTGACTTTGTTTCTTCGTAGACGCTCATGACAGGGTCGACAACTAATACACCTGAGTAAGGCTCGTAAACATCGCGGAACAGGCGTGGCGTCATCGTCAAAGGACGCACATCGTACTTGCAAAAGGGCGAGTAGCGAGATTAGCGTGCTCTGTGAGGTCTGGATGATGAGATAGATTGAGAAGATTGCAACTACCTCAGAGTTCTCCGGAAATGTTGACGATATAATTGACAGGAATACAGCAAAAGCCAAAAAGACGGTAATTGCATAGCTCGCCTTCTCACCGCTATCACATGGTAGGACAAACACAAAAAGGTTCAAGACGGCCAACATTATGATCGGCATGATAATCGAGAGAAGTACATAGAGAGGTTTTCTTTTTATTTTGATATTGAATACAACGGCAGCTTCTCCGGATTCCCAGTCTACTGTGTAGCTTGTATCAACGAGGTCCCATTCAGAGTTACTCTCGTACTCCTCTATTTCTATTCCTTTTGCACCGCTAAACATTGTTACCTAAATATAACAGAGAGACACATGATTTGCTTTTCATTAGGTAGCACTTAACTGTTTTGACCTTAGTTTCGCACCGGCTTTGGTGAAATGTCTGATTGTGGTGACAGGGTTACATATGTGTGTCATAAAAACTATTTTCAAAAGCTTAAATCTGTGAGTGTGCACAAGTAAGTTTGCCAGTATGATGCAAGACATTTTGACCTCGGAGGCTCTGACTTGTATGTGCGACAAGGTGGCTGGTCTACGAAACTAGATCTGAACCAGCTAGAAACGTGATTTTCAGAAAAAGTGAGCAGGTCATGTAAACATTTACAAATACTGAAGATCTTTTCAAATGTTAACAGGAATCATTTATAGTATATGTTGTTGTTCTAGTGCGAGGACGAAGTGCTACCTCAGTACCGTTTACGGAGAATGTTTTATATAATTTGGCAGGAATAATGATGTTACCAAGTATATCTATGACAAATGCTTGCTTGCCGAGGTTCAACGTCCGTTTCAACAGTAGTCAAGTCATTTTACAAGCGAACAGTTTACCTAACTATCTCGTTTCTTGAAAGGACCTGTATTTGACCCCTATCCTTCGAAAGAAACTGCCAATTTTCTGTGTGAATTTCGTGATCTATATGATGCCTTGTCTTACACTCCAACGGTCTTATCTGTCTGTTTGCTGCCAAAGACTTATACTTTATTGAACGCCATATATTTTTCTAACATTTTTTCTGATATATTTCTGATAACAAAATATAATCTTCAAAAGAAATTCAGCTACATACTTATTTGTATGCTTTAAGTCAACTTAGACTAATCAATTAACAAACAATTGAATCTCTGAGTACTCGAAAATAATCTGACAGTGATATACATAAAATGTTTACCTCATCCTTTGAGTAACTCCACGCTACGAACTTCAGCTTGCACTCTTGAACATCAAATGGGAAATATGTTATGTCAACCGAACAGGTCGACTGGAACACCTAGGCAAAGATAAATTTATTGTTAAAACTCCATTATTTAGTATCTCCTTTCAAGGAAAGCGTGTGTGCTTGTTTTGAGATTGATGACGAAGGAACTTCAGCTTATTGAATTGCTCACTTGTGTCTGGTTGAAACGACTAAGGTAAGTGTCATGCTGAAAGACACACCCTAAGTGGTTTGACCGGGAATCGAAATAAGTTCCTCTGCAAACTGATATGAACTGATCGTTAAGCTAAGTGTTATCATGGATTGGATGTAGGCCTTTTAACTAACTGCGATGTTCAGTACATTTAATTGTTTTAATTCTTTCTTATAATATTTTGCTCTAGATGCTGAAGAAAGAATTAGTCTTGAGCAAAATATTATAAGAAAGAAATTAAACCTACCATCTGTATTAGCATAAAATATACTAATTGATAGCTTACAAACTTAGCTTATCTCTAGAAGTGAGCAAAGAGAACTCACTGCCAGCAAGGATCATTCATTTTCGGAAATGTAAATTGTGGTTTACATCGAAATTGTAATTAAATTATAAATTGCATATTGATTGCAACATCATGTGAGTGGTACTATATTGGCACGAGTAATGAAAGTTGGGGTCAAGAGGTACTACAATCAAACTGTTGCTTTTTAGACTTTTATATCATATCATATTTCAATTCGCAAATCTATACTTGCTCAATGCAAACTTCATCCTCTTCATTGTTTCTTGGTGTTTCAATGTCCGTTGCAACAGTATTTCAGTTATTAACATGCAGGCAACTAGGTTACCTTACCATCAGACGTAGTACCAGACTCCATCCTTCATAAGACACTGCCAAAGCACAAAATTTGTAGGACAGGTCTGTAGTCACGGGGATTCAAAATTATAACACTCTCTTCGAGTGTTATGTCACGGTACTAAAAAACTACGCAGTTGATAAATTGGGCGTAACTTTTAAGTTCTTCGAGAGTTGCTTAGTTTTTAAAACAGAATACTTACTTGGAAAGGATACCAGTTGACATAGCCAATGCTGTCCACCATAACATTCAATGAGGAGACTCCAAGTTCCTTGTACTCTAAGAATGAGTTCTTCAGAGCTACGTCTGGTTTCCAAACATCTCCCTTATTTCGTCAGCAATTGAAAACAGTTTACTGTCAGTATTTGCATACAATTACAAACGAAGATAAATTTATAAAAATGATTTTTTCTTCCACTAGGAACAGTTATCACACAAGTTCCTTTGCAAACGATTTGACAAAACTCTGACTTTTTTATGTACGATTTTTGATCTCATTTTGTAAAGCTACGGTGTAAGGTATCAACTGATATAAGCAGCCGCGATTTCAAATTGAAATGGTAACATTTTTTATAGTCCACAGCTGGCATGTAAACACAGGTTTGATTGTACCCACCGAGTATGTATGTCATGCTTGGTCATAGGGGCTTGCGGTCGGGGTGTTCCTTTTCCGGCTTTGTTTTGTCGTTTTACATTTCCCAACAAACCAAATATGATATTATCTTTTCCTCATCATAACTTTTATATTTTACCACTGAAGTACACGGTAGACTAGGAAAAGAAATGGCACTTCAATGGTAGAATATAAAAGTAAGATGAGGGAGAAATGAGATCATATTTTCTTAACTGGCCACCTAAATGAATGTATAACGGCAAAACACAATGACGACCGTGAACTCCTACGGGATACGTATGTGCATTCTCGTCCTTAAATATATACAATATCTATATTATGCATGTTCCATGCTTTTAAAAACTATTACAATATACCTGCGGCCAATGGTAGTAATCCAGTCCACCATAATCTGACGGTGTCCATTGTAGGAACTCATCTTGCCACGAAATCCAAAGGTATCCGGTTGTCTTCAATGTCTCGGTCGTCTCACTTAACTCATTGATGTTCAGCAGGTATAGACTTACATACACCTCTAAGAAAACAAAAGGAATATAAGGTTCCTATTATTTCAAATTTCTTTTAAAGTTTTTTTATCAGGCACATAAACCTAACTAACATTATTATCATTATGATTATCGTTATTATTTTGACGAATCACTACGCCGAGATCTGCTGAAAGGACGGACATTTTTCTGTAATAACTTTTGCCTATATTGTTTTATATTTTTGAAATGCTTTTACACAGGAGAATCACGCCATGCCGAAACTTTACTTTGCTTTAATGTTTAACTTTTTCGATCGGCAAACAATCAACAAAACACAGAATACTAGACGAATAACTGAATGAATATCAAAATCAAGAACATTCTTGTAAATTCTTGAAAGCCGTAACGTTACAGTTCTATAGTCAGCAGAAACTTCAAAATTTAATGTGGAAATGGTAAAAATTGTCACAAATATTATATAAGTTTACCACATATGTAAACACTTTTCAAGAAATATGAAACCCAGTTGAAACTGAAAACAAGAAAAAGGTCAAAAATCAGTTTATGACTTATGTAACACAAACCCTACAAATGTGAAACCAATATTTTCCTCTTGTAACATGAAACCGCGTATTGATTGAAAGTTGCGACACTGTAACTAATGCACTGCTAGTTCTTTGTCAAAAATGATATTATATTTAACACCACATGTGACCTTTTCCATGAAACTCATTTTTTATAACTTTGAAAATGTCAATGAATTTCTTCGCTAAGAAGTTATATAAGTATTTCTTTCATGTCGTTCTACATATAGACGCTTTTATTTGAACGAACGGTTTCGTACTGAAACATATTTAAATCAAATATAAATGTAGAAATAGCCTTAAAACCGTAGCCGCTTTCTCAATCTACGCAAAATGAATTGTTTTGCACTACGAATGTGACAAGATCAATGCACAGGCCGTGTGTTATGACAATAACATTGTTTATAGATACACGCAGCACTTATATTACCAATATAAAGCAAAAGCCATGTTATAGAGGGTGTGGCCAGTTTTGTGTAGGTAGGTCGGTTCGCTCAAAGAGATATTTGAGTTATTAAAAGTTTTATCTTATTAACCCTTAGAACCTAGCTTGAAGGATATATATTTATTATTCTATAGACAAAACAATAAAGAGTAAATGATTTATGTTCCAGTTTAATTCAGCTTTTCATTATTTCACAACTGTAATCATATTCATATTTGTGACCATTTTCGCACTTGCATGTAGGTCCGAGACGTCAAACATACAACAATTGTACCTTTCATGTATTGAGAAAGAACATCAATAAAAAGTAAATGTAAAACATACATCATATTTTTTGGATTACTTTCTTAAAACTAATGTAGAAAAATCTGAAGAAAAAAATTATTCCCGCTTCACTTATGTGAATCTATATTTCATTTTTTTTGCAAAGTCATTCATCTTTACAGCATATAGTATGAACAACAAAATCTGATAGGGAGAATTTGATACTAAATTAAATTTAAAATATGTATGTATGTATTGCACTTTCCAGCATTTTAAGGGTTTTAAATCTAAAGACAATTATATTTATCCTTTGTATATGGTTGAATTCTTTTAAGAATATTGGTGTCGTATTGATTCATATTTTGCGAAGTATAATTAAATTTCAAGATGTCCATAAACTTATCTTACAGCTATAACAAATGAAAACCTTACCTATTGGATCTGACTGATTGTTTGTAGGTCTCACTTTCTTATCATAGTTGTCTGTTACAAACAATTGTGTCCTGAGATTCTTTGCATCGGTACCGTCGGCACAAAGTCCTTGCCGTATCCCCTCGCACAATAAGATCAGAACACAACAATACCTCCTCATCAGAACTGATTGTTAATACGTGCGAGAGCTAAATAGTGAGAAAAATAGATATCCTCGGGAACTGAATTTAACGATTAATTTTATTTCAAATAAATTAAATTAAACTGAAGCGATCTAAGTTATTAATTCACTATACTGTAATGATAGGAAAAATAAATTATATACAAGTAGCATACCACTTCTTATTCATTTTTTTTTTTTTTTTTTTGATAGAAAAAATTTAAACTACTTGTAAGTAAGTGTATATGTTTTTTTATTTAACTGTAATCGCCGATATACAATTTCGTTTTATGAATTACCCCATGTGCGTCATGGAAGAACTGTAGAGCGTATCCAAATAGCTTTCCAAAAGAACGGTATTTCATAAAACATCCGATGCCAACGGAAAATTACAAGTCCATTGTCCAAACAAGATTTATTGTAATGTCCGTCATGTTCTCCTGAAATTAATATTCCTTGTTTTTCAAGGTTCGTTGGCGAAAGTTTTGATATTTTGAAATAGAACACAAATATACAGTGGCGCCGTTAAGTTAGAAAAATATTGGATATTGGATATTTGATATTCGAATATCCAATCTACATGTTCTCGTGTAGATTAGATATTCAGATTGTTTAACCCAAACCTTTATTTAAAGATCACGAGGACCTAAACATAGCAAGAAACATGCGGCGAACCTCGTCCAGGTTTATATTAACATGTACATTCGAAATTCCAATATCCCTCGAATGTGCATGGCAAAGTGTATATTAGACATTCAGATTTTCAATAGCTATACCGTCGATATACCACGAAATGGAATCAAAAACATTACAAATAGTGATTATAATGTATACATTAATAAGTTCTATTCATCAATGTTGCAGACATGCGAACTTCCGCTTTATTGATTTTGACCTGTACATTCGAATATCCAATATCCCTCGAATGTACATGGCAAAATGTACATCGGACATTCAGATTTTCTATCGCTTTGCCGTCGATATACCACGAAATGGACTCAAAAACATAACAAAAAACTGATTACAATGTTGCAGACATGCGAACTTCCTTATGGGTTGATTTTGACCTATACATTCGAATATTCAATATCTAGGGCTGACTATTGCAGCCAAATTTACTATCACGATAGTTATCGATAGTTAAAAGTACTATCACGATAGACTATCAATAGTTTGCCTCACTATCGCGATACTATCACGATAGTTTTGATAGTTTACAGACTATATACTTTACTAAGTTGATTCAATTTGTTTGTATCAATACCTGTAATTAATTTGAATTCAATATAAATATAATCGTTATTATTTTAATTAAGAATGCTTAACCATTTTTATTGAACAGATACGCGTCATTCACTACGCGAAGTCATGGATTGATGGATGGTATGATGACAACGACGATTTAGGAACGGAAACGTCTACGTATATATAACTTAGGCTAGCCCGTAATGTAAACATCTGTTTTATGGCATTCAAAAATGATAATAAAACTATCGAGAAAAGTTGATAGCTGTCCAGACTATCGGCGATAGTATCGATAGTGTGAAATTACTATCGACTATTGACTATCGGGTCTGATACAATCGCGATAAGTCGATAGTATCGACTATAGTTACACCCCTATCAATATCCCTCGAATATTCATGGCAAAATGTACATTAGACATTCAGATTTTCTTTCGCTATACCGTCGTTATACCACGAAATGGAATAAAAAACATCACAAATAATGATTATAATGTATATATCTATAAGTTCTAATCATCAATGATGAAGACATGCTAACTTCCGTATGGGTTGATTTTGACCTGTACATTCGATTAACACATATCCACCAAATATACATGGTAAAATGTATTGGACATTCAGATATTTTATCGCTTTACCGTCGTTATACCACGAAATCGACTCCAAAAACATAACAAAAACTGATTATAATATATATATTTAGAAGTTCTTATCATCAATTTCGCAGACATGCGAACTTCCTTATGGGTTGATTTTGATGTACATTAGAATATCCAATATCCCCCGAATGTATATGGCAAAATGTACATTAGACATTCAGTTTTTCTTTCGCTATACCGTCGATATACCACGAAATGGAATCAAAAACATCACCAATAATGATTATAATGTATTTATCTATTTGTTCTATTCATCAATGTTGCAGACATGCGAACTTCCGTTTGGGTTGATTTTTGACCTGTACATTCGAATATCCAATATCCCTCGAATGTGCATGGCAAAATGTACATTGGACATTCAGATTTTCTTTCGCTATACCGTCGTTAAACCACGAAATGGAATCAAAAACATCAAAAATAATGATTATAATGTATAAATCTATTTGTTCTATTCATCAATGCTGCAGACATGCGAACTTCCGTTTGGGTTGATTTTGACGTGTACATTCGAATATTAAATATCCCTCGAATGTACATCGCAAAATGTATATTGAACATTCAGATTATCTATCGCTTTACCGTCGATATACCACGAAATGGACTCAAAAACATATCAAAAACTGATTATAATATGTGTCATGGAATGCAAAAATGGGGCTTCTGGCCAAAAATATAGATTTTTATGTTTTTGCATATTTGCAATCTATGTTATATCTGAAGTAAAACCTGAAAATATGAGAGTCCAATCTTGAAAATTGGCAAAGTTATGCCAGATTTTGTGTTTATAGTCATGAACAAACCTGTAACATCTTAATGTCATTTTTGAATCCTTTGTCTTCCATTCTTGTAGGTAAAAGAGTACCCTGTTGTGGAAAGCAAATAGAACACAGAAACATATAACTGAGCACAACTTCTTTATTGTATGTCATAAATTATTGTAAAGGTAACTTCTTACAAAACAAACATGTATTTATAGTTCTGTTGCCTAGCAACTGCGGAATATTTTATGTATTTTTCTAACCACCGAATATATATTTACTAGAATTGAAAAAGAATCATCACAAAACAGAATTTTGTATGCAAATAAATTGAAAACACTGTCTATTGAAACAGTCTGGGAATTTTCAATGCAAAATGTGCAGGTATTCTGAAGCTACAATGCTTTTCATAGAAAGAATACTACAAAATATATTTTACCCTTATAGAATTCACAGCACATAAGGAGCTTGCTTTATATTATTCAACAAGCTCTAAACAAGTATTTTTCTTTGCAAACATGACTTCCTAAAATCAAATGATGATTACTGCATAAGGCAATCAACACAGAAGTTACACATACATTTATGTTGCCTAAGAACCAAAGAATAGATTGCCAAGTAAACTATTTTGAAAAATGTAAATTAAATAAATTTCATTCATAAGCAAAACAATGTCTTTTAAAGGAATTAGTATTTAAAGTGTCCGTTTAAAATGGGAAAACATTAATTCTTATAGAAACAAAACAATGCAAGTAAAGTAACAAAAAACCTTCACTTCAAACTGTAATGGAACACTTGGTTTTGGATAGACAGTATTTTGGCCATGTTAGACTTAAACAAGAGCTGTCCCTCCCAAGTGACGAATGCCCCCGAAAGAGGTGCCTCACAGTCTGTGTCCTCTCCATGTGCTCAATAAATGTGCTATGTAATTTTAAAATCCTTCCATGCATGACAGAGTAATCATGCATACAGTATTCCATTACTTTTAAACACTAAGTGTGACCTTGACCTTTGAGGTAGGGACTTGGGTCTTGCACCGACACATCCGCTTGATGTGCTAGACATTTGTGCACAGTTATTTTAAAATCCTTCAAAGCATAATAAAGTTATAGTCCGGACACAAATGTATGCATATATACAGGATTCCATTACCTATAAACTCTAAGTGTGACCTTGACCTTTGTGGTAGGGATGTGGGTCATGCACGCGACACGTCGTCTTGATGTGCTAGACATTTGTGCCACATTATTTTAAACCCCCCCATCCTTCAAGGCATGACAAAGTTACAGTCCGGACACGAATGTGTGCATATATGCTTATATAGAGGAATCCATTACCTTCAAACTCTAAGTATGACCTTGACCTTTGAGCTAGGGACGTGGGTCTTGCACGTGACACGTCGTCTTGATGTGCTAGACTTTGTGCCAAGTTATTTTAAAATCCTTTAATGCATGACAAAGTTACAGTCCGGACACGAATGTGTGCATATATGCTTATATGGAGGAATCCATTACCTTCAAACTCTAAGTATGACCTTGACCTTTGAGCTAGGGACGTGGGTCTTGCACGCGACACGTTGTCTTGATGTGCTAGACATGTGTGCCTAGTTATTTTAAAATCCTTCAATGCATGACAAAGTTACAGTCCGGACACGAATGTGTGCATATATAGAGGATTCCATAACCTTCATACTCCAAGTGTGACCTTCACCTTTGAGGTAGGGATGTGGGTCTTGCACGCGACACGTCGTCTTGATGTGCTAGACATGTGTGCCAAGTTATTTTAAAATCCTTCAATGCATGACAAAGTTACAGTCCGGACACGAATTTGTAAGTGGGGACGCACGGACGGACGGACAGACGGACGGACGGACAGACGGACAGACGGTCAGACGGACAGACGGTGCGATTTTAATATGCCACCCTTCGGTGGCATAAAAAAACAACTGACAAAATCTGCTCAAACAGATACCACTGACTTATTGCATTAAGACACCACAAACAATTTCAGGCATTACATCTTCTTTAGGGAATTGCTTTAATACAATTAAAGTTTGAACTCTTCAGAATTTATATAATCTTTCAGGTGTTAATACCTGGCTCAGTTTAACTGACAAAAAAGTGTACAATTTTAGTAACTGTTTGACAAGTTTAAAATAGTTTTCAAAAATGACTTCCAACTTTAAAAAACACTTTCACAATCCTCTATAAATTCATGGTATATTGTTGCCACCTAGGGATTAATGTCACACAGTATCTGTAATTTGTCTCATAGTTTCTGCTTTCAGCAATGCCTCCATTACACTATATACACCAAGAGTCAATCTGGGGCAATTGTTGTGTGCCCTGCCACATACTCCACTTAATACTCTCATGTACACCTGAAATTTAAAACATTCCCCAGTCATATGCAACTAAGATTATATCTAATTGCTTTTGATCAAATAAAATAATGCTTTTAATTAATATTAGAAACAAAGTTTAACAATAATCAAATTTCAAATAAATGGCTTTGTATAATTGCACTATACATTTACAACACCCATCTTTAGTTTGACTTCAATGTCAAATGGACTAGCTGATTCACTTACAGAAGAGCTACAGATGAAAAATGTAAGTCGAAGTTATTAAGAAATAGCCACAGAATGTTTTAAAATATGAACATGTTTCTTAGATTTATGTAAGGAAGCTAAGTGGTTAACTTTCAAAACTAGGTTGTTGAGTCAGTTTGACAAAACTTTGCCCTCACTAAAAATAAAACAAAATTTAAAGAACAGGTAGCTATGTGAGCAAGTTAGAACTTAAGGTGATTACTCTGACTACCCATGAAGTTTTATCAGTCTACAATCTGCTATTCAGTTCTCTTTCAATTTTCATCATATAATCCCAGAATACTAAATTAAACAGCCCAAACAAAAGATAATTGATTAATGCAAGTGTGTTGGGTACAAATTACTAGCATTAGGTATCTGTATATTTGTTAGTTATAAAATGAGGGCACATGAATTGAACATACTTAGCCTGTTGTTCTTGTTTAGAAAGACATGCAATCTTACCTATTAAATTTAGCCATATTGCATACCAAGCAAGCAGATTATTAATTTGGCCAGCTGCATTGTCAATATGTATCTAAAAATAAATGGAAAAACAAAAGTAAATATAATACAATAATTTCTAAGATTTGAAAATGTATCTCTCTGTAAGTATCAGATACTGACAAAATATATTATCAATTTGTATTCTGAGACCATACACATATGTTCAACAGTAATAGTGACAAAAAAGTATCAAATAAAGATCTGCAGCTATTGAATGCTGTTTTAGAAATTTTTTAACATGTATTTTCAATCCTTATACAAATGTATATGCATGTATTCATCTGTAAAAGGCAATTATATAGGCTTTGTATGAGAAAAAATGCATTCAGGTTACACAGGAATAGATGTATATTGCAAAAAATGTGATATTATGGCATAAAAAGGGTATTATGTCAGCCAATATATATATTTTATCTTAATTCAAAACTCTAAATCTCAATATATCATACAATGGCATTAATTGTTATAGAGTTTTGTTATAAAAGCACTGTTGGGTGTATTTGAAACCCTTGCAGACCATTAAAAAATAAATACCTGAAGTACATTTTGTGTATCTTGCATCTACAGCTGGACATCAGCTGTATTGTGAAATTTTATTGTACATTGTGCTGCCTTCCAAGTGCACTGACTTTCATCTATCAGTAGAATATATGTGTCTCTGTAACAGAAAAAGTATAAAACTAATACATTTTCTTGCCATTTTATAAAGAAATACAATGTATATATAACAGAATATGTGACTACCTAGCAAGTACTGAGAAAAAGTATGCAAGTTAAGTTCAAAAGCAGATTTACTTTTTCATTTGTGATATTTAAACAAAGAAACAAAATGAACTATACATGTATAAGCTCTGTTAACAGTATCTGGTCCTTCAGCACATACTTGGTGTCCCATTTTGGCCCAAATTGTTGAGACTGATGGAAATAAATAGGTAGTTGTATTCAGCATGCCTGAAACAAAAGAAAATTCTATAAAGATAATGTCACAATTATTATACTAAGTGAATGCTGAACTTAATTTGATATTAATTCATAAAGCATGCAAGCACAGGGAACAATTTACCAGTTCATAACCATAATTTACAGCAAGTTCTTGTACTATACCTACTGTATAAATGCAGACAGTTTCACTTCAAAGTTATAGTTTGCTTCTTAACAACTAATTCTCATACAGACATATCCGTATCTTTGGTGAAGGTAGGTCATATGCAGTATGTATACTAAAATCTGCAAGTTTTGAACAAGCAGTTTATATACCATGATATTTACTGCAACCACAAGAACCCTTTTTAGATTTATTTACAAAGTATTTTATCATTTTCCAATAGATCTTTTAGCTCTGAACAAAATCATCATCATCACTCAGCATCAGCAGCAGCACAAATCATATAATATCTGTAACAGTATACACGCATAATGTAATCATCATAATCTGTATCATCTTTCCATGGATTCT